>CM038230.1:52122493-52722493 GCA_021442155.1 Cymbidium sinense
AAATCATTTCAAATGATCCAAATAATAAAATAAATATGTTTAAACATGAATTTAAGGAAATATAAATCCATTAATGACTTAATTAGGCCAATTAGATCATTTGATCTAAATGGGCTTAAATTAGCCTTTTTGAATTCAAATCAAAATCAAATTGAAATCAACTCAAATTGATTGTTCAAAATCATTTGAAACTGATTATTAAACATAATTCAACTAATTATTAGATTTAAATTGGTTAATATGATCATTTAACCTAATTAACTTAATCTTAACCCATTAGGACTAAGTTAGGCCAAAATGGGTTTTAAACTCTAAGTGAAATTAATCTATCCAATGCATCCCAAATTCTTGGGTTAACATTATTCAAAGATAAATACATTGTAATTGAGCCAAGAAAGTCATTTTACTCAATTCAATTCAATCAAATTCATTTAAGCCATAATGGGTTAAATATGAAGTAACCAATTAATTAATTCTAAATTCCATAATACCCATTGACTAAAAATATCATAAATAATTAAATTGATATAATTGAATTATTAATCTAGTGTTAATCCAACAAATGGAGCAAACTAGATCAACCTACATAAAAAAAAAAATTCCCTAAATGCAATGATTTAAAAAATTTGAACCTAGGTTTAAACCAAACACCTTGGAATACATCCAAATTCATCCTAAGATGAGTTTAGGGTAATTGGAAACTAAGATTAAGCAAGTTAATCAAATCCAAGTCAATCCGAAGAAAAGGAATATGCCATGGAAAAAGGGGAATGCATGAAGAAATAATTTCCTTCTCCAATCCATTCCTTCTCCTTGCACTTCCATCTCAGCACACTTGGATCCAGCCTCCAAGGGTGGAAATCACCTTGACTAACCAATGCAAGGTGAGAGCTTAATAAAGCTTTTATCCAAACATGGAAAACCAAGAGAGAATGAAAATAAAACTCCAATTGAACTTCCCATCACCTTCGTCAAGTTAAACAAAGTCAAGCGCAACCTTTCCCCGATCCCCACGCCATCGACAACCCAGAGAATGACCAAACCCATCATAAAATGTGTGAAGCTTTATCTCCACTCTGATCCATAAGGAGGCAATCCAATCCATCCTTCCCAAAAGCTCATTGTATCTCCACGAAGCTAATCGAGTTGTCCCCACTACCTAAAGTCACCACCGGTGAGGTACGCACCAAGCCCAACCTTCTTTACTTCTAATTTTAGTATTTTATGAAAAAAACTTGATCTCAAGGGAGACCAAGCCATCTAGATGTGATCTATGTGAATTCTTGATGGATTTGGAATTGAAATCGAGTGATTCCATCTATTAGATTGCCGAAAATCATCCCAAATAGACTGCCAGCTCTCATTTTTTACCACCATCGAACGTGATGTAATCTCCACCATCCATTTCATTTATTAAGAATGGACGGCCAAGATTTAATCTAACCGATCGATTAAACCCCCTATAAGAAACCACATGTTAATCCCAAGTTGTTCGATCTTTGATCGGATGGCCCAGATCAAACCACGTCCCACCACTGTTTTATCCTAGGGTCCACGTGGATGTCGTGTGGACGAATCATGCGACGCCGCATGTAAAGCAGCACCACATGGTGCCAACACGTCTAAATAGGAAATTCAAGTTTTTTGAATTTAAAAATTATATAAAATTAATAGGAACTTCCAAAAATCATAAAAAAAAATACACATAAAAAAAATGCAATTAAGGGCTCTATGGATTCCTCTCAATGAGAGGAATCCATTAAACCCAAAGTCCCTAATTTTTATTGGTAATTTTGGGTTAATTTGAGTTTGAATGAAAAAAATCAAACTCAAATTAATCTTAAACCACTATTCCAATTGATTTGAAATATTCGGAAAATGAAATTAGGAATAAGATATAGATTTGGTGAATTTTTCATAATTTATTTCATAATAAATATAAAGTTATAAAAATTTCAATCCTAAATGCTAATTTTAATAAAATAAATTAATTATAAATTTAAAAATTTATGAAAGCTTAAGGAAACAATTCAAATCATCATAATAGACTATAATGAACTTAAACATTCCATTAAAACTCACTAAAACCTCATAAATCCTAAAATAATGTAATTAAGTAATTAATTGAATTAATTAATTCGATTAATCAATATGAACTTAAGAAAATCATTATAAATCAACCAAAATTTCCAAAATTTTAACTAAAACTTCTATAGATGCACCTTTCAGAGAGGAATACAAAAAAATTAAAACCCATAATTATTTTTATTTAATTTAAACTTAATTTAATTTTTATTAAAATAATTAAAACCTTAATTAAACTCAAATTATACATGTGATCAAGATAAAAACTTTAGAAAAATCAAATTAGCAAAGAACCTAATTTTCCATAAAAATTTCCAGGACAATTGATCTCTAGAGTGGAAGTTATGGAATTTCCAAGTGTCTAGATCAATTTAAATGAATTAATAAATCCAGAAATTACAAAAATTATAAAACTTTATAAAATCAACTTGAAATATTCCAATTAACATCAAAACACTTCAAGAAAAATGTCTAACCCTCAAGTTAAGAAATTCAATTAATTATGCCTTAAAGCTTAAGGAAACAATTAAG
The DNA here is from genome assembly GCA_021442155.1 of Cymbidium sinense. Taxonomy (NCBI): domain Eukaryota; kingdom Viridiplantae; phylum Streptophyta; class Magnoliopsida; order Asparagales; family Orchidaceae; genus Cymbidium; species Cymbidium sinense. The sequence continues at coordinate 52,125,110 of CM038230.1, forward strand.
AGCATAAAATTTGATCAAATCCTAAATAACCAATTTAAGAAATTCTAATAAACTAATTAATCAATTAAAATTAGAACTAACTAACCTCTAAAATCCATACTTAAATGTGAAACTCATTTTTATGAAAATCCCCTAAATTTGTTTAAGTGAATAAGTCATATAATCCTAAAACATAAATAAAGTTGATTAAATTAATTATACTTAAATAACTTAAACATTTGAAATGACTTAGGTTAAAAATGGGTACAATCTCACTTTAAGAATTAAATGGGTACAATCTCACTTGAAGAAATTAAATTTCAACATGAAATAACCCAACTTAAACCAAGAATAAAATGAAAGTTGAATTTAAATGAAGTCAATTTAAATCAAGCAAATTAAATAATTAAAACACATGAAAATAAATAAGCATTTAATCAAAAAAATGAAAACTAAAATAATGAATAAATCAAATCCTTTAAACATTAATCAAATAAAAAGAAGAATGAATCTTAATGAAAATTCAAATCAAAAATAGAACTTTAATCAAACCAAATCCAACTTAAAATAATTCAAAAAGAGGTTAATCAAGATATTTAGGATCTTAGTTTGACCCTTAGAATGAATCTTTGCCTTAGGGTAAAGACTTCAATCTATTAGGATTTAAGATGCTGAATAGAATGGGTTCCACCCAAAGTAGAATTTATTATATTCTTCATTCTTGAAAACTTCAATTTTATTTTAATATAAAATGAATCTAAAAATAGAAAAGAAATTGTAAATTATTAAATCATTTAAATAGAAACCACCTATGGTAAATTAAACAAATTTAAAGAATTAAAACAATTTTTTTATAATTAGCAGCATATGGTATATAGTCTACACACTCGAGGTCATAGAACTATTGGTCCGAAGGATGTCTTGATACCTCGAATCTCTGATAACAATGACACATACCTATGAAGAAAAATTATGAAAAGTGAAAATCTCAAAATCAAATTAAATTAAATATTGAAAACTCAAATTGAAACTTGAACTTAAAAAAATCTAGTACAGTCTTACCACACAAGCTCATTTTCTTCATACACTAGAATATTAGGTTACCGACCCTATATTTAAGTCAGGTCAATCTGGGACATTCTGTGATATTATGTGATATTTTATTATTTTATGGTGTAATATTTTAGACTAGATGGCTAGGACTATTTGCCCATTAGACTAGATGGTATGACGTTCTTTCTAGAACTAATGTTGTCTTTTATAGGGGCTATGAGAAAATAGACTATTGTAATAAATTATAAATAAATGATATTTTCTTCATGCATTCTTAAGTCCTAAACATAGCTCAATAGGACAAGTGGGCTTAACAAGCAACTAATGTTAAGCCTATATGTTCGTAAATATAACTGTTGGTGTACTATTTGCATTTCCTAATGTTTGTTTTAGAGGGCATAGGAATTTCTTCTTGAATTTTAAGTGTAATTTATGCCTAGAATTAGGTTAGGATCTATAGGGTCTAGGAATAACATGAATTAAATGTACCATCCTAGTGGTCTCATATGAAGCCCAGAGGAGGTTCTTGAAGAAAGAGAGGATCTTGGAATAAGACTTATAGATCTAGGCTTGTAGTTCTAGACTGGGCTATATAAGGGCAGAGCTTGGCTATCCATTTCTCTCTTTCTTTTAGGGTATACAGTGGTACCTGGCCGCACTGGCCTATTCTTTTAATTTTAATTTGGCTTGATTTGCTTTGAGTACGCAATAGAATCAACCTGCTTTTCTAGGTTTCTTTCTGTGATGAACATCTGGATGTTAGGCTCCTAGGAAAACTAAATTTTTTACCCAACCTAAATTTAAAAAACTTTAAAAAAAATAAAGAAATTTTTAACTTCTCACATAAATTAAAACCCTAGAAATAACTTGAATTGGGCGCTTCACCCATTGCACATAAAGGGCATCTGGACTTTGAAGATTACCATCTTCTTGGAGAAGTCTGTCTTCTCTTCTTGATTTGGCCCATGACCAGTTCTAATTGCATCTCATTGTAGACATAAATTGTATACCCCAAAAGCCTTAAATGAATTGTGAGTCAAGATATAAAACCTAAAACTTGTTGCATTAATTAAGTGCATATTATACCCAACATAATCTTAGGGATTAAGGAGTTAGTTTAAGCTCTTAGATTCTTTTCTAAAATGCAACAAGCTATCTTGCATTCATGAGACTTGACATCATGAATTTAAAATTCACTTATGTGGTGTTAACTGGAAACACTTTTAGGTGGGTTATAAGTCCAAAAGAGTTAGGGATAGGTTTTTTCCTTAAATAAGATAAAGAAAAAATAATTTCCAAAAGTCAAATTAGGTCGAACCTCTAACTTATGTCAAAAGCAATTATAGACTTAGGATCTGAAGCATCCTACTAGAGTGAGTATTAAACCTGGGTATTTCTACAATCTTGTGTTGTTAGAATATAAGCCTTAGATCTCTAATAAACTTTTAACTCAAAATTTAATTTAAATTTAAAATTTTAAAGCCCAATGGTAGGATAGTTGAAATGTCTACTATGTATCCCAATATCTATGGACATTTCTTACTTTATCCCAATTGGCTTCCAAAAAAACTCCTTTCACTTTGTAGTGTTCACATTTGAAATTCCAAATTATACTTTTACTTTGAAACCAGCTTAGAAATCTATAGAAAAAAATGTCTATTTTTTCAATCAAGAGTATTCTTAGGAAGAGATCCTTATTCCTAAGATGTAATTAACTATAAGGGCTTGCCCTTATAAGGAACTATGATCCCAATATAAAATAAACCTTATTTTACATTTTCATGTAGTTCAAAGGAAGAATCTCTGGAATATTAATAAGGCCCATCAGCCTTAATAGTCCTTATTTAAGTGATTAAATCTATTATAGGATAACATATTTATCTTTTAGGATAATATATTTATTCCTTAATAACAAATTTAATTACCTAAATAAAAAAATCCTAAAAATTTATGTCGTGACACAAATTTTTCCCACAACACATCCTTATTATTTACATCATTTAAAAAAGAATTTTAATAAGTACACCATATGGGGTTGAAAGAAATGACAATGTAAAAAAATGTATTTTGCTAAAACCACAAATGTCTTGAATATTTTCAACTTGCAAATGTCTGATCTTTTAATGCAAGCAAGAAACTATATGAAGGTTGGTTGAATGAGAAGCAACAAAATGGAATTTATTCTATGATATGGTTTTTATTATAGAACAATGACCGTAAATGCACTTGGATCCTTTAATGATGTCCTTAGATGTGCATGTGCATTACTTATATAAGCAATAGTTTGTGTTATCTATTATAATATGATTGCTCTCTTTTTTGAAGTGACTAAAAGATGTGAAACAATTATTAATAAGTAATGAATCTAATTTTGTCAAGAACAAAAAATTTACTTCAAAGATATGAAAGAGAAGCTTGTCAATTGCCATATAATCTATCTAAATTCATATGAATATGGAATTTATGATATGACATGCAAAACATTTCAAGTTGATGTTGATGAATATGGGCATTATAAATGTGTTTTAATCATCCAATAAGCAATAGTTTATCATAAGCCTTGCCCACTTTTTATTGCTACATTTAGAGTAAGAAGAGTCGATCATACCTTATTTGGGTTAGAATATTATAAAGTCCATAAATCCATCTTGACTTATGATGGAGGTTTTCATACATTTTCTACTCTTAGCTTGTAGACAAAATTCAGTTAAGAAAATGAAATAATCGAGTTATATAAGCCACTTATTCGAAGACGACCATATTGACCTAAAGCGAGATGTATTCACAATACAATAAATGAAACATTGGAATGTTCTATAGAGTTGTGTAGCAAGGCATAATCCAAAGGTGAATATAAGAGGGACCATTAACAAAAATTCAGAGCTCAATCATACTTGCCACTACCTTTTGGTGTTGGTTGTTTAAATCATATAAAAACCCTACATGGTTCCCTCATATTCTGCCTAGGCCTTTGCCTCCACCTCAACTCTACAGCCTTTGCTGCTATTAGAAATAAGAAACAAAATTTGTTTGCTACTACTATAAATAAGAAAAATCATCTAATATTTATCTAAAATTAGATCATATGCTTTTATTTATGCTTTTGCTTTGTTTGATTTCTGTATATTTAAGTTTGATAGTTTAAACATGAAAAAAAATAATAATAAAGCTATTGTGTGTTTTCATTGTGAAATATTAATATTCATAATTCTATTTTTTTTTTCATTTGAAGTCATCGTTGTTTGTTTTTTCTTACCAATATATGTCAATCACATGAACCCCAAATTTAATATTCCCCTTCCTTATCCTCTTTATAGTCTTTTGGATTTCATTTAGTTTATGCAAGTTAAAGCATGATGTTTGTTTCCAAAAGGTGAAGGTACTTGCACATTGTCTTAAATTATATCTTTGTTCAACATTTCAACAATTTTATTCAATCTCTTATATGTGTGCTTTCATTAATTGTGGTCAAGATTTAATTATGGAGAGATTTTTCAAAAAAAAAAAATTCAATATATCAATTTTCAATAAATATAAAAATTGGAAATAAGAATAGCAAAGTGAGAAATCTAAAATAACGTTATGTGAAAATTGAGTCACTAAAAAATACATAACTAGGTTTAAAAATTCTTCCATCTAATCCCGAATTATGTGTTCTAATCTAAGAATATTATCTTAATATTCAACATCAAACTCGAAGGGTATACTTATAGTGAGGCCCATGTCAATCACATAACTATAATTTTGAAAAGCAAATTTGGGAGCAAGAATCGAATCCAATCTCAATTAGTTTTGTTATGAGGCTATGACACCCAAGAGAGGGAGGGGAATTGGGTATATTAAACAATTTTAAATTAAAGTTAGTTTTAAAAATTTTATAGAAAATTTAATTGCAAATGATTGTATTTAAAAGCGTAAAGCAATAATAAACAAAATAAAGTAAAGTAAGGTGTAAAAAAAAATAAAAGCAGTGAGAGATTTTATGTGGTTCGTTGACACAAAATTGGCGTCCACTAGCCAAGCTTGGAATTCACTAAATCAAGAATGAGATTACAACAAAACTCTCATTACTCTCCTTCACGGAAAATAAAATCTAACACCATACTTTCCTACATGAGCAACAACACTATATTTTCCTATACAACAAGTAAAACTCCAACAAAGTACATGAGAAAAGAAAAAAAGAAAGATACACTGTATCTAACTCTCAATTTTAAAAATATTTTGCACTCACAACCCAATTAAACAATATTAAGATAAATAATAAAAGAGAGCTCAAGGTAAATATTTTTCCAATAAAATTAAAATTAAAACAATGATATGATCTTTATATGAAATGATAAACAACCAAGCCTAAAGAAATGTTTTACGTTAAAAGAAATGAAGACTTGAAAATAAAATAACATGAAAAGATATATAAATTTAAAACACAATGATGAATAATACACTTGCATTAAAGTATAATATGTTATGCAATAATTAAGTTCAAATACACAATCTAATTTAAAATATCACTTAAGAAACTTTTTCTCAAAAACTTTAATGTATGCAAATAAATGAAGATTAGTGAAGTCAAAGTTTGTAATCTCTTGAAAATAACTTGAAATAATATGAGAAGTACCTCCACTTAATGTTTGATGAAGATAGTAAAGAACAAGATGGCTTCTAACACAAAACCTTCAAGAAACTTCAAGGATGGGTTTCGACTACACAAGAAGTAAGAGAGGATGGAGAATATTTTGACTTGCTTCAAACAAATCCCTGTGGAGGGAGTCGGCCAAGGATGAATTTGCACCAATCCTTCAAATTTCTTCAAAGAAACCTCAACTATAGGTCTCAACCAGGGATGGATTCTTAATAAAATGAGAGCTTAGACACCATGAAAGACATTAGATTATTTTGTAAGCTTTCAGCCAAGGGAGAAAATAAGAGAAGAGAAAGAACTATAGCACTTTGAATCTCAAGAATCTCCAAGAAATAAAACTTCAAGAGTTGAACCAAGTTAGAGAGGAGCCAAGAGAGAATAACCTAATTCTAAACCACATTACATAGAAATGAGGAAGGAGAGGGCCGGCCAAGCAAGAGAAGAATTGCAGGGAAAATGAATAAAAAAATTATTCAATTTTGAATTGATAATTTCAATCAAATAACCAATAATCTCTTATTGAAGATTTCGGCCAAGGAGATGGAATGAGAGAGTTATGTGGGAATAATATTAAGCATTCCAATCAAATAAAATAAAAGTAATAAATCAAAGAGTTTCAGCCAAAGAGAAGATATTAATTTTGGTAAGAATTTGAACTTGAATAAGTAAAAACATGACTTAAAGCTTAAATCTAATTTAAAATCAAACTTAATGAGGCCAGCCATGCAAGGTTGGAGTAAAATATTTTGAACCCACTTAACATAAATAAGCTCTCCTTAACTAATTAAGAAATCAATTAAGAAGTGATCCAAAATAATTTCAATTTAAAAATATATATTAAGGATCATTAGCATGGGATGGCCAAGAAATTTCAAAAAAGTGTTCAATCATGATTTAATGCAACAAATATGAGAGATCAAATAATTAATATACATTTGAAATATTAAGGCAAGTCATGAAAAAAATAATAAAATAAATCAAGGGAAAATCAATATGAATTTCAGCCAAGGATTTTCCTAAATAAAATTGATCTCCAATCAATAAAATTAATTAATTAAATTCAAGGAAGAATAATTATGAGGCATTTTGAGAAATAAAAATAATTTAAAATAATTTAGATTGAACTAGATAGGGTCGACCATGACCTTTGCAAAAATATACTAATTAAAAAAGAAAAGTGTTTAAATTCATGGCTCATTTGAATTTAGATTTCAATTTACTTAAAGTAATTCAAATATATTCAAATTAGCTTAATTAAAGCATGATAGGTCGGCCAAATTATGCCATAAAAGACTAAATCCAAATTAGCAATAATATGGCAATGAATATTTAATTAATATTCAAAATAATTTAAATTCAAAATTCTAATAAAGAGATTTTTAAAAATTCAATAAATGAGTGAAATATTATGGAAATAATTTGAATAAATCTTACATGATTTATCATTCCAAAAACCACAAAAATTCGGCCAAAAAATCAATCAAGATGATAATGATGATATAAGATAGAAAATAAAAGGATAGGAGAGAGAGAAAGAAGAGAAAAAGAATAATTAAAATAATTCTAGAATAATTTTATTCTCATGCAAAAATAAATGGATAATTAATGTAATTAAGCATGAAAATATGTAAATGAAGTATGAAATTAATTCATCTTACTTAAAAGCATAATAAATGATAAGTAAACTCATGTAAGTGATTTAGATTATCCAAAAAGGATAATTCAAGGAATAATTAAAGAATAATAAAATTTTAAAATGAAAAGAATATAGAAAATTTAAAATGAAATATTTTATAATGATTAAGCCATTTTATTGAGCTCTTATTTACTTTAGTATTATTAGTCATAGAAAATTCTCAACTTGTTTAAGTCCAATAGCTTTAGCTTTCTAAATTTGACTGAAGAATTTGAGTTTAAAGAATTTCCTGCATTATTTGAATTAAATCAATTAATAGCATTTGAACATATATTTGTTATCATCAAAATTAATCTCAACATGAGATGGGGCTCATGAAGTCAACAAGTTTGATAAATACTCTTATTAGTTATAATATGGTATTTCTAAAGATAAAGCATATTACTTATATTGTTACCTTTTTAAAATAGAAGGTAGAGTAAAAAGAACGATGAGGTGTTTAGTAAGAAGGGATTTTCAAATTATGAAAACCAAAATAGATTTGAACTTCATGTTATAGTGTTCATCATAATGCACATTAGAATTGTGAGGACATAACAAAACAAGATCAACATATTAGCTTTGCTTTCTATAAGCAATCTAATTATACCGCAATTGAATATCATACTTGATATAATGCTTCTATTAATTGTGTAAGGTTCCTTCAAAGATAAGCATTGGCTTTTCGAGGGCATGATGAGCTAAATAAATCCAAATTTTAAAAAAATTGAATTTTGAAATTTTTAGTTGATCATAATGTAGATATAAATAGTGTTGTGCTGAAGAATAATTCAAAAAATCTAAAATTGTTTTTTCTTGATATTCAAAAAGATATTATAAGATTTGCATCCATTTCATTGAAGAGTTTGGTGATGATTTCCTTTTTATTTTAGTTGATGAATTTCATGATATAATGTGCAAAAAAAAGCTATTATCTTATGCATTGTGAATAAACAATGTTAGATTATTGATCATTTTCTTTGCATTGTTCATGTTCCTAATACATCAGGTACATAAAAGCAATAATTGAGCAAGTCTTCTCAACTTAAGGTTTCAATATTTCATAATTACATGATCAAGAATATGATGGAGCTAATAATATAAGCGAAGAGTTTTTGAAGGAATTATTTCTAAATGAGAATAATGAGAATAAGTCAGCTAATTATATTCATTGTTTCTCCCATCAATTTATATTAGCTTGGGTTTCTTTTGTAAAAAATCATGTTCAAATTTCTAATTTAAGGAGTCTTATTAGTTTATCATGTAAACGTAAGGGCAAACCTAGGTTTTGTTCAAGGTAGGCAATTGCTCACCTTGGAAATTAATTTTTCATTAATACTCTTAGGGTTTGTGGTAATTTTACCCCCTCGCATTTACTTCATTTGCTTAACATTAATGGGAAAAAAAACTCACTCAATGTCCATGCCTCGATCCATCTTATGTATTTGCCCACCCTCAAAAAGGTGATTGCTTTTACCCTAAACGTCATGATCAACTCAAAGAAAAATAATGAATGAAGACATTATAAGCATTATAAAATGATGAGTTTTTCACAAGATAGGGATTAAATTAAGAAATTACGCCTAAACGTGTTGGAAATAATTGATCGGGTTCACATTAGGATTCATTTGTGAGATTTATCTCGATGTTTTTTTTTTAATAGTAGATGTATGTGAAATTGTGATGGAGAATAGTATAAGCTCTAAACAATGAGAGAAGGCATGCATGTTATTAGAATCAATTCAAACTTTTGAGTTTTCTTATTGTATTCATCTAATGAACTATATCCTTCGAATTACTATAGAGTTTTTACAAACATTACAGCAAAACATCAAGATATTGTGAATAATGTCACTAGTTCAAATATCAAAGATGCGATTACAATCTATGATAGAAAATTAGTGGGAATACCTTTTTAATAAAGTATCAATATTTTATGATCAACATAAAATAATAATTTCTTCAATGAAGGATACATTGGTGGTTCGTGAGCGTCTCATCATAGAGTTAAAAATATAATATATTCACATTATTATCATTTTAAAATTTTCTACATAATATATACAATTTCAAGAGCTGAATAATCATTTTATAAAAATAAATGTAAAATTACTATTATTTTTGACATATTTGTATCCAAATAAATTATTTAATACATTCAACAAAAATATCTTAATTAGGTTGGCACATTTATACCCAAATGATTTAAAGATTCTTTAGAGTTAATTGGAGACTTATTTATGGATATTCGATCTAATGCACTATTTTTATCTGTGAAAGATATCGAAAGTCTTCCAAAGCTAATAATATAAAGCAAGTACCACTTTATATCCTCTTGTATTTAAACGACTGAAACTAGCATTGGTTTTGCCTGTTGTCACAAGTAAGTGTTAAAAGAGCTTCTCATGCTATGAATATAATAAAAAATGATTGTGAAATAAAATTCGAGCTCAATAGATAGTGACATCTTAGTCATTAACAATGTTATTAAATTATAAAATGGAAGTGCATCATTGTTATCAAATTATAGTGTCACTGAGGAGGATCGTTTTCGATGTGTTTAGTATCACAAAACAATTTGTAATATTATGTATATATTTTTGAGAAGTTAAATTTGGTTGTTCTTCTTGTTACTTAAAGTTTGACACTGTACTTTTAAATAATAAAATATTTTATTTGGGGAATGACTAGTAGAGAAAATTTTTTTTACTTCTTTGTTTAATTGTTTTTCCTGCACTAAATATTAGTGAATTAAATTAACCAAGATAAGTTTTGATCATTACAATTTAAAATAAAATATGAATCTCGAAGTCAATAAAATTAGATCATTTAAAATATTTTTTAATTTATATAATAAATTTTCAGTAAAAAATATTTTTATCAATTAATATTTTCTTAACGTAAACTTTTTTATTCAAAATTTTGTACATACTATACTTATTAAAAATGTTCAATTTAACATAAATATTAAAAATAATAATAAAATAATTGGTGTACGATGCCCCACCTAAAAGAAGTCGCCAAAGACTTATCAAGAATTATGTTATAAAAATATCAAGGTAATTGAAATTTAAATATAAAAGTTATAATTTTTCTAAATAAATAATTTAATTTAAAAATTACTAATAAATTTTGATTTTAAATATTTTAAAATTTTAAGGATTGTTTTAAATATATTTTAACATTTATGTGAAATTTGTTAAAAATTTTGGAGCTATTTAATTCATGAATCTATTTTTTACAAATTATCATTTTTAATATTTTAAAATATTTGATGTTCCTAAAAAAATTTGAAATAAATAATGAGTTTTATTAGATCAAAGACACCCTTAGAAAATTTTTTGTTACAAAGTATTTATAATTTTTATAAGAAATACCACACATTTGTTAAAAAAATATCATTTGCCTCCGGTGGACCCATAGTCATATTTAAATTCTTATACACCAACAACAAGTCTTTATCCCACTATGTGGGGTTGGTTACATTAATCCTTCTTCTCTATTGTATCCTATTAAATGTTAAATTCTCATTTAATCCTAATAGCCTAGGGTCATTTTTTATACATCCTAATCAAATATTTTTAGGTCTACCTCTCTACCTTTCTTAACATAAGTAAATATATCTTCTCTTAATTGGATCATCAAAAATACTTTATGTAACCAAACCATCTAAGGCGACTCTCTTATCTATCTGCCACAAGAGCTACTCCAACCTTTTCATGAATATATTCATTTCATATTTTATCTCTAAGAATAAAGCCACTCATCCACCTAAACATCCTTATCTTGATGCTTAATTTTATGATTCTCTTTTGCTAGCCAATATTTTATATAAATCATTATAAGTCTAACAACTACCTTATAAAATTTTTTAAGTTTAAGCGGTACTTTTCTATCACATAATCGGCCAAATGCATTCCTCAACTTCAACCATTCAACATGAATTCTACTAATAATATCCCCATCTATTTCACCATCATTTTGAACAACAAACCCGAGATATTTGAAACAGTCACTCTTCTTAATGACTTGTTTACCCAATATCACAACACCACTATTAGAACTTCTACAACTAAAATTACTCTTTATATATACAACTTTAGATCTACTCAAAGAGAACTTTTAGACTCTATAACTGACCTCCATAATTCAAGTTTCAATTAGATTCCCTCTCTAGACTTATCAATAAGAAGAATGTCATTGACAAAAAACACACACCAAAATGCATCCCCTTATAAATGCCTAATAAGAACCTTTCATAACTAGCAAAAAAAGATATTAGATTCCAATGTGTGAAATATATTATTTCTAACCTCAATTTACTTCTTAAGAATTATATATTACATTTTATTATTTTTATAATAGAAAAGCTTATTTTCATAATTATTTAAAGTAGCAAGTCACATTTCATTACTTGGTCCTTAAATGTTTTTTAAATACCCTTTATAATAATTTATATATATATAAAAAAAAAAAGGTCCTCTTTAAAACTTATCCTATAAAAATCGTTTGGGGATGTATCAGAATAATATTTTCCTGCGTTGAGAATGGTGCCCTCACAGAAAAAAAATTTCATCTAAATTTGGGATTGTTCCAGGAGAAACTTTTTCAACATGATAGAATATAGAATTAATGTTAAAAACTTATATATAATAACAAATGATGCAACTTTTATATTAAATTTTAAAATGAAAAAACATGGGCTACTTTCTAAAAATTTTACAATATGCATATTTTTAAAACTTAATTTTCAGATTGCAAAGTGCTCAAAGAGATGTTTATAAATACAATAATAATGATTATGTAAATTAAGATAAGGTATTTTATTCACTTATATATTTATATTTCTAACATAAATATAAAATTAAAATTTTGATACCACAAAAAAACAACAATATCATTAAATTTTTAAAGAAAAATGCACCTATTCACATATAAAAAAAAGTATCATATTTATAAATTATAAAATTCCAGTACATGGGCTACTTTCTAAAAATTTTACAATATGCATATTTTTAAAAACTTAATTTTCAGATTGCAAAGTGCTCAAAGAGATGTTTATAAATACAATAATAATGATTATGTAAATTACTTCTTTAAAGTTAAGATAAGGGTATTTTTCACTTATATATTTATATATCTAACATAAATTTTAACAATTTATATAAACACCACCCAAAATTTTGATACCACAAAAAAACAACAATATCATTAAATTTTGAAAGCGAGATGCACCTATTCACATATAAAAAAGTATCATATTAATTTATAAAATTCAAGTATTTGATATGTAAAAAGTGTCATCTTGGGGAAGAGTGAGCCATTAATCCGTGTGATTTATATTCAACACATTAGAGACACGCCCTCTAACTATGAGAGTCTCAAAAATTAATTTTTATTTTAAGATAGCTTTTTTTTTAATTTAAATGAGGTCCATGCAATACATGACAACGGTTGATGCTAATAAAAACAAAACAATCTAAGAAGCTAAATTAAGTCGTTAATTCTAACAAATACTAAACCTCATATCTTAACACCAAATCAACCGTTAGAAATGGTAATCAATCAAGTTTGAAATAAACATCTTCCTATATCTTTAGAAGACTAAGTAGTGTTTGGTATGTCTATAAGTCAGTTTGGAGTGGCCTACTTATGAGAGAGAGAGATGGAGAAGAGGCCAATGACAGTGAATATGAATACAACTGAACCTTTCTTTCTTCTCCGACCCAATCTGCTGATTGAACCATTTCAAGTTTCTCAAATCATCTTATAACCTTCATGTCTCCCTTGATATAGGTTTTCTATATAACCAAGTAAAATATTCTAATCTGTACCACCCACACTGGTTGGCAAATTCTGAGGAAAAACTAAGATGCTTAGATAGGATGTTATTATGGTGCCAAAGTTGAAGATGAACAAGAGAGGTAGAATCTATTATGGTGCCAAAGTTGAAGGAGAATTTCCAATGGTTTATTATAGAGAGGAAGAATCTATTAGACACCTAAGAAGGTTGGGATGTTGTAAGTCAAGGTGTTGAAAGGGATCCCTCAAAAAGATGAGGCAACCATGGGTCAACAAAGGAGGAATATTTTAAGAGACAATAAGAAGATGAACAAGAGAGTCATGCACTTCATCTACCAAGTCTTATATATCTTAACAAATTGGATCGCTGAAAGGAAGATTAGAAGTTTGATTGAAATGGTTAGGCGCATGGTTAGTGGCATGAATTTGAGAGAGTTCTAGGCTACAATAGTGGAAATAACTACATATATTTCCAATAGATGTTGCACTAAAGCACTTAAGGTGATCACGCCACAATAAGCATGAATTGGCTTCAAACCATCTGTGAGTTACTTCAAAATTTTTGGTGGTATTACTTATGTGATAAAAAATGATGCAGAAAGTAAGCTTGAAGACAAAAGGTAAAATGATAATCTTTGTCAACTGATCAACAATTAAAAGGCCATAAACTGTATGACCTAAGTTAATCTAAGTTGGTGATATTTAGAAATGTAAAAGTGGAAAATAAAGAAAAACAAGAATGGGATTAGTCCAAAGGAAAGGCGGTGAAGCAAGGAAATTCTTCATCAGTTGAAACAAGCATCAGCAACACCATTCCACACTTCACAAAAGAGAAAAAGCCAAATGTTTAAAGGAATAAAAGCATTGAAGAAATATATGAAGCACCTCCACTAATGATGATTTTGCTTCATTTTTTTATTTTTTTAAAATAAACCTTTGTCTTATGAAGAAGCATCCAAATATTAAGCTTAGCAACAAGCCATGCAAGAGGAGATTACTTTCATAAAAAAAAAAAAAAAAAAGCAAGACTTAAGGGGTTGTTTGGTTCTGTATAATTACCGTGTAATATAATTTAAATACGCGCAATTCTTCCTTTCCCGTGTTTGGTACGCGGTAATGTAATTACCGTATAAAATTTTACGGTATTTGCAATTCCTTTTCCAGTGTATTTTCCGTGTAAAAGAAATACCCCGAAATCGAGTGAATTCAGAAGTCGCGGTTGTTACAACCGCACGTAGAACTCCTCGTCTCCCGCTATAATCTTTCGCATAGCTACCTTTCACATACCCGCCGGTGTGAGAGAAGAGAGCCGCAAACCCTGTGACGGCGGGAGGTGAGATCACGAACTTTCCTTCTCTCTCTGCTCGGTTGCCTTCGACTCTCTTACACAACTCGGCAACATTGTTCCTCTCTCTGTCTTTCACTCCCGATCGATTTGGATATTCTCCGGTGCGGCGATTGCGGAGTAGCAGCGTAGGGGCAGGGGCTTTTGGTGTTTCAGCGGCCGATGCAGGTTAAGATGGCCGCCGAAAGGTTTCGCGGTCGAGATGGGGAGTCAGTTGAGGAGAATGGCGAGTGCGATTATTCCGTTCCGGGTAAGTGTGTTTTTGTTGTGTGTTATGAATCGGATGATGATGGGGTATTGCATGCATGCCTTGTTTATGTGATTCCATTTTTTTTTTTTTCATTGATTGATTCGAGTTAAGAAGGTCCTTTCTCTTGAAGATGCTGGCATCTTTAAGTTGAGTTTGGATGCTAGGAATGAAAAGAAATTAAAGAGTTGAAAAAGATTAAATCAGTGGGCTGTAGATTGATAATCAGCCAAACAATTATCTGGATTTCATCTCATTTTCTCTAATTTAATTCGATCCAGACAAGCCTACAAAATTATTGAGATTCAAGACTGAATTCTTATATTGGATCTACTTGGTTCGGTATGACATTCACTCTGCTCCATAGATATTCTGAAATGACTGACTTTCTTAATGAAACCATGCGTGATGTGCAATGCGTAAAGCTGATGTCTTACTACATTGTTTGGTATGAATGCTATTATCACAGAGGTGCCAAACTTCTCTGTAAGTGCATTTTCAATTGTTGTGAATCCATGAGTGATGTGAAATGTAGCATAGTAGTTTCTTCACATACTTTGACTGAAGCACTGAAATGGATGATACCAAAAGAACTTTGTTATCATTTTTATTTTTTTTATGCACATGAGGTGTCTGACCTGAGGCCTGACAAGTCTCATATTTGTTGGGACAAGCTTATTGTATAGGATCAATATTTTATATTGTATGTTATCAGTCTTCTTTCTAAATCTCTAAATGAATACCTTTTTGTTTGTCAACCATGTGCACTGGCTTCATTTTTGATATATTTTAGTAAGATTTGATTATCATGTGGTATGCTAATATAGAACTTTATCCTGTCTTGCTTTTTTTTTTTTTTTTTTGTGCATTGAAGACTTATGGATGCAGCCAAACTTGTGTTTTCGGGATAAAGTGCCAAAACTCACCTCTAAGCTTATGCTTAAAGCTTTGTTTCAGGATATTCCAAAGGTGAATTGGCATAAAGAAGTATAGTTTAAAGGTTATGCCTTCAATTATGCTATTTTTTGTTGGATGACATTGCTTAAACGACTTAATACATCTGATCTTTTTCAAGCTAGAGGATTAGGATTTACTCATATTTGCTATTTTTGCAAAGTGAATCTGGAATCTCACTCACACCTTTTCTTTGAATGTTACGAATCTATGACTCTTAAAAGCTATTACCTAACGGCAACCACTTACTTATGCAAGTTACCTTACCACAGTTATTAAGTGAAACAAGTAATGTGGAAAATAAGGTTTTGGCTAGATTATGCTTCTTAATTATTGATGTTTCTATTTATGTTATCTAGAAGGAAAGGAATTCTCGTTTTTTTAAGCAGGTGTCTAAATCTTCCTTTTGGATGGAGAGTCGAAAATATATTGTATCAAGTTGAGAAGATGGGTTTTAAGGATCACTGGCCTGACAACATTGTTCGGATACTTTTACAGTGGAAGTAGAATGATAACTCTTAAGTTTGGTTTCCTGGTTATTCGGTTGAATGTGTTCTTGTTTCCTATCTTTTGTTTTTACTGGAAGGACGATGATGATGTCTTGGGCTTGCTCTATTATAATTAATTGGATGCTTTCGATTGATACGCAAAGGATGGCTAAGTTGCAACCTGGACCTTTTGTTTTGCTAGTTTCTTAATAGCTCCAGATGAATATATTTCTACTATTTTCGGTTCAAGGATGGCAACTTCGGCAACCAGTGATAATTTTTAGATAGCAGCCCTTCATCCTCAACTGGATGTTTTTGTATTCTGAGTCCTTTTTATCTTTTATCTTTTTTTTTTCTGTTAGTTTTCGTCTTAGCCCAGCCGTGTCTCTGAAGTTGCATTGAGCACTCTCTCAAACAACCAACCTCACAGCATAATGTAGGTTTTTGTTCTTTAATTTTTTTTCCAATTTCATCTTTTTTTATGTTTATTTGTGTGTATATTAGCAATTCTTTCAGCTGTTGGTGCAGTTTCACGTCGCATACAAGCTACTTACTATCCTATCCAAAAGGATAGATTTGTAGTTCATGTTCTTGTGTATTTATAACATTTTTTTTTTCTTTTAGTTTAATCTCAAATGCAGAGTTATACACATCATAAGCCAGATATCTTCTTCTTCTCCCTTTGGCTCTTTCTGGAGTGTGAGTTATACACATCATAAGCCAGTTAATGGTAATTTTTAATATATATAGAGCTTTCTATGAAAGCAAATTTAAAAAAAATTTTAAATTAACTAACAAAAATCCTTAAAATAAATTTATTTAATGAGTTCAAGTTATGTAGAGATACATCATATTGTTCAATTTTTTTTCACTTTTAAAATAAATATATATTAATTTTTTTAAATTAAGTAGTAAATTTTTATTTATAAAATAAAATATTTATATTTTAATATATATTTAATTTATTAATTTAATATTTCAATTAATGAAAAAATCTCACTTACCTCAAATATTTCAAGTTATGTAGATATCTTATATAGGTATTTACTTTATATATCTTTCAACCAAAGAAAATATAATTCATAATGTATTTACATAACCAAACAACGATCTAATTCAAGTATTATTATTCTTTCTTTTTACACGATTAAATCTTGGTAAACAACTCTTAGGAGATTGTTGATTTACCTCAAGGAAAAGAATCTCATTGGACTTAAATGGGTTTACAAGATCAAGAAAAATGCAAATGGTGGAGTGTTAAAGTACAAAGCTCGGTTGATAGCCTAAGAATACAAGCAAAATAAAAGAATTGAATATGAAGAAGTTTTCTCACCAGTGGCAAGATTGGAGACAATAAGAATGTTTGTTGCTTTGGCAGCTCAAAGAAGATGGATTATGCACCAAATGGATGTGAAATCAGCATTTTTGAATGAACAACTTGAAGAAGAAGTCTACATAAAGCAGCCACTAGATTTTTAAGATTTGAAGAACAGAGGCAGAGTGCTAAAATGAAAAAAAAAAAAGGATTGATGCCAACTTGCAAGAAAGGGAATTTGAAAAATCACCTTACTAGCACTCTATATTCTTTAAGAAAATTTGATATGAACTAATATTTTATGCATTTATGTTGATGATTTGGTGAAAATAAGGAGTAGTGAAGAGTAATGCAATAAGAGTTTGAGGATCAAATTATGGATATATGTCCTATACTTTGCACATCCAAGCTATAATGACAGAGGATATAATCATCATAACTCAAGAATAATATACAAGAGAGATCTTGAAGAAATTTAGGATGAGTCAAGATATGATGATGAAAAGCCTATTTGTCCTGCATAGTCTTTTTGCACATCCAATCTATAAGGATAGAGAATGGAATCTTCATAACTCAAGAATAATATACAAGAGAGACCTTGAAGAAATTTAGGATGAGTGAGTGCAACTCAGTTTCTACTCCCATGGAGGTTAGTGTAAGATTGTCAAGGTATGATGATGAAAAGCCTATTGATCCTACATAACCTTAATGGAAGCCTTGGGGTTTTGACTTGTACATGTCTAGATATTATTCTTAGTTGGTTTGGTGAGTAGATGCCTAAAGGCTCCAACAGAAAATCATTTGAAAGCTACAAGGAGGATCTTGAGATGCATCAAATGTACAATCTCTTTTAGACTACTTTATAAGAGTTGTGATGAATTTTCTTTGAAAGGTTTTTCAGATATAATTGGAGCAATGATGTAGATGAGAGAAAAGCACAAGTGGATTTGTCTACTTGGAGATACAACTTTCACATGGTACTACAAGTGATAAATTGTCACTCTTAGTACCCGAGGTAGAATATGTAACAGTAGCAGCTTGTGGTTATCATGGTGTGTGGCTTAAGAGATTTATGAATTCTCAATATTGATGATGGTGAGCCTACAATAGTACATTTGGATAATAATTCAACAATTAAATTAGCCAAAAACTCTCTTCATCATGAACTTAATATAAACTCCTCAATTGTTGACAAGTTGTAGCCTTAGGTTTTTTTTTTTCCTTCTATGATGTGGCTTGCTTACATTGTATTTATGGAGGATGAAAAATTGAGAAGTCAAAATGGAGTGGATGGCCAACAACTCTCTTGCTCGGAATACTAATTATTTTGTTTAAGTTAATCTCTTTTCAATGTTTATATTTTTACCTCATATTCTGTTTAATTGTCGCTTTCAGACTTTTGTTCTGATTGTTAGTCATTATGAGTATGTTATTATTTGTAATGAAAAGAAATAGTTCAAATGATGAGCCCACTCTACATAAGAGAGGATGTTCCTTTTTATAAAAAATTGATGAAGGATGAGATGATTGATGAGAGTTTTTGATTTTTGAGTATATATTAAAGAACTTTATGTTATGAACCAAAATTCTTGTATCATCACCACTATCTCTTATTCCTCTTGGTTTATCTTTTTTTTTTTTTTTTCATTTCTACAAAGTTGTGTCAGAGCTACTTGGCTTATGTATGGAGAATAGATTCCCATGTGATGAGAATTGATGAGAATTGTGAGAGATGATGAGAGTTGTGAGAGATGGTGAGAATTATTATTTGAGTAGTGATATTTTTGAGAGGAAAATTGATGTCTATGTATGGAGAATTGATGTTTTCTGATTTTTTGAGTGTAGGGAGAAGAATTGTGTTTTGACAATAAAATAGGGAGTTATAATCACTTCTTTGAGAGTGTACTCAATCTTCCACATCCAACAAGTGATATCAGAGAAAATCTCACCTCCAACACATACTCCATTGTAAGTTCAAAGCTCAAACTATTTGTTTTATTTACTTCCAACAAATCACACAGTCATAATGACTAACCACCAATCACAAAAGTTTACAAGTCACAATTAAAAAAAAATAAAGAGGCAAATTAGGATATGAAGAGTTAATGACACAAACATTGAATTGAGACTAACTCAAATAAAATGCTTTGTATTTCAAGCAAGAGAGTTGTGGACCATCCACTCCATGGTAACTTCTCATTGTAATATCCAAATTAGCTAATTTCCTAATTAATTTTATTTTATCTAATTAATCCTTATCAGAGTACTACGCATGCAATTTGGATTAAGAATTGACGCGTATGGTTGGGATCTATCCAAAGGTATACCCGTTCCTTTTTATTTCATTTCCTCCTAGTCTCCTCGCCTCTTCGCAGAAATTGAGTCGTCTCCTACTCGATCCTTTCCCCGCCTCGAGAGAATTGCCACTCCCGTGATGTAACGACGGCGAATCCTTGAAATACCGCCTTCACCCGCCACGGGGATCGCCCCGGGGAATCGCGCCTCGTGCCGGAATCCTACGTCGGCTGACTGAGTCCTCCGGACGCTAAACGCTGGAGTCCGCGTGAACCGATCGGCCGGATGGGATTTCTGGTCCAGCTAATCGGGGAACTTGGGAGTTCCGTGAGTTCAATTTCTTTTCTATTCCTATTTCCTTGACCTTCCTTGGTGCAGAGGAGTTAAGTAACTGTAGGTGAGTTGCAAAATTTTGTGTATTAGAATGGAGGTTTAGTATTGACATTTTTGTTAATTTTAGTTTGTTAATTTAATCAGGTAATTAGTATTGGCAGTAGTTAAGATTACGTTGGAGTCGTGCTCCTGTGTTTTGAAAGATGATATGAGGAGACATCAATTTCAGGTAAGAATGCAGTTTAAGCTGGTGATACTACTGTGTTAAATGTATTTATGAGTTTCATGTATTAGAAGAGTAATTCAATTATAGGTTATGTACTCCAGGAAACGTCGAACACATCACGACAGCCTGTAATCGAGGTGAGACATAATTCTTAATTTAAATTCGGTTTATAGTCCATGTAAGCCACTATTTCTAGGTTCTATAAATTCTATGAATAACATATAGATATTTACGTCATATCAGATGTAATTACAACGATTACTAATGAAGATAAGATTATTATAAGTCAATTAATTCATTTTCTTTAATAACATATGATTTTGTTAGGCATATGAAAATGTGTTAAAATATGCATTATTAATTGTTAAATGCAGTAATGAATGTGATAAACAAAGAAATGTCAGGAAAAATTGTGATAGGAAGACTATGTTATAAATATCTGCACAGATAGGCAAAAGTTCTGACGAGATGAGCCTTTAATAGGAAATCTTAATGTTCCCGACTCTGACATTGAGGTTGGGGTCATTGAGCATTCCAACCTGTGTCGGTCGAAGTAGTATGATTCCCCCGCTTACCTTTTTTAGGAGGTGATTTATGTATGAAAGTCAAAACTTATGCAATTATAAATGACATTTCTAGGAAAATGATTTGATATAGAACTGAAATTGCTTTCATTAAATAACTGAATAAATAAACGGCGACTCACTGAAATGACAAAATAATTGATACTGACTAATCTACAACATATTCGTTACATTTACGATAATTTACCACTTTTACCTTTATGCAAATTTTAAATATACGCATGATTTAATGCTGTTTCGTTTACTTTTAAGATTATTGATCTCACTGTTAAATTTTTATGACGCTACCGATTGATAATTTCGCAAAGAGATGGGTAGGTTTAATCCATTTTGTTGATTTACAGTTTTGGGTATAATTTTGGGAAGATTAAAGTTTTTTGAGTACGCACTCATCGATCCTTTAGTTGCTCAGTATTTATGTGCAACCAAGATTTTCATGCCCAATTTGGTGATATGAATTAAGTAGTATATGAATTTTAAATTTTGTGATGATTTGATTAGATACAAATTTCACTGCTCGTTCAAGACAAGTTGAAGCGTGAAATCTGTCAATCGAAATATCCTATTCTGCACATTTGATTGATCCCAAGTATAAGGGGGGTCATCTGGGGTGTGACACTCATCTTGTTCATTCTCCATGAATGCAATGTAAGCAAAGCACATCATAATAAAATAAAATAAAATAAAACTAGCCAACAGATTAAGGAGATTACATTAAGTCCAACACAAAGTTACACTAGACAATTTATTTGGTAGAATCAAAGAGTTTTAGGTTATCATGGTTTCACATCGTAATTTTATTTTAGATTTATTATTGTTTCACATTCTCTTTAAAAATAAAAAATGAACCAAGCTAAGCATTACAAAGCATGATGCATCTACTTAAACCAGATAGTCAAAACAAAAACAATTGATCTTAAAATTTAAATATTTGAAATCTTCTTTTTGTGTTAAACTAAATTAAATTGAAGTAAAAAACCAATCTAAGCCAATCTGTCATAGTTTTTATCGTTTTCCCACTGAACTGAAAATGAAACGATCAGTTAAGTTTGCATAGATTACAAATCGTTGTCAATTTGATAATAAAACCCTTGGCTGTTGTGCTTATGAAGAAACTGTTTGAATCCTTTCTGCATTTTTTCCGAGTAACCTAATCTCCCTTCGCCCTGTTATTGTTATTTAGCAACTCAGTAGGATGCTGTACTCAATCAACTCGGATATCGCTACAAACACAAACGTGATGCTGTTAATTATAGGGGATTCGGATTCTCCAAATATCATAACTACATCTTCAGCGTTTATCTATCCCAACCATTAATTCTATTTTGGATGGCTGGAATTAATATTACCTAATTTCTTATAACCAACTGGGGTTTTGCTAAAAATTAATACCAGCCATCGGAAGTTGATTGGAGATTTGAGTCATAGGTGAGCTGCTTGCGGAAATTTTGGGGAACATTTTAGATAAGCCCACAGATGGATTTTCTCAGGAAAGCAGTGATTGCCACTTACAATTGTTTGTGCACCTTACAGCACAGATCCTTGCAAAAATAGCATACAAGATCATCAAGCCTTGATCAAGTCTGTTTTTGAGGGTTCATCCCAGATTAGTAATACATGGAGTCTTGTATTGGTAATTAGTATATGCATCTTACAACATTTTTGCTCCATCAAGCTATATCTTAACAGTGGCGCACAGCTGGAACATCAAAAAAAGTTGCAGTAATCTCATGTATGAAATAAAACAATGGTGAAGATAGATAGCTTTCATTGAGAAGCATCTATTATATTGCTTGTTAACATCAGACCTGCAGATCAACATCTGCAACTGTAAATGAGAATAGGCAGCAGTCAACCTCATGATTACATTGTCAGCAGAGAAGAACAAATAACAAAAGAAAATTATTATTTGTAAAATATGAAAGAACATATTTGGAGAGGCATGCACAAGTTTTGCCATCTGGGGTTCTTTTAACAAACAGTAAAAGGCTCTGAGTCAAGAGAAATTTGAGAAAAAGATATATCTAATACTTCACACAATTGAGAGTTAAATTGGATTCCTAGACTTCTACAAAATGAATCAAAAGTATTTTAAATGTATTTAAACTTTCTTTCATTAATTAAGCAGTTAGAAGTAAACAAAAGATTAATACAAAATTTCAGATTTTAAGTATAGTAAATGCAAAAGCTTTTGAAAGAAATCAAGAACAGACACCAAAGTCACATCAGGTATTATCCAAAAAAACATCGACTAATTCAGTAAGACTATAGGAACTGGTTCAAATATTAAACATAGTAGTGTCCGAGTACAAGAGGTATGCAAAATTTAGGCGATTGATAATATAAACAAATTATTCTTTTTTTTTTCTTTCAAGAAGCACCTTAATTCATCTTTTAGTGTGAAAATGAAAAAAAAAGTTAAGAAAAACAAGGATTCAGAGACAACTGAAAAAAATACTGCCTTTTGGTTGCTTGCGAATATTCAATAGGTAATTGTCATAAAAATATTTGTTGTGTGCTAAAATTAAACTATAATAATTTAAACAATAGAGGAAAAGTTTATTGTCTTAGTATTTTATAAAAATGTAGCATACACATGCGGAGACTAAGACATGAGATACAAAAATTTTAAGTGGAATATTCGAGAAGAAAAAAACATATCCTAGTCCAACTTAAATGATTCCACTAGTGTGAGTCAAAAGTTACAAAGATGGACTTCCCTGCAAATATAAAAGTTGTTAATACAATATGAAGAAAGTGGGGGTCCTGACATGTTTAACTTATCATTAAATAAAAACGGGCATTTGCCCTTTCCCATTTCCTTGATAAATGTCTTTTCAGTGTTTGACTACATTTGAATCTCTCTAACTCATTAGAGTTCTATGGTAATGCAAATGCAAAATAAGAACGTGTTTTGAACCAACCATTTCTTGCTTAACATTTTTTGAACTATGTGGTATATAAACATTTTTCCAACTTCAAACTAGATAAAGGACACGAGAATTTGCCTAGGCCAAATTATCCTAAGAGTGGATTTGGTAGTCACAAAAGCAACCTAAACTTGAAGATTTATGCTAGAGTGTTAAAATTGACTTGATATGATAACTTGACATGAACCTAATTCAAAATCCAATTTAAATTGAAATTTTTTTTAGATTTGGGGTTCAAGATCAATGCATTTAAGGGCTGTTTGAGATCAATTTTATTTTACGCTTTTTTTTGTTTTATTTTTATGATATTTTAGAAATATTTGATATATTTTTATGTGTTTTTTATTTTTTATTTTCAAAACAAATAATATTATTTATAAAATACTCAAAACAACTTTTAAATATTTTTTAGTGTTTTTAAAAACAACAACCACCACCAAACATATTTTACTTTGAAAGAAAACATAAATGAAACAAAATAAAAATATAAAACAAAAATAAGAAAACAAAAATGATCCCAAATAACCTCTTAATTGTTTTAGTATGTTTTGGGTTGACCAAAAATTATAAAAGAAAAAAAAATCAAAATCTCATTATATTAGGCATAGGTGGACCTACAAACAACTTAGAGCATTGAAGGAGTTGTGGACTTTTAGATCTCTCCTATTTGCATTATTTCCCCATCCTAATAGAAAAACATCCAATAGTTATTTCTTGTGGCTGCAAGCCACAGAGAGGAAGTGCAAGGGTTCCACAACTTCCATTAAGTTCCCACTTCTCTTCTTCAGTTCTTTGAGTTTTTTTTTTCTTGAGTTTTTGTTCAACTCCTCCACTCTTTGTCAGTTTGTAAGATGCAAGCCTCAAGGCTTTCATGGTTCAAGTTTTGTCTAGTTTCCCTCTTTAGGGGTGTGCATTTGGTTTGTTTTGATGATTTAGATGATAAATTTTAAAAATCAATTGATTTTGGATTCCCAAAAAAATTGGACCAAACTGATCAAATAGAATACAAAACAAACAAACCAAATAGCAATTTAATTTATTCTGTTTGGTTTTAGATAAGCAAGTTTACTATATTTAAAACTATTTGTGAAATTTATCTTCATTATATATATTTTTGTATAATGAATAACAAAACTATATATATATATATAATTAGAAAAATAATTAATTACTTTCATGCATTAAAAATATTTAAATTTTATGATGGCTGAAAAAATTATCAACTAATGAATAAATTCGGTTTATTTGGTTCCATTAAAAATTTTATTTAACAAACCGATCCAAAAACCAAAAACCAAAGCTTTCATTAATTAAAACCAAAATCCAAATGACTAAGTTCCAAAGCCAAATTACTCAAAAACTTTGGTTAAGTTTGGTTTTAATTAAAACCAAATAATGCATACCTCTACCCCTCTTCATTGTTCATCTTTTCCTCTTTTCACAATGCAAACCGTAATTAAGTTAATCTATTTCTTTATCTAAGACTAAGTTTGATCACTTGAAGTTCTGTGATTTACCTTATAGCTTGTGATTATGCATGACTTATCTTTTCAATTAGTTAAAAATAGCAAAATCTTAAAGCATTTTTACTTTGTTAACATCAAGACATGCAACTTGTGTCTAAAAATAATGTTAAAAATAATTGCAAAAAGATAGTTACTAGGGAGAAGTAGCAAATCCAAGCAATGAAAATTAATAGTAGTTGAGACTGTTTAAGATATAATTAGTAGGCTTTAATAAACATTAATAAATTTATTTCTTTGACTACGCATTTTATAGATAAACCTTAGCTATTATTAAAAAAAGCAAAAAATCTTAAACATCAATTTTAAACACCACCTCCACATGATGATTGTGCATTATTTGAAGTGATAAACTTTTTAATTGAATAAGCAATTGATAAGAAGATTTTTAGTATTATTCTGATAATGCTTTATTAATAATGTATCTGTTGAATTCTTATGAAACTACTTGAATTTAAGAGATGGTTTTCTTTATTGAGAATTTTTTTACATATAATATTGCACACATAAGTTAGAAAGAGATTAGATGTCATAAAAGTATTAAGTATGTGCAAGGGCCTTAAGCTAGAAAGTAGGAATTTTTGGAATGTGTAAAACAATATTACATTGATGAAAAAAAAAAAGATTGCTACAAGATCTTCCTATTAGAGTTTATTATACTTGATAGTGTTATCTATTATAGGCATGATTTTTTACATTTAGGGTTGAGTGACCCAAAATATAAGCATCGTCCATCAAATAAAGAGTGAAAAAAATGGTGAATATATATAACTTCTTAGCACCTTTTTATGAGATCACATATGTATTTTTTAGCTTAGAATGTCCCACCATAAATCACTATTTTCCAGGTATCTCTACATCTTATGCAACATTGAATGTCAAGTACACATGAGCACAACAAAAATATAGCAATAAATATACATTCAAAGTTTAAAATATATTGATCTGATTTTTTTATAATACTAAATATAACTATTATATAACTAATACTTGATCCAAAATATAAGTTTAACTTAATTGAGTTGTGCTATAAGAAGCTTTATGAAGGTGATTATATAAGAGAAGTTACAAATATGAAGGAAAGAATATTCTCATTCTTTAGGAATTATTGAAAATCAAACATGCAAGGTTCATCATCATAAACATCAAAAGCAACTTGAATAACAAATAATATAATCTCAAGAGCACTAAGTTAAAATATTATGATCTCAATTTTAATAGATGATCTTTCTTTTCTAGAGTCAATTAAATCTTATATTTTTATTTTGTTGATGTTGACCACTTTTTTTTTTTTTGGTTAAGAATATTGATTCTTTTGATAAATAAGATAGCATGCAATGAAAGTTTGAATTTAATATTTACTTAAATAAGCATAAGATTGATAGGATGATGGAGTTAGATGTCTTACATTATTGGAGAAGCAATCAATACAAACTTCCTAAGGTGTACACAATGAGTCATGATGTTTTGTGCACACCAAGTTCGATAGTTGCTTCAAAAAGTGCATTTGGTAATAGTGTGGAAGAATTCTTGATCAACATTGAAGTGTGCTAAAACTAATTTGTTGAGGCAATGGTGTGTACCAAACATTGGTTATATGAGGATCAAGAATTCACATGCTTCTAATTTACATATTCTTGAACTTAATTGTTTCTATAGATTTAGTGAATTCTAAGCATGAGAAGGCAACAAGAAAATGTTATGAAGAGTACTACCAATAAAAATGAGAGGGATACAACAACAACAAGCCTTTATCCCACTATCTGGGATCAATGACATAAATCCTCATTCGCCATTATGTCCTATTAAGTGTCAAATTCTCATTTAATTCTAATAAAATAATATCAATTTTTTACTTTACAAGACTTTTTAGGTCTACCTCTACCTTTCTTAACATGTAGGCTAATCTAATCTACTTTCCAAATTAGGTCATCGGATGGCCGCGTTTTTATTGACCAAACTATCTCTCTAATCTTAGTTACCCGGTGCAACTACAACTTTTCATGTGTATATTCATTTCATTGTCTCTAAGTGGCTATTTGGATGTAAAAATGATCAGTAAAGGAATACAGTGTAAAGTGAATGTAATGTATTTGGATTACTTTCACGTTATTTGGTTGATTTATATTCAACCAGATTTCCCCCAATACTATGTTAGGATTTATTTAGATCTAGCACTCTCGATTAAGATTGAAAATAAACATAAATCTCTGATATAAATTAATGTCTAGTGATGAGGTGTGGATGATTGTCTAAAAGAAAAAAGAAAGTAGTCCCGATCAAGATCCTATGGTTCAGTCATCCAGAGGCTGTTATTCCGATCTGAACATCGAGGGTTATTAGCCATAATGCACGAAGAGTTTGATTAGCAGCCATGAGTTGCCTCATCTCAAATATCTCGAGTAGACAAGTGTTGTTGTGCAGATTTTGTTGTGAAGCTGTTTATTAAATTATTTAGGCTAAACTTAATGTATAAATTAAGTTTAGCCGATAATTCATTTTATGAAGTAGTGCATTGCATTATGTTGAGATAGGTTATGTTTACATAACAAACATAGATTAGACTAACATCTATTAGAATGCCATACTTTAGGAGAGTTGCATCTGGACAAGTGATTAGACTTAAATGTCATTTATTTTAGAGTTACGATAACGAACAATTGATTAATTTGGCTTACATCCATTGGAACGCTAAATTAGGTTGAACTTACATCCCTTCGGAATGTCATTTGAGTTGGACTTGCATCCCTTTAGAATGTCAGCGTAGGTTGGACTTACATCCCTTTGGAATTCCATTTGAGTTGGACTTACATCCATTTGGAACGCTAGGTTAAGTGAGGTTCGCATTATGAGCAAATGGGACTTGCATCCCTTTGGAATGCTAGGTTAAGTGAGGCACGAACAAATGATGGACTTACATCCCTTTGGAATGTCATATTGAGTTTGGTTATGTTTTCATGACAAACATAAATTGGACTTATATCTATTAGAATGCCCTTGGATTGAGGCTCACATTGCGAACTAGTGATTGGACTTACACCCCTTTAGAATGTCATAATTTTTAAGAAAGTTCGCATGGTGAACAAATTACTAGACTTACATCCATTGGAATGCCATTATTATTAGAAAAATTTGCATGGTGAACAAATTATTGGACTTACATCCATTGGAATGCCATGATTATAAGGAAGTTTGCTTGTCGAACAATGGCGGGTTTACATCCCCTTGGAATGCTAATTTATATTGATGTTTATTTTATAGGTGTTTAAATTTGGATTAAATTTATGTCTATTCAAAAGCTTCGTGTTAAGTAATAAAGTTTGTCTTGCAAACATGAAAAGATTTTAGCTTATATTCATCGGAATATCCAATTGATTTTGTGGTCACTTCATAATTAAAAATAACCTATTATCGTTAGGTTATTTATTTATATTTGGAGTTATATTCAGTCAATTTAAATGATCAATAATTATAAAATTTCATTAAATATCAATAACTAATAATTTCAAAAAATTTGCACACAAAAAAATTAATCTAAATTTATTAGTCTGTTAAATTCATTTAGAGACTTAATCGGTTAGGGTCAAAATTTCAAGAATTTTAAGTCTCCCACTTATATTTTATTATTTTAATGTGAAAATAATGAGATTGATTGCTCATAATTTTAATTTTGAAAATTATAAGTTATTATTTTTAATTCAGTAATTCACTATTCAACTAATTTCCATTTTGATTTCAATTTTATATGAAATTTTAAAATTTTAAGTTCAATAATAGTTTTCACAAAATTTTTATGAAATTTCGGTAATATAAGGACTTAGTACTACTATATTCACAAAATTTAGTGTGATGCACACTTTTATCACTTGCTCCAAAATCAAGATCGAAGGGAGGACTTTTATCTCATGTAAAATCGATGATGGAGGTCTTAAGTAAAATTCTGATCCAAAATCATCAAACGCGAGTCTCCAAATTTTAGGAACTGTATTTTAATTAAATTTAAATAATTTTAATTTCAAATTAATTATTCCTTCCTTTTTTTTTCAAAAATAGTGGCTTATTGTGGTTACATTTTCACAATATTATGCGCTCGTGTCTTCTCCCTTGCTCCAAATCTAAAATCAATGGAGATCCAAGATCGATAGCAAAGGCCTTCGATTTGACCTGTGGAGTAGTTAAAATTAATTATAAAAATTTTATTTCCAAATTACCTAAAATTGGATCTTCAAAACCTCATTTTCTTTCAACTTGACGAAAATTCCCTTAAAATCACCAAAGGCTTAAGAATAAAGGGCAATCGGGATTACGGCTTTCTCAAAATTTCCTTAATGAGCTTTGGGCAAGGCTCGGTTGCAAGCCTCGCCACCTCTCTCGATTTGAATGAGGGAGAATGCCTCAACTTGTCGAGGAGAAGAGATCAACAAGTGTTTCTCAAGATGAGAAGGACTCGGCTTGTTTAGGGTGCATGCTCAATGAGGAGGAGAACCTCCCCTCTCTCTCTCTCTCTCGTGTGTGTGTATGAGCACGTGTAGAGGAGATCCGTAAATGGAAAGTTGTATTTTACAGACGACTAATGGCGACTAGAAACCTGTGGTTCGACTTTGTTAAACTAAAAAAAGGTAAATTAACAACTTGTTTATACTGAATTTCTTATCTTTATCATTTCTTCATTCTTAAATCTGTAACTATCTCAAACAGATTATAAATATATAATTTTATCTCCAATTTTATTAATTTTCACAATATTATCCTTTAAACATTTTTTTGTAATCATACTTATATAATTATCTATCTGATACTAAAATTTAAAACTTAAACTATCAATCTCTATGGCCTTCTCCCTAAACCATTTAGTTTCTTGAATATATAAGATATTTATCAGCCAGTGAACCATAATATCTATTAATTTCATTAATTTACCTATAAGAGTTCCTATATTATAATTTGTTATCCTAATTCTAGTTTCATGGACTAGCTTATTTGCTCACCTCGTCCATAATGTGGGAATCATTGCTTAGTTAACACTGTACTCGAGTGTCAATGCAGCGGCCCTTGCACACTTACTATATTCAGGCCATATAGAACATCACTTTTAATTTTATATCTTAGAACAATACTATTCATTTTATTGTCATAAATTAAAAAGTGCATAATATAAAACATACAATTTAATTATTTAGGTTAAACGAGTCATTTTTGGTTGTATCAATTTACAGGTAATATTTCACCCTTAAAGTATGCAGGTTAAATGAGTAGTGTTCCAGTTAATCGGGTCCATGTCGAATTGGTTCGGGTCAGACTTTTCAACCCATTTAATGTTAGGGTGGTGACAGTCAATTCAAGTAGTTTCAAGCCAGGTGAAATTCAGGTCAACCCAATGCCCAACCAATGAACATAAAATGATACCCCTATCTCTTGTTAGGGTTGACAGATTGCACAGCTTGATGGCAGCATATTTTTTATTCTTAGTGATCAGAATGCTTCAACTTGTAAAGTTATTAAAAGAGTTATTTCCTTTCTGTATTCACTAGTTTTTAACTTTTTAAAAAATAATTATTTTTATTTTTTAATTTTTAAAAAGGAAAAGCAAAATAAAGCTATTGATAGAAAAAATAGTAAATAAACAGAATCTACACGCAGAAAACTAAACATAAAGACAAGAAATTTGAAATTAATACAACCCCACCGAGATGTTTGTCACATAAATTAATGATAATTAAGTAATATAATTTTGCTAGCAAGAACAATCATAATACAGCTAAAAAGAACACACCAATCCATCCTTTTTAGGTTGCTCTTTCTAGCTGAATCATGATTACTTTTGCAATAAGATATCTTGAAAGGCAATTAATTTCAATTTCCATCCCCTAAATCTTCAATTTAAAAAATAAGAATATATTGATAAGTGAAAATAAATAAAATACCGAATTTGCATTACCCGGAACACCTTTTTCCAATGGACTATTTATGAGCTACTATTGTCACACAAAAGCTTCTCATAGAGGGATAAACTTCAAAAACAAAACATTACCTGATTTTCAATAAAACTGGGAAGCGCCCTCCTCTAGTAAGAGATGAACTATGGATTTCACCACTTCATTACTGGAAACAATCATCATCTAAAAGAATGATACGGTCCAAGCGATATCAACTCAGATATAATACCCAATTGCAAGGGACTTCATTCAATAATAAAAAAGCCAGATGTTTTATTAATTAAGCGCAAACAAAATAAAGACAGCAATAAATTTTCAAATAGGCTGATAAAATGTTCTGTATGATTAAAAACTAAAGAAAACAAGCGTTTCTAGATAATGCCCCAAAATTTTAGTTTTTCGAAAAGTGAGCATCCCTGTATCTACACTAGTCTGAAATCCATCGTAAAGACTTCTATTCCCACCCTGGTATAAATTTATCATGAATCAAAATTTAACTGTCTTTTGTATATTGATTATGAATGTGCTTTGAACAAATACAAATAGTAAGGCGTTTTGGGCTGCTATTGAGACCAATTTCACAATAAATAAAAAGTTACATCAATGGATTAGAGATATAGCAATAGTGAAAATGTGTAGTTAATAGAAGTTAGTTGATTTCAACTAAAATTATGAATCGGTAACGATTGAAATCAAATATACTTGAATATGTTATGTTTGGCCTACTAGGATCCACGGTCAAAAACTCTAAGATACAGATAATGATTTACAAAATTGGTAAACATAATAATGCAGCTTCAGATCTCAAATGAACCTACTAAAATTCAGGATCACCTTCAATACAAAATGTGTTAACCTAGCCTATGGTAATATCCTAATATTTTGATGATCAGAAATATAATTTGATTGAGCTGCTTTTACTGCTATATATTTTATGAAGGTCCGAGTACTAACATTTGTTGATACACATAAAAGGAGTAATAATTCAAATATTAGACATATTGAAGAAGAATATACAAAACTCTGAGAAAGGACGTAGCTCAAATTTGCAAGGCAAGCTCATGTACATAGAATTGCAAGGAATTTAGCTTATATGGATGATCAAGCTAGCAATGCAAAATAAAGGATGAAGCTACATCATTAAAAAATGTGTCTTTATTTTCTTGAGTTTTATGTATTTTAGCTATAGAGACAATTAAGACAAATAGCACACATACATGAGAGATTAAACAAAAAAAACAAAATTTAATAAATAACTAATCAAAATTAATCATAATAATTCATACTGTACCGTATACCTTAATTAAATTTTCAGAATTATATCAATTTGCATTAATTAAGAATTTTTTCAATGCAAAACTAATTGCATGTGATGGAAATCATATGGTACGATCAGTTTTATTTCAAATGGTTAAACTACCTATAGTATTTTCTTAATTAGATTAATTTGAATTTTCAAATAATTATACTATATAATGTACATACAATGTAATAGATTTTCTTAAAGAATCTAATTAAGATTCTAAAATCAAGGGCTATTTGATATGAATCAAGTATAAATATAACTGATCATATTGTACAATATGGATCATTGTATGAGATTCAAGTACTCTAATAACTTTATAGTTTTAGGGATTCTATCCTAGTACACTTAATATAAATTATTTCCTTTCAAATTTAAAATATGAGAAACTATAAGAGACTTAAAGAAAGCCTGAAAATTAGTAAGGGAATATTTTATACGAGAAAAAAACTCTTTTAGATTAAACTTGAAAATCATATAAGGGAGTTGTCTTCAGTGGAGTGTGCACATTGTTGAATCAAGAAATTATGTTAGAACCCCACTAACAGATAATTCATAAAAACACTGTGAAAAGTAAAAAGAGGAAGAGACATTATAGAGTGAGAAACTCTAGAATTTATTAAGCAAGCAAGATTACAATAAGTAGCATCTCCTTAGGCTATCATGCCTATTTATTGGTTTTGGTTGGGATACAAACATTATAGAATTAATTGCATAATAATAAAAAAAATTTCATAGCTTGTCTAAAGAGGCATGTAGCCTTAATATGAATAGCTCACTCAATTGAGTGGATGTGGTTTATTCTTCTTGTGGCTTCAGACGATCTCATCCTCCACCAATCGAGTTCAACAAACCAAATGAATTGACTGAGTTAGGTGAATAGATCTAAAGTTAAGCAAAAGTCCTTAAATCGAGCAAGAAAACTATAGGTTAGCAAGATCACCTCCAGTTAATTAAAGCAAGTTTGTTGCGGCTAGTCTAAGTTCACCAAGGCTTGATGATTCAACCTTCAATCCTGGTCAGTAATTTATGTAAATACGCAGATATGCATTTACTTCTCCAACTCTCATACCTATTTAATAAATCACTACAAAAATAATAAGAAAATCAAAAATATTGATTCAATATTTATTAATTATTTAATATTCAAACACTTTCTCTTTTCTTTTTCAAATCAGCTTTGTTGGTCTATGATCTCCACACATCTCTAATAATATTATCCAGATTCAGAACATCAACATATTTGCAATCGTATGCATTGCACGAGATCATTGCATTATCAGTGGCACCAAAGACATAAGCGAGGGTTTGGGGGCAATGCCCTTGAGAAGCGGGATCTGGGGCGATAGCCTTAGTGAGGGTTTCCCCCAAGCGAGGTCTAGGGCAGATGCCCCAATGGCAGGGTCCAAGGACTCAACTACAGTGGAAAAATGTAAAAGCAAATTTATAGCCGGCATCCTTGAAAACTACCATCCTTGACAGCCGCCTAAGTGGACTATCATGAGAGCTGAAAATTCTATAAATAACCTCAAATCAATTTCTATGAATGAGTTTCCTCTTATAATCCCTTAGCTTTCCTTCTCTTCTTTATTATCATATAGCCATTGAAGCTCTTCTAAGGGCATATGGCCTCGGACATATCCATTGTTGTAATACATTTTGTTGTATTAAATAAATTGATTAATATATATTACTTTCTTTAGTACCAGTTTATCAAAATATTATTAATAAAGAAGAATTCCCTTTAATAGATCACGCCATTGAATATCATCATGGCTGCAAGCGAATAGAGCTGAGTTGAGCATATGCATGTTCGAGTTCAAGATTATTTTATCATTATCAACCTTTAGCTCAATTTGAGCTTTTTAGGATAGTGTTCAAGCATGAGCTTATTTATCATTATCGAGCTTGAGCTCGATTCACGTTTGTTCACGAGCTTGTTTATCAGTATCACATTTGTTCACGAGCTTGAGTTCAAGCTTGTTTATCATTATCAAACTTTGCCTATACACCATATTTTAAAACAACAATGAGAAATAAATCATGATATTATTCTCAAACCCCTTGTCTACTTTATTCTATTACATTGATAGTCACTTTGCAAACACTACATTTTCTAATGGTATTTTCAAGTAAACTAATAGATTAAAAAAACAAGCAGCTATGTAATTCGAAGTCATAAGATCTTGAAAAAGATATTTATGGCCTGCTGTACATTTTTCCAAATCAAAATGCACAGTAATACAGAACAAAACAACCGTGTCCTTGCAAGGATAACTAGAAACACAATCAAATTGACATTGGGATTCTTTGGGAACTCCTGGAGATGATTACATAACCCACAAAGTGAGACACTATCAAATAATAAATTATGCAGACCAGAGACTTCATTGCAGAAATTCAGGCGTCTGTCGTAGTTCTAATTCCATAACTGGTATTAGGAAGACAATTGTAGAATGCTCCAGTGATTTTAAATTCATCAGGAGTGAAACGGAATGAGCAGGTCAACTGTGTTGTAGTCAAAAGAAATGTGCATTTCAGGTGATTTTAGGAAATCTGGGTGAAAAGAAACCTTTCACATAGTAAAATGCATTTTGCTACAGTATAGTCATTCATACCTAAATAGATGCAACTTAAGTTGCTAGGATACCAATACTAAGAAAAGACCAAAAATAGAAACCATTGGAGACTGACGAACAACAGACGTCACCAGACAGAACATGAGATATACTGTTCACCAAGATGAAAGGAGCAAGTTGTGGTTGCCACTAATATATTGGCGAAGGGAAAGGGAAAAAATATAATAAAAGATTTTCATCTGAGACTTTGAACAGGGAATAACAATTAAAAACTGAGAAATATAAAAACATTATTCTTCAATAAGATGACTAGATGATTATAGACAATCAAAGCAACCATTGTTAGTAATATTGTTTCAAGAACCATATATACATTCTAGCATACATCAATCCAACATAAACAATCACGTACCTCTGGCTTACGAATGAGATCTTTTAGAACAGCGTGCAGTGTTAAGCGAAGTTGCTTGAATAGAACAGCTGTTTGTGCAGGCGCAGTTAGTTTCAACCAGTTGTCTATGATAACCAAACCCATCTGTAATAACATTTGCATGGTGATACACAGAAATCAAATATGAAATAAATGGTTTTCAAACAGAAACTTCTATAGAAGGCTTTCAGGTGATCATTTCCAAAAGCCAAATGAAATTAGTTTCTTTGTTAGTGCAAGTCCTGGAGCATTAGATCATTTCCGGTGAATCCAGTCAAATTTAAACATGAAAATCATGCTCAGAAATTATTTGACTATTCTGCATCACAAATTACATATGATAAAAGCTAACAAAACTTTCCTTTTTCAAATATGACCTCCATCCAGGCAGCTCCAATCACCGACGCTTTATGTGATAGAAAAGTTCCACTTAAACTTAAGGGAAAATTTTATAAGATGGTGGTAAGACCTACAATGACTTATGGTGCAGAATGTTGGCCAATAAAAGAGAAGCATAAGACTAAGTTAAGTGTTACAGAAATGAGGATGCTTAGGTGGATGAGTGGCTTTACTCTTAGAGATAGAATGCAAAATGAGTATATTCGGGAAAAAGT
Source organism: Cymbidium sinense (assembly GCA_021442155.1). Classification (NCBI taxonomy): domain Eukaryota; kingdom Viridiplantae; phylum Streptophyta; class Magnoliopsida; order Asparagales; family Orchidaceae; genus Cymbidium; species Cymbidium sinense. Next base: position 52,161,366 of record CM038230.1, read on the forward strand.
TGGAGTAGCTCCAGTGGCAGATAAGATTAGGGAGAGTCGCCTTAGATGGTTTGGCCACATAAAGCGTCGATCCATGACCGATTAGGAGAGTAGGTGCATTAGATTTGCCTTATGTTAAGAAAGGTAGAGATAGACCTAAAAGACTTGGTTAAGATGTATAAAAATGATCTTAGTATACTTGATTTAAATGAGAATTTGACACATAATAGGACACAATGGAGACGAAGGATTCATGTAGCCGACCCCACCTAGTGGGATTAAGGCTTGTTGTTGTTGGATACCTTTTCAGATAAGAACAAAGGAGCTCTTCCATTAATCAGAGATCAGTCTTTTATTGAGATGTGAATGAAATTTAGTTATAACAAACATCTGCATTTTTCTCCATTCATAGCATATCGTTTCTTATAACTTTTTTTAAGTTATGTATAATCATCAACAGGGAATAAAAATGTAATTTTGAGCTATTTAAAATTATGCTAACTTTTTTGAGTTAAAGAATAATGTTGGATATTTTTTACATAATAATTCTAAAAAAATAAGTCATAAATTTCTTGATTAGAATTTAGAATACAACATATATATTTAATCAAAAAAATAATAATGATAATTTAAATTGATCATACTAAAATTATTTATAATAATGATATAATATTCATAATGATGATGATAAGAAAAACTATTTAAAGTAGGTATTTATTCATACTAAAATATATCAAAAACACCAAAACTAAAAGAGAAACTAAGGAATGAAAAACTATCAAAAATGATGAAACTAAGCTCTTTTTTGAAATGTTTGAAACCGCATCTGAAACTTAAAGCCATATGCTTTCATAAAGTTTTCTTACATTATTTAAGCATTCTTTCGGTATGCTAAACAAAGATCAACATTGGTACATCAGTTCCATTCTAAAACCCAAATTTATTTTGAAATCCATTTTACCAAATTGAGATTGCACGTAAAACAGGCATTGGTAGGAATTTCAACCATGCTTCCTCCAAATGAATGATATTTTTTTCATAGATTGTGATATATAAACAAGTATCATAAAGATGTTCGAAGATTGTGGTAATTTAGACTTGATTCAGCTGGCTTTGGCCTAAATCAAACTGAAACGATCAGCATAAACAATCTCCTTTGTCATATGGCTGAACTAAATAACCTTGTTTGGATCTACTAGTTCCAAGCAAATATGAAAATAATGGAGGGAACAAAGAATCGGCTAATAATGAAAGATGCAAAAAAACCCATGAAAAATAAGAAAATCTGAAGTGATGATTCCATGATGGCAGTAAGGCCTAGGGGATTATAAATAGATGGAGGGAGGGGAGAGAAGAAGTAGATGTGCTGAAATCTGTGGAGACCATGCCATACTGATAAGGAATGCAATGTTTCTCGAGGAGAGTTGGAAATGCTAAAGATGGGGAAGAGGTGATAGAGATCACAGAACCAAGGGACGCAAACATCCAAATAAAAATAAAAATAAAAAATAGAGGGAATGAAGTCCACTCTAAGGTCTCATAACACCCATAAATTTTATTAAAAAAAATATACATAGTGAACTAGGCCATTCAGATTCAACCGATCCAACCCTTAATTTAACTGCCTTTTGTTAAGAGAGAGGTTGTGGGATAGGACAAAAATAGGTACAAAGATAGGGACAAAGAGAGTGAGGGAGATATGTGCTTGATAGAGACCATATAGGTGGTGACACGAAAATTTGGCAAACGATGTCATAGCTCGTCAACAAAAACCAACAAGAAATTATTTTAGGACCTCACTCTTGCTTTTCCCTCTCCTTCCAAAGATATATGCCATCCTCCCCTTCTCTAAGCAAGTGGATGAAGGTTAGACGAAAGCATAAGTGGAAGAAATCACCATGTTAAGTTTCAAACTGTTGTCATTATCAAGATGACACAAATAGCTTATAAATCATTTTTTTTATTGCTTGCAATTATGGTATAACTAAGCCATAAAAATTCCAAAAATTTTGATCTCTTAATTTTTCAAGTAATTATTCTGTTCCATAGTGAAACTCAATATTAGGTTTTTTGCACTCGCTTGGCTCTACTTCTCTCCCTCATGTTTATTTTCACAACAGCATGTCACTTACCTTCATGCTCAAACACATGCTAGCATACATCCCATGGGCTCACCTATATTCCATGTTGCAAATGCAGCTCATGCCTTCGCAATCATGCCCAAAACCAAGCGACCTCACTTGCACATACAACAACTACCACTTTTTTTTTCATCTAATCATTTTTCATCACCACCCAATAGTGTTGGCATCTGGCTTTTCATGTGATCGCTCGATGATAGAGTTATTGCACAAAAGCCATCATGCACTTAAGACAATCATATTGCGTTTCCAACTGCATTCTGGACTTTCATGAATTTCTACTCTTCATCTCTCCTTCGATGTCATAATTGTTTACATTAACTCGATGTAGTGCACTAGCTACCATTCCGAATTCTGATTTGGATCTCCTTATTTGATGCTAGTTTTTAAGTGAATCCAACATCATGTTTCTCGATGTAGTGCACTAGCTACCATTCCGAATTCCGATTTGGATCTCCTTATTTGATGCTAGTTTTTAAGTGAATCCAACATCATCTTTCTCAAACAATGGCTAATCCTAATGTTCTAAATAATAAAGTCTCATTTAAGTCACCTCCTCTTACCTCATAGTAGCTCCTCAATACACAAAGGTTCCTCAATTGATATTGGCGTCAATGTTGTAGTAGTTATTTCTTCTTCTACTATAAAATTATATGCTACCATTATTTCTTCTAGTACTAGTGTTCCTCTGTCCCTCGCTAATCTTATTGGGAGATTAAGAGCTTCTAGGTCTCAACACATTACGCCTACCCAATTCCTATTGTATATTAAATAAGGATCGAACTCTTCTCAATATAAATATTCCTCCATGTTTCAAAGTAAACCAACTCATGCTTTCACTAATCCTAAGATTTTAGCTACTCCATTTTCCGTCTCTATTATAGATAAAATCTTGATGGGTGCCCCAATCATGCAGTTATGCTTTCATTTTTATCAAACTTACATTTTAAATAGTGAATAGCATATTGGACTTCATCATTCTTGCCTTATTATTATCAGATTATCGATTGAACCTAATTCAAATGTTAAAGTAGTCTCCTCACTTTAACTTATCCATGGAACCACCTATTAATTTAGTTTGGACTTCTGTTATATTATTTCAAATATTTTAAATTATATTCTTGGGGCTCTAGCCTCATCAAACTCTTGCAAGTATATGCTATTATCACTCATCTTTCTAGGCCTTTCATGGCTATTGTAATAGTTAAGATGTGCATTGCTCAAGAAAAACACCTTTGAAAATATCCGCCATGTTTAAGGGATGTTTGGGTAGTTTGTTCTTCTTGAGGCAAATTTCCCCCAACATTATGTTAAAGTTTATTTAGATCTGGGTTCTACTTCCTAAGAAAGCAAGTATTCATAGTTAATTACACCTCTTATCGCAGTAACAGAGCACTCTCGATTAAAATTGGAAATAACTCTCTGGTATAAACCAATGTCTAGTGATGTGGTATAGATGACTGTCTAAAAAGGTCCCAATCAAAAACCCATTGTTCCGTTATCTTAGGACTACTGTTATTCCAATCAACCAACTTCAGAGGGAAATTAGCCGTAATATCCAAGGAGTCTGATTAGCAGCTATGGGTTATCTCATCTCAAATATCGCTACTAGACTAGAGTTGTAGTGCAGGTGTTACTGTGATTGCAAGTATTTATTGAATTATTTATGCTAAACATAATATATAAGTTTATCTGATAATTCAATTTTTAATGAAGTTTGCATTGCAGACAAAAGTTGGACATATATCCCTTTGGATTGCTAGAATTATAAGTGCGTTTGCATAATGAACATATGGATTAGCTTACATCCCTTTGAAATGTCAAAATTACAGATGTTCGCATATCGAACATATGAATTGGATTTACATCCCTTTGGAATGCCAGAATTACAGATGTTCGCATAGAGAACATACGGATTAGACTTACATCCTTTTAGAATGTCATAATTATAGGAGTGTTCGCATAACGAATATATGGATTGGACTTACATCCCTTTGAAATGCTAGAATTATAGATGTTATCAAAGCAAATATATAAATTGAATTTACATCCGTTTAGAATGCCAGAATTATAGGTGTGTTCGCATAGTGAATATATGGATTGGACTTACATCCCTTTACAATGTCAGAATTACAGATGTTGGCATAGCGAACATATGGATTGGACTTGTATCTTTTTGGAATACCAGTAGATTTTAGATGTTCGCATAACGAATGAACGGATTGGACTTACATCCCTTCAGAATGCCAGTAGGTTTTAGACTTTCGTATGACAAATGAATGAATTGGACTTTCCTCCCTTTGGGGTGTCAGCTAGATTTAGAGTTCACATAACGAACACATGCGTTGGACTTACCTACCTTTGGAGTGCCAGTTAGAATTAATGGTGTTTGCATTGCAAGCACAAGTCGAACTTGCATCTATTAGAAAGTCGTTAGATTGGACTTACTTCCTTTTAGAACGTCATATTGGATTGGTGTTCGCATAACGAACATATGGATTTGACTTACATCCTTTTGGAATGTCATGTAAGGTTTAAAAGTTCGCATACAACAACAACAACAAGCCTTAATCCCACTAGGTGGGGTCGGCTACATGAATCCTTCGTCTCCATTATGTCTTATTATGTCAAATTCTCATTTAAATCAAGTATACTAAGATCATTTTTTATACATCTTAACCAAGTCTTTTTAGGTCTACCTCTACCTTTCTTAACATAAGGCAAATCTAATGCATCTACTCTCCTAATCGGGTCATCGGACGGCCGACGCTTTATGTGGCCAAACCATCTAAGGCCGACGCTTTAAAAGTTCGCATAGTGAACATAAAAATTAGACTTACATCTTTTTGGAATGCCATGCAGGATTTAGAAGTTCACATGATAAACATAATGATTGGACTTACATCCATTTGGAATGCCATGTAGGGTTTAGAAGTTCGCATAGCGCACATAGAAATTGGACTTACATCCATCTGGAATTCCAAGTAGGGTTTAGAAGTTCGCATAGCGAACATAGGATTGGACTTACATCCCTTTAGAATGTCATCTAGGGTTTAGAAGTTCGCATGGCAAATATAAAGATTGAACTTACAACCCTTTGGAATGTCATGTAGGCTTTAGAAGTTTGAATAATGAACATAAAGATTAGACTTACATCCCTTTAGAATGCCATGATTTTAGAGAAATTCGCATAGCGAATGTGTAGATTTTTGAAGTGGAAGCACCTCGGCCTTGGCAAGCTAAAGTGGCAACACCTTTGGAAATGTAAACAGAAATAAGCGATGCGTTGAAATCAACGTAAAAGGCAAAAATTTAGGCCTCAAAACCTTAGAAGGGTCCACGGTCGGCGTTATAGGATGGTGAAACAGTATAAAACATCCATAGGGCTTGGCTTGGCTCGAATCTGAAAGATTTAGTACTAGTGGCATCAGCATTTAGCCAGTAGGACGCGGTCCACAAATTAGAAAACTACATTTTTAAGCCATTTTAGGCTGATTTTTGTGCAATTACTTAAAAATTTTGAGTTCATATATATATATATATATATATATATATATATATATATATATATATATATATATATATATATATATATATATATAGATATATATATATATACACACACACATACACATTTACAACATAAACATATTGTTGAATTTATGAAATTTTAGCATGATCACGCTTTCTCTTCTCCCTTCTTACGGATCCAAGTTCGACGAAGAGAGGATTTCATCTCTCACCAGATTCAAGATCGACGATGTAGGTCTTTATAGATTTCACGGCTGAATCTAAGATCAAAGAACACGGATTTTTTTATTTTAAAATTTGTAATTTATTGAATTCCAGTAAAAATGATTTAAATTTTAAATTGATTTTAATTTTGGCAGAATTTTGTCATGGCAATACCGGATTATTTTGTGATTAGCGCGATCGCATTCTTCTCCCTTGCCCCGAATTCAAGATCGATGATGGAAGTCTTTAATTTGACTTGCAGAATGAAATGAAAATTATGATAACACAAAATAGCCTTTATTTTATACTTAAAATAGGATTTTTGAGGATCAATTCTTCACTTTTTCTCTTTCTGGACCAAAATACCCTTCACTTAACTCTCACATACATCAAACCTTAAGGGCCAAAAGGGGAATTTTAACCTTTTCCTCTTTTCTTTAATAGAGTTAGCTGACTGACTCTCACTCCTTCGATTCAACCGAATAAGAGTCGGGCAATAGAGAGGATCAACCAGGAGTGAGTTCTCACATGATAGCAACGAGGACAGCTCGACTAGGGCTCCTTTCACATGAGATGAGGAGAGGCTTCAACTTCGAGCGAGTGGGATGATGCCGGCTAGGATGGCGATGGCTAGCAACAACAACCAAAGACGGGTTGGCTAGGGACAGACGGCTCTTTTGCGAGCAAGGTAGGTCTCGATGGGTTTTTCTGCATGCGAGCATGTCCATTCAGCCGAAGCTCTCCCTCTTATAAAGATTGACATTTCTAACCATTATCACTTCCTTTGTAAGATATGTATTTAATAAATATTAATAGAATTTGTTTTAATTAATAATAATCAAATTTTATTTATAATTATACCTTAATTAAATCCTTCATTAGCCCATAATCTCACTGTTACACTGAAGCAAGGACGAAATTCTCACACTTATCTCGGCATGCATTGGATTAGGAATGTTATATATAAATTGCTAGTTCCTTTCTTCCCATGCATTTCCTTTTTTTAGTTTTCACGCATTCATCGCATCATCCGCAAGCGGCCGGGAGAAAAGAGGAGGGGTTGATTGGGGTCATCCAGGGTGAAGGCGTCGCTTTGTGGTGGCGACGCGGTAGCTCTCACCGGAAGAGCGGCATCCCACGTAAGCGGTGGCGGCGGCTATTCAGTTATGGCTGGTGGGGGAAAAGGAAGGTAAATATATTTATTTTCTATTTTTTTAGGTATAGTAAAATTAGGAATTTAAATAGTTAATTATAGTATATGTAAATGATTATTTTTTTTATTTATAGCTATTATTGGTAAAAATAGAAATTTATGGATTTTTAATATTTATTTTGGGTAAATAATAAATTAAAAATCAAGGCACATGTTAATTTATGTAAGATTATGTATATTATAATTTAAATATGATTTCTTTGGTAGCAATTTAATTGGATTAATTAAATGAGTTTAAATTAATAAAAGATTAAAACTTTAATTATATTATTTTAAAGATTGATAGAAATATATTTAAATTAAATTTTAAATGCTAAACGTTTTAATTCAATTTATAATTATTCAAAATTTTAATTATATTAGTTTCTTTAAGCAGGAATAAATCTTAAATAAAGAGGGTTGTCGTAGGAAGCACAGATGACAATTGTCACGTTCACTTGTAAATTTTAATAATTGATAATAAATTATTGTAACTTACTAGGTATTAATTAGTCGTTTGAAATTTCAATATTTTTAGCATCAAGCTTTTTGAACAGTATTCGTATGAGGAAAAGTCCTGTTGATATCATTTATGTACGAAAGAGGTTTCAGAATCTCGTGTTCTGAGAGAAATTCACCACTTAGGTAAGATTTGCAAATTCTAATACAGATATATTTATCCTTCTCTGCAATGTTATTGAGTACAATATTAGTTGTATACACTATAAGTTTCATTTGAAACCAAGACATATGCATAGTTTCATATTTATGTCACTCAATGATAAATTTATCTTGCTTCTTGTTGCATCTCCATAATTAGTATATTATTTTAATTCATTTCTAATTATTTTGCATACTGTATTTCCTACTGTTGAAAACATGGGCATGGAACAAACTTAGCTTATACATGTCATGTATTAGTAATCAGGAAATTGGTCAAATGTTATGATATTACCTGCGCAAGAATTAAGACAAAAGGGTTTCCAATGAGACAAAAGGGTTCTCAAATGTTATGATATGAAGCAAAAGAATCTCCTATAGAAATAAAAGAAATTTCACATAATTTTTATATTATGATATGTTCATCAATGAATATGATAACTACACATGACATAACATAAATTTAAAGATATTTTTACTATATATATGTTATGATGTGTTATGTAGTAATGTGTACATCATGTTTCAGGCATAGAAGAATTGCTAATGAGTTATTATATTACTGTACAAACCAATGATTATACAGACAACCTTTATTTTAATTGTCTAGTCCGCATGCATATTAATGTTCTACTCTTCGATAATTCAAATCTATATTAATTTGCTTATCTTACTAAGTCATATGACTTACCAATTCATTATAATTGTTTTCAAGAAAGGGTAAGGAAAAAATGGAGGAGTAAATTTTGCCCTTTTTTGGAAGTTGTACGGGAGAAATGTTGTAAATAAGTTTTGGAGGTAAGTTCAGTAAATTTTTAAAATATTGTTTTGATATTCAGTATTTTAGATGTTATGTGGTTAGTATGAAAAGTTTCAATTTGGGTTGTTTCCGTCTGCTATGAATTCGATAGATTTATTGTTTAAATGTTCTTATGATATATTGGGTGAATTTAGACGAGTTTTTTGATCTTTTATACTATTCTGAGGTATGTAAAATTTTCAGAATAGTTGTTTAAGAAAAATTCAATCACCTAAATTTACTCTTTGTTACATCTCTTTTCGATGTATCTTAGGTCATCGTTTGGGATGTGATAGAAAATAGTATCAGAGCATTTGAATTCAAAATAATAAATTACGGAAGCATGATTTGGTTTAGAGGTGTTAAAAATAGAATATGATTTAATTTCTACAGAGCATTGGTTGAGTTAGTTGTAATAAGTGAGTGGTGTACGTGATACAAGCTCATAAAGTATATTCTGAGCCATACAAAAATGATTTATATATGAAAGATACATGTTATGCTATTCATTTTCAGATATGGCTGAAAGGGCACCTGAAGGAATAAATGAGCAGTCTGCTCAGCCAAGCAGAGATGTTGAAATTCTTGAAACTATTGCACCAACTAAGGAAAGCACTTAAGAGCAGAAAATGTACCAGCACCTGACTCTACTATTGTAATGCAAATGCAAATGATGAAAATGATGATGCAGATGATGCAGAAAATGCAATCTTTTGTAGCACCTACAACACCTACTGTGCCACCAACATCTATATCAATATCAATATTAGTTACAGCTGTAGTTCAGAACACCAATGCTAGTACCAGTATCAATGGTGATATTAATAAGCAATTGAAATTATTTCAGAGTTTGAAGCCACCATTATTCAAGGGAGGAGTAGATGCTAAGGTAGTTGAAGACTGGATTGTCCGAATTGAGAAAATTTTAAATGTGATGAAATGCCCATTAGATAGATCTCGGCGATTTATGTTGGGAGAGTGAGCACATTAGTGGAGAAGCCAAGTTGGAAAAATTTGCGTGATCTATCGATCAGATTACCTGGGAAGAGTTCGAGCAAGTCTTTAGAGATTGGTTCATTCCTCCTTCAGCCAAACAAGCAATGCAAGAGAAATTTATAAATCTGACTCAATGAAGCAAAACAGTGATCCAGTATGAGGCAGAATTTACATCCTTATCCCGTTATGCGCCGCAGTTAATTAATACACCAAATGAGAAATGCTATTGATTTCTCAAAGGATTGAGAGATCAATTCAGACAGCCTTTAATTTCACTCAAAATTAAGGATTTTGTAGAATTAGTGGAGACTGTTAAACTATTGGAGCATGATATGGATATGGTCAGACAAAGATGGGATACTGAGAATAAGAGGAGACAGTTAGATATTAAATCCAAGGAATTTAAAAAGTAGAAGTTCAAATGAAATCACAACAACAAAGATCAATCTGACGAAGAACATCAACAAAGAGGGGACGTCGATCGTTTACACTATATGTGGAAAAACATATTCTGGGAAGTGTTTAGTAAATTCTGGAAGATGTTATCTATGTGAAGAAGTGGGTCATTAAAAAAAACTGTTCGAAAAATATTCAGGGAGCAGAGAGCTAAGAATTGCACTGAAGCCAGAAGTGTATAAAGGTACAAAGCCTACCATGAATAAATCATTTCAGAAAGATATAGGAATAGAGTCCGGAACTAGTGTGAAGTCAATATCAGCTCGTGTTTTTGCCTTATCTTCCCAAGAAGCTAGAGAATCTTCAGATGTGGTGACAGATATGATAGTTATTTCAGATTCTCCTGCTATAGTATTTTTTGATTCTGGTGCATCACACTCATTTATATCTGAGATGTTTTGTAATACGTTGCACCTGCCACCTATTTGTCTTACTTCTGGTGTTCGAATTTTATTGTCCTCTGGTGATTGTATGTTCGCCAACAAAATGTGCACAGTTGACATTGTAATGACTGGTAGGAAATTTTCATCTAAATTAATTTTGCTGCCTTTAATTGAATTTGAAGTGATCTTAGGAATGGATTGGCTAACAAAATATTTTGCTACAATCGAGTATTGGAAGAAAAAGGTCTAGCTTGATTTACCTAATGAGAGACTATTTTATTTTCACTATGAAACGGGAGTGATAGCCTCCTTAATACATTCACTCAATGTTGACAAAGTTATAAAAGTTGGTGACTTGATAATTTTAGGCAGTGTAGAAGTGGTTAAAGATGCAATTAGCAATATCAAATTTATTTTGATTGTGAATGATTTTATTAATGTATTCCTTGAAGAACTTGATGGAATACCTCCTGAAAGAGAGATAGAGTTTACAATTGAAGTGCAACCTGAAACTACTGCGATAATTAAAACACTATTTTGGTGGCATGGAATGAAGAAAGATATGGCAAAATATGTATTTAAATGTGAAGCTCGTCAAGTTGTCAAAGTAGAACATCAGAAACCCAATGGTATGCTTCAATCACTGTCTATACCAAAGTGGAAATATGAAAATATAGCCATGGATTTTGTTACAGGTTTTCCTCGATCAAGACAAGAGCACGACTATATTTGGGTAATCATTGATAGATTAACAAAGTCAACACACTTTTTGCCCATTTGACAAACTGATTCAGTGAAGAAATTAGTCAGATTGTTCATAAAAGAAATCATCAGATTGCATGGAATTCCAAAAGTTATTGTATCAGACAGAGATGGTAGGTTTATATCAAAATTGTGGAAAAGTATTCATGCGGGTTTAGGTACTAATTTACATTTCAGCACTGCATTTCATCCACAGACAGATGGACAATCTGAACGAACAATTCAAGTATTAGAAGACTTACTGAGATTGTCCATTTTAGATTTTGGCGGTAGTTGAGAAGATCATATACCTTTGATAGAGTTTGTATATAATAACAGTTATCAATCTAGTATCCAAATGGCTCCTTATGAAGCTTTGTATAGTAGAAAATGCAGAACTCCTTTGAGTTGGAATGAAATCGAACAAAGATAATTAATGGGACCAAAATTGGTTGATCAAGTGACTGAAAAGATTAGAATTATCAGAGACAGACTGAAAGCTGCACAAGATAGACAAAAATATTATAATCCCAAGCATAAGATAATAGAATTTGAAGTAGGAGATTTTGTATTTCTGAAGGTCAGACTAATGAAAGGTATATCCAGATTTGGCTAAGGAGGAAAACTAAGTCTAAGGTACATTGGGCCATTTGAAATTATTGAAAAATTTGAAAATGTTGCCTACAAATTAGCATTGCCACCAAATATGTTTGATATACACAATATTTTTCATGTTTTAATGCTTAAAAAATGGATTACAGATGCAGATCAAAGAATATCACATAAGAAGATCGAAATTCAAAATAATCTAACTTATGCAATAGACCCAGAAATATTTGTGGAATTTGAAGTTAAGAAATTGAAAAATAGACAGATTTTTTTTGTGAAGGTGAAATGGAAAAATAGGCCAAAAAAAAGCAACCTGGGAAAAAGAAGATGAAATGAAGCGAAATTTTCCTATCTGTTTACTACATGATCAAGAAATTTCGAGGACGAAATTTTTATGAGGGGAGAATTGTAAGATATGTATTTAATAAATATTAATAGAATTTGTTTTAATTAATAATAATCAAATTTTATTTATAATTATACCTTAATTAAATCCTTCATTAGCCCATAATCCTGTTGTTACACTATAGCAAGGACGAAGTTCCCGCACTTATCTCGGCATGCATTGGATTAGGAATGGTATATATAAATCGTTCGTTCCTTTCTTCCCTTGCATTTCCTTCTTTTGTTTATGCCACTCGGTTCGTCTGCATCCCGCGAGAGGCAAGAGTTCTGCCGCTAGGTTCATTTGCATCCCATGAGAGGCGAGAGACGCGGGAGAGAAGAGGCCGGCGAGGGGTTTGGTGGGGTCGTCCAGGGCTGAAGGGGGGCTGCGTCGGCGTTGGCACTGGTTGTGGTGGCCAACGAGGGTAGCTCTCGAGCGGAAGAAGCCGTGTCCATAGCTGAGCGGGCTATCTTGCTGCTAGGGCTCTACTGATGGGAAAAAGGAAGGTAAATATAATTTTTTTTGTTTTTTTAAGTACAGTATAATTAGGAATTTAAATAGTTAATTATAGTATAGGTAAATGATTATTTTTTTTCTTTATAGCTATTATTAGTAAAAATGAAAATTTATGGAATTTTAATATTTATTTTTGGGTAAATAAAATAAATTAAAAATCAAGGCACGTGTTGAATTATGCAAGATTATGTATATTATGATTTAAATATGATTTATTTGGTAGCAATTTAATTGGATTAATTAAATGAGTTTAAATTAACTAAGGATTAAAGCTTTAATTATATTATTTTAAAGATCGATAGAAATACATTTTAATTAAATTTTAAATGCTAAATGTTTTAATTCAATTTATAATTATTCATAATTTTAATTATATTATTTCTTTAAGCAAGATTAAAGTTTAAATAAGGAGGGTTGTTGTAGGAAGCACAGGTGACAGCTATCACATTCACTTGTAAGTTTTAATAATTAATAATGAATTATTGTAAATTACTATGTGATTAATTAGTTGTCTAAAATTTCAATTTTTATAGCATCAAGCTTTTTGAATAGTATTTGTATGAGGAAATGTACTGTTAATACAGTTTATGTACGAAAGAAGTTTCAGACATCTCGTGTTCTAAAAGAAGTTCACCACTTAGGTAAGATTTATAAATTCTAATACATATATGTTTATTCTTCTCTGGAATGTTATTGAGTACAATATTGGTTGTCTACACTATATGTTTTATTTGAAACCAAGACATATGCATAGTTTCATGTTTATGCTACTTAATGATAAATTTGTCGTGCTTCTTGTTGCATCTCCATAATTAGTATATGGTTTCAGTTCATTTCTGTTTATATACTGTATTTCCTACTGTTGAAAATATGGGCATACAACAAAACTTAACTTATACATGTCATGTACTAGTAATCAAAAAATTGATCAAATGTTATGATATTATCTATATATGAATTGGGACAAAAGGGTTCCCAATGAGGTAAAAGGGTCCCCAAATATTATGATATGGAGTAAAAGAGTCTCCTATAGAAATAAAGGAAATTTCGCGTAATTTTTACGTTATGATATGTTCGCCAATGAATGTGATAACTACACATGACATGATATAAATTTAAAGCTATTTTGACTATATATGTGTTATGATGTGTTATGTAGTAATGTGTACATCACGTTTCAGACAGAGAAGAATTGCTAATAAGTTATTATGTTACTATACAAACCAATGATTATGCACGCAATCTTTATTTTAATTGTTTAGTCCAAATGCATATTAATGTTCTGCTCTTTGATAATTCAAATCTGTATTAATTTGCTTATCTTACTAAGTCATAAGACTTACCAGTTGATTATAACTATTTTCAAGGAAGGGTAAGGAGAAAATGGAGGAGAAAATTTTGCCCTTTTTTGGAAGTTGTACAGGGAAAATATTACAAATAAGTTTTGGAGGTAAGTTCAGTAAATTTTAAAAGTATTATTTTGATATTCAATATTTTAGATGCTCTGTAGTTGATACGAAAAATTTCAATTTGGGTTGTTTCCGCCTACTATGAGTTCGATAGATTTATTGTTTAAATGTTCTTAAATGTGAAATGATTGTGTTGATCTTTTTATATTACGTGATATGTAAAATTTTCAGAATAGTTGTTTAAGAAAAATTTAGTCACCTAAATTTACTCTCTATTACATTTCTTTTTTATGGGTCTTAGGTCATCGTTTGAGATATGACATCCTCCTTATTCGATTTTAGGTGATGTGGAGGTGGTTCTGAACGGTTAGAATGTAATTAGGGTTTCGATTTTTTTTCTTTTTTTTTTGTTGATTTCAGTTGTGAAGGGTACATTACTTGGTCTTTCAATAGGGAGGTTTGATTAAGTCACCCTCTAGTGGACATATTAGCAGAAAGTTGCATTTGAAGGCATTCAAATGTATTACACCACTTGCAAATTATTTAGGTACAACTATTTTCATTGTTTCGAAGCTCACCCAAAAATGAGTGAGACATCTACTATTATTATAGAATGTCGAGATCATGGGTAGTATATAGATCATAATGAACACACTTCCACCTACTTCAATTCAAATACACACAAAATTTAGAATAATCACTTGATGAAACTATTGAATTAGAGTCTTCTAAACCCCCTTATGAACTATGCCCTGAGTAGGATATCATAATCTCTTTTGTTCCTAGGTATAATAAATCCTCCATGTAAGTTAACCACTCTTCCCACTCCTATTGATGATGAAATCATTGCCAAAAAATTTATGCAATTTTCTAAGTTAGATGATAGTTTACTATTTCTTTAAGCTTAAATGGGTATAAAGTTTCATTTCTTGTTTTTAATAGGGAAAATATAAAGAAATTTATAGTCATTCTCCAATATTTACAAAGTTTCAAGCTAAGTACTACAAATGGGAACTCAAGATCAATATTTTCACAAATTAGATGGATTTTACTAGTTTATTTATCATTATATTTTTTAAATTATTTTCTAATTTTTGTACACTTCAATCTAGGGATTCCTTAGAATTATCTCCTATATACTCATTTCATTATTTGGTTACATTATTTTGCTTAATTAAAAAATATTATGCATTTTAGGAATCAATTAATATAACACCATTTATGCATTAGTAATTAACAAAATTAATGGTCATTGATTCTCATTTAGATAAGTTTAATCTTTTGACTATGTGAAATAATATTAACATTCAATCATTTAGATATAAGATACCTTTATATCTTAGACTATAAAAAAATTATATAGATTAATTTGTATACATTGTTGAATAAACTTGGCATATAGATCACTTGTAACACCATAAACATAATTGAATGCATTTAACACACACACACACACATATATATACACACATATATATACACACATATATACCCATATATAGATATATATATATATATATATGTGTGTGTGTGTGTGTGTGTGTGTGCATCTAACACTTTCGAGTCATTTTCAACAAAACAAACTCATGAATATTTATAATATAATCATAAAAATTAAAATGAAAAGACGAAAATCAATACTTCATTACTAAATTTTGTTCTCATTCTTATAAGAAATGATGGTTGGCTAGTAAAATAGCAGCATAAAATTAAGTGTTTGTTAGAACATAATTTAATTGGGTTAGTTTGTTTTCTAAACATTTTGAGGTAAATATATATCAATCTCATCATGTTTAATGCCTCATGGTGGACATTTTTTTTGTGCAATATTTAGAGCAATGTGGATGTCATAATATAATTTTAAAGAATTTTTACATGATATTTTAATCCTTCTAATAATTTTTTTAACCCTATCACTCTACAAATACAAAGTGAAGTTATCATGTATTAAACTTCAACACAATTTATTGAGATCACAAATTATTGCTTACTTCTTTGTATGATCAAATTTTCCCAAACTAATTTTAACATCTAGAGGTGGATCTCAATCTAATGAATCTCCAACCTAATCAACATATGTGAAAATTTAAATTTCATTGTTGGATGATTTTTTATATAAAAGGTATTTTCTTAGGGTAGTGCATTTAAGGCAGTTTGCTAGTAGCATTATTTTTCAGAAAGGAACTACACTACATTTGACAGCCAGCTTACTAGTTGGTTTTCAAAAAGTTTTATAGTAAAAAGTTACTTTTGATCTCTCCCTGCACTACATTTGATCCCTCCCTTCTCTTTTAAAGACTAGTCAGCTCTCATCGCTCGTGCACAAGGCTCAATTTCACATGCTCTAAATCGACAACGAGTGGTCGAGGATGATTGTGGCTCATTGTACAAGAGTAGATCAACGTTGATCGTGGAAGCGAGGTCAAACAGTCGTGTTTGCTGCGTGTCCACCACCCTATTTTTTTCTTCTTATTTTTGCTTGCAAACAAATTTTCAAGGAAAGTATAAGATAAGGTGGAGAGTAAGAACAAATTAAATTTTATTAATATTTATGATAGATTATTAATGTAAAATATGAATGAGGATGGGGTATGAATTATATAAAGTTTGATGTTTTATGTATGCATCTTGAGTTTATTAGATAATCTATAGGTATATTTATAAATGAAATATTTTAGACTACTTCCGCTGTCTTTCACTAGTTTAGATTTTATTAAGTCCAGGTAGATGGTAATATGAGGTTATATGAATTTTCAATTACATTTGGATGATTGAGTTTACCACCCACACGATTCTGATGAGAAAAATATTTGAAAGAGTGTTAGAGATGGATTCAATCAACAGAATCATACTTGTCTCAATTACATCCTACACCGATTTTAAGGAGATCATTGTGGGGCATGACAACAAATTTCTCACTCATTCATGGATCCATGAGTAAGATCATTCCAACTATATTTTGTTTTGTTGGACTGATTTTTACTCTTTATTTAACCACAATATTTTTGTGGAAAGATTTAGTGGTGATTATCT
The DNA here is from genome assembly GCA_021442155.1 of Cymbidium sinense. Classification (NCBI taxonomy): domain Eukaryota; kingdom Viridiplantae; phylum Streptophyta; class Magnoliopsida; order Asparagales; family Orchidaceae; genus Cymbidium; species Cymbidium sinense. The sequence continues at coordinate 52,178,400 of CM038230.1, forward strand.
TACCCATAATGAAGAAGAAAGATACAATTCAAATAGATTTGGATAGTATAGATATCAACAACAAAAGAAGTAAACCCATTAAATAAGTAGAAGAAATTAGCATCAAATTAATAAAAAGGAAAACAGGTAGACCTCAAGCAAGCAAGAACAAATTAATAATAACTCATAAAACTGACACCAAACAGTTAAAATAAGACTAACAGTGATGATGATGATGATAACAATGAAATTCTAACAAGTTGAGGTACCACTCAAAAGAATTTAAGATTGAATGATCGCCAATAAGTGAACCATTTTGAGAAGCTAAATTGTACTAGTCTTTTAATGGTTGCGAGCTAAGAAAATCTCTATTCAAATGACATGCATGCAACACGAGGCTAGTTTAAAAGTTAAAGATTTCTCCCATGCAAAACAGGTTCTAAAAGCTTCAACAATTGAATGTAATATCTTTAGTAGGCCTAAAAACAGTTGTGTTGAAGAAAAAGCTGTCCTCTTCTTCAAAAGCTTGCAATGAAAAATGATATATTGATTACATGGACTTGAACAGATACAAAGAATGTATACTGATGCAACAATGCCAAAATCATATATGGCCAAAGCATAAAATCAAAGAGACAAATAAAATGAAGAGCTCTATCTTAAATAACACAAAATCTTAGGTTTTTATCTGAAAACATCTAGTATTTTCTATCCTAGACCAGACTTAACATGTCACCCAAGCTGGCCCGGTTCATTCTAGTGGATATGATTCCAGGTGGATTCTCCTGAGCCTTCAATAAACTTTATAAACCGGACGTCTTCACCAAGAATTTGTGCCTAAGCTAGCAAAGGTTTCCTTAAAAAAATTGTAATCAGTTTTATAATGATCATACCAATACAGATATAACCAAAAGTTGATGTACGTTGTCTTATTATTGCATGCCAATGTTTTTTAGAAGACAACAAATTTTAATCAGAATTTGATTTCCAGATATATATATTTTAGGCGCTGATAACAGTACAAACAATCCAACACATGGGTATGAAGAAATAGTCCAGGAGGTGGTACTATGTTCAGAAACATAATAAATAACATTAAATACAAATTTACTACAACTAGTACGTTTCAAGAATGGAGAATTTCAGTAAACCAGCCTAACATAACAAATAATAGAAATTAGTTTTACTAGGTGGAGAATTCCAAGATACAAACATCTGTGGATAGAAATAAAAATAACACCCAATATCTTTGAATAGAACCAAAGGGAAGACATAACGCAGTAAATCTTCAAAGACAAACCTGATGTTGAACAGAAATAGAGCCACCGAAAAGGAGAAGAGAGTAAGCAGATATAATACTAGTGTCTCGCAGAAACACCTTGCTAGTTTCAACCTGAAAAATGGAGAAACAACTTAACAAAAAATATCATGCAATGAAAAAATTTTAAATCAAAATTCATACATTCAAAAAAGTTTCAAAACATAAAAAATAAAAATAAAAAGATTTACGAAATCATCTAAGTAGGAATAAGATATATGCTTCTATCAGTAAGCATGGTTACTAACAGTTATATAACTCTTTTTTATATTTATAGAGGTTGTTTCAAAGCTACAATTTAATATATCTTATTTTTAGAATAGGATTTAGGACCAAATTGGTCCCTCAACTATTTATAAAAGACAATTTAATCTCAGACTAAATAAGAGGATCAATTTGATCCCTTGACTATTTCATAAGAGACCATTTGATCATGCCGTTTGGATTTTAACAGAAAATTGCAAAGAAGTAATGGATACTGCAGGGTATTATTGGAATTACAAAAAATAAAAAAAAGAGAACCAAAAAACCCTATCCTCATTCTCATTTTTATTCATGCATTAATTGCAGCACCATGTACTCCAAGCAAGTTAGGAAAGAGGTGATCTTGGGTTCGCACAGAGGCATTATCACAAAGGAATTGCATGCTAGAGCTAAAGAGGGTGAAGTGGTCGAAGGCTTGCAGGCAAAGGTTGGAGTCGCGACTGAAGTGGAGTGTAGTTCGTGTGCTAGATAGGCGGCTATAGGGTCAAATTCGTAGAGCATGTGCGTAGCGCCGCAAGTTGGGTTATTGCACACGAAACTATCACGCGTAGGCATGGTGCATAGTGGAGTGTCACACACAAAAGTCCTAGGCACTGGAGTCTCGCGTGCAAGAGGTTCGTGCGAACTAGGAGGAACATGTGAGGATGTCCCACGTGGAGGAGGTTCGCGCGAGATTATCTCATGTGCCAGAGGTTCGCCTACATTTGCCTCGCGAGCAAGAGGATTGAGCGAGGATGTCCCATGAGGTGGTTCGTGCGATGATGTCTCGCATGCCGAAAGTTCACCCACAAGTGCTTCTCGCGGACGAGCACTGCGGCTGATGAAGAATCTTGCTTGCTGTTAATTTTCATTTTAATTTCAATTTATTCTACAATTGTCAACAAATTTTAATCAAGGAAATACAAGGATTGAAGAAAAAGTGGATCATGGGATTTTATCATCAACGTTAAGGTATATTTATTAATTTTATCTTTATGATATATTTTCAAAATTATGTTTTAATTTGAGTGGGACTATTGAAGTGTTACATAGAAAAAAATAATCATAGAAATGAAGGAAGAAGTAACACTTTCGTTGATGAAAGTAATGAAGATAGGAATGACTTGTTTGATAATTTAGAAGATGAATTTTATGATAGTGATGCTTTGCCAAAAGATAATATTGATCATTCTATTGAGTTTGATAATAATTCTGATAAAGGAAAACAACAAATTAATTATGATGATGACTACTCGTACAAATTTAGAAAGGAAAGAGATTGTGATATAAATTGTATGAACTCTGAAGATGATGACAGTGTTATTGGTAGTGATGAAGATAATATTGATAAACATCTAACTTTTAATTCTATAGCTAATCTTGATAAGGATAACTTTGAAGTTGGAATGTTATTTTATAACAAGGAGGACTTTAAAGAAGCTATACAAAAAATATCAATTCATACAAGGAAAACAGTTAAATTTGCTAAAAAAATGATATAAGAGATATAGAGTGATTTGTAGAAGACCTAATTGTCCTTTTGTCATATATATTTCAAAGCATGAGAGGAGTAACGTATAAAAAATTAAATCATTTCAAGAACACACGTATACTTGGAATTATCACTGTAAAACTTTGACTTATACAACAATTGCAAAGAGATATGTGAGTATGATTAGAATCAATCCACAGATTAAATGTAATATTTTTAGAAGTGAATGATTGATGATTTGAAACTACATGTTTCCAAGGTACAAGCTAAAAAAAGTTTGAAAAAGACTCGTATGCTAGTTCATATGAAGGAAGAAGATCAAATTAATAAAATTTGGGACTATTATTTGAAAATTGCAAACATCATTCGAGGGTCAATGATCTATGTATAAATAAGTGAAGATTCAGATTTGTATGGTCAGAACATATTTTGTAAATTTTATGTTTGTTTTGGTACTTATAAGAAAGGTTTTATACACTGATACAAGCCCATTATAGATGTTGATGTTTGTTTTTTAAAGGGAAAGCAAAGGGGTTAACTTCTAATAGTTGTTACAGTTGACGGGAATAACAGCATATTTCCAATTGCATGAGCAGTAGTGGTCGCAAAGAATAAGAGTAGTTGGGACTGATTTTTGGATTACTTGGAAAGGAATTATAAATATTTGAAAATCAAGAGAAGTTTACATTCATTTCAGATAAGTAGAAAGTGTTGATTCCTACTTTTGAATATGTACTACCAAATGTCACTGATAGATTTTGTGTTAGACATTTGCATCAAAATTTTAAACTTGTTGAATTCACAGGAACAGCTTTAGAGAAAGCATTATGGGCTGCAATGAAGGCAACTACATTTAATCAATTTATAGATAGGACGAAGGACATAAATTAGCTAGATGTGGCAGCATTTAGTTAGTTGAATGAAAAACAACCTAGTAAGTGGAGTAGATCTCATTTTAGTTTTGGCCCAAATGTGACACTTTGTTAAACAAGATTTAAAGAAATATGAAATTGCTAAGCAATAAAAATCATCTGTACATGGATTTAAAGAAATTATTTCCAAGAATAAAATCTAGATCGAGGTCATCCATACACCATAAACGAGATATTTTAATAAGAGTTTCATTAATAAGAATATATTGATTGGACTAGGAATTAGTAATGGTACGAATACCATTAAATGTATCTAAAAGTAAATTGTCTTGTTCAGGGGTTATATGAGATGGAAAGATACATCGTTTGGATACGGTAATGTCACTACCTGTATCACACAGCGCATGAATACTAATTGGTTCATAAGTAGGAAAGTATAATTCAATATTTATATAACAATGAAAGCTAACCATGATGCCAATTTATAAGAAAAGAATTAATTCTGACAATAGAATCTGTAAATGTAACTGTATGTTATTGTAAGAAATCCATTCCTAATAATATTCTTCCTTCTTCTATTTCATCCGTTAAAAAGATATGTTGAAAATCTAAGCGTTGATTTTGTATATCCCAAAATCAGAATAAGATATTGGTCTCAATATGGCAATAATGTTTATGACCATGATAATCTTTATATATATATGGTTCGCTTCTTTTAATTTGTAGATTTGTGGGTATTAAAGATATATCAATGTGAGAACTATCTGATCCAGTGTCTAATAAGATTGAGATCTTATTGTTTGGCTCAATATAATATCCTTTTAGAATTAATTGATTGTTTGAATATTATATTTTTATTGAATCAATAGATCATCTTGGTTGAATAACAAGATCATTATTATTTTCATTAAATAATAATTGTCTCCTAGGTAATCTAAAGCTATTTCCTAAATTACTACTTTCTCCAAAATCTAAAGCTAGAGTGTTAGGAGGAAGTGCTAATGTTGTATAGTCTACTTCTTCTAGTTGAATAGTTTGTACAATTTGAGAAAAAATAGATCTAAATGAATAGGTTTGTTATATGTTCTAAATACTACAGTGTTATGCGGATCACTATAAGCATATGTTGCTTGATATATGATACTATAAACTGCACATCCAGATCGTAACTGAACACGATCTAACTTATGTTTAAGCGTAAGTGTTCGGTCTATATGTCGAACATTGATATTTATCGCATAGTTTGGGTGTAGATTAATCATTAATGTTTGATAACAAAAATTTCCTTGAATAACTCCAAGTAATGCGTATTTTTTGGAATGAATAATTTTGTCATCATAAATCCAAATAGTGAAAGACTATCTATTCCTTTACGGAAATATACTTTTATTAATATTTGGATTCGCCCAAAAAATACATGTTTGTATCTTATTGGATGTGATATTTTTTGAAGATCTTAATTTCTAATCATTAAATTGTATAGAGGATTTTTTGTACTTCCTTGAGCTTCAGTAATTTCTATTGGGTATTCTTCTTATCTAATATTATAATGAATAAGCCTTGTCCAATTAAGTATAACAATATCAAAACAATCTTTAGATCCTAAAGATAGTTTTAGTTTTCTAATAATTCTTCTTCCAAAAACGTTAATTGTCTGTTGTAATCAGTACTGTTTATGCGTTTGAGTGCAGACATTTAATCATAATATAAATATTCTTCTAAATCATTGTCTTAATAACAATATTGATCTATAAGTTCATTTTCTTAATTTAATAGTTCATAAATCTCTTATTCAGAATCTTTTTCTGAAATACAAAAATAGGTTATAATTGTTCTTCTATGATTTGAGCTGATTTAACTCCTACAACTCTTTTTCTTTTAGGGCATTCGCTAGCATAATGTCCTTGCATAACCAACATTTACAAATTTTTGGTTTATGATTAAATTTTTTTTTCTAAAATTTCTTTTCTTGATATTTATTTTTTGCTTCCTTATTTTCTTTAAGAATTTTTTCTTTTTGCACATTTCATGTCAATACATTTTTCTATTATATTTTTTGAACATCCCATTGATGTGCTATTAAATCGCTTTTGTTGCAACATAACGATTGTTTATATGTTTTATTTTCCTTATGTAAATCTATTTGTTGACATGCTTCTGCTAATTTTTCTTCAGCAAATAAAATTCTATTTCCTAAGGTTATATCGGTAGGGTACATTTGTTAAAAAGCTTAGCTCCATATTATATTATATGGTTTAAATAATTTATAAAAATATATATCTAGATATTGACTACGTTCGTCTAAAAGAATATCATAAAAGAATTTTTGATATTCACAACTACATTCATTCAGATAACATATATTACAAATACTAAGAATTGTAAGTTTTTACTTAGCAATTTCAGATTATTTCTTAATTTTTTCACTTTCAGTTGTGAATCTAATTCTATATCCAAGAAATTCACTTTTGATAAAATCTGCATAAATTTTTACCCATTTTTCTCGTGTACTTATAGTAGTTTCAGCTAAACAAGTATTTCTAACTTCTTGTTTTTGATCAGCTCTAAGGCCAATAAACTATTTTTTACAAATGCCTATAAAAGTATTTTCAATAAATTCATATGCATCTTCTCCTTGAAGATTATAATTGTAAAAAAGCTAGCTATTTTCTATAGTCCATTTATCAATAGTTTCAATAATATTTTTACAACAATCTAAATTTAAATAAACTCCATGTCCACTAATTGTATTGTTAAGACAATCTTCTTTTTTATTTTGTGGTATTTTTCCTGTTGAATTAGCTTTGGGTGTAGGGATACGTTTAATACGGGGTGATAAATAATGTTTAGGGTTAGATGACGAAGTGCTAGTTTCATTAGTTTGAGAAGTTATTTCTGATATAGGTCTATCTACTGAAGAAATCTATTGTGTATTATTCATAAATTGATGTTGATATAATACAAAAGTTAATTCATTTATTTCTTGTGAGGATTCATTAATATCTATAATTTCATTAATTCTTATCGAGCCTTGAAAGTTACTTCTACTGGGAGTAGTAAGTAGTTTTTCAGTATACCAAGATAAATTATCATTAGGATTTTGGAAATCAAATTCCATACAATCACATTATGCTATTATTGCAGTTGTTGCGATGTTATTTTGTTGATTCTCAAGAATTCCCTTTCCTAATTCTGATATATTGTTAGTACTTTCTGAATAAACTAAAGATTTATATCGTCTTGGTAAAAGATTTTTAAATCATTTAGTTTTATTATTTTGAATTGGATTTAGTTCCATATATCACATGTTGATATTTTGTTCGAATTATTCGAGCTAAGTCCAAGTTCATAATGTTGTTTTAGTATCATATAACTAAATACAATCTATTCATTAAAGTTTCCAAGAGGAGCTTTAATATGGAAGTCTATTCTTCAGAAAAAACTTCTAATTGATTATTAAAAATATTTATTTTTAATAATTCTTGAATTCTTTTGAATTCTTTTTCTAGATATTCTTTTGTCATGTTTATCATTTGTTTTGAAATATATCTTCTTCAAGTTCTTGTAATTTAAATCTTTTGAATGTTTCTTTTTCTTCTTTAATAGAAAATTCGAAAGAAGGAAAATTGCTATTATAAGAATAGTTGGGTGTACAGAAACAAGCATATCTGTTATTACAATATTGTGTATTTATGTCAAACATAGTTTCTTTATGTCATAGAAGGACTGGTGGCTCTGATACTAATTTTTGAGGGGTCTCTAACTGGCTAATTTTAGAGTTTTGTTCAGTTAAATTTTTAAGCTTCTTAACTTCTTTTTCAATATTATGAAGTTTAATTTTCATCAAATCAAAATCTGATTTCATTAAAATCAATTCTTCTCTCTAGTTCTTTTATAACTATGGTTTATCTATAATACCTATTAGGGTCCATCATGCTTCCAAATAGTCTTTAATATTAAGATAGGTTATGCAACTAATCTTAATACCTGATCTAGGCTTCAACAGTTAATTCTCCGATTCATATCATATTCTCCTAATCCAGTGGCTTTCTTGGAGAGATGCAAACTCGAACACAACCACAACCCTATATGATCACTTCAGAGAATAACAACACAGCCTTATTTCGTTTCCTACCCTAAGCGTAACTAGATCAGATATAAATCATAAAAGCATAACAACATAACATAACATTAAAATAAGATTCATTAGCACAAAACTCCAAATAACATACAATATTTAAACCATACTTACAAACATGAACCAAAGAGAAGATAAATTTTTAGCCTAGATGGCTATTACACATGAAGTCTTCTCTCAGTTATCTCTCTATTCTCTCCTTAATCCTCACTCTCTTCTCCTCTCCCTCACATAATGCCAGGTTCTATGATTTTTAAGTGAGAACAAAGTATCTTAATAATTGTGTCTAACATAAGTGCTCACGCCATTTAGTTGCTGTCATCATGGCTGACGTTTTTAATCTTCTAAAAGCTTTGATTCCAATCTTTCTTTTACGGCTTGTAGAGTACTTTTATTTCTGCATAGTAAACAACTATGCAATTTTTCTTTTTACATCCTTTTGCAAAATTTTATTTTTATTTCTGCACTAGCATGTATAGTGTTTTTTAACAGTATATTTGTCCATTTTATATACATTACTTCGTGTATCTTTTTAATTCGTTGTCTGCAATGGTTGTAGATGAATAAAGTACTTGAACAATGATAGACCCGTATATTGGAAGGATCTATTTTCTTTATTTTCATCCCTAAATGTCTTTATTTCTTTTGACGAATTTTTTGTTTTCTGCATATTTTGGAATAAATGGTTCACTGTTGATTCCTAGTTGAACCAGTGTAACTGTTCCTTCTGATAATTTTGGGCATGTCTGGGATATCTTGATGTAAATAGTTCAATGGTTTAAAATTGTTTGGAATGTTTCGACTGCTTCGATAATTGCTTTTGGTAATTTGATTAATAAAGCAACGTTCTCAAGATAAATCATCTTAATAGTCCGCTAAGATATCATTCTTGTACTAATTTTGGATCTGTATTACTATAAATGTATGCTACATTTATATTTCCTTGTGAATGAAAATATATTTGTCGATTGACACGTTTTTCGAATATGGAGAATCTTTATCATTCTTCAGATATTTCAAGTATAGTTTTATGTCTTTTTGGTTCTTTAAGGAGAACAATAGAATACTATTCTGCTTCTATATTTGATGGAGACGTGTTTTTTTTCTCCATCTTTAGAATGTTTTGCGTTCAAAGCAATGCCTTCAGAAGGACTAGAGTCATTATTAAATTTGCACAAACTGCATAGTTGTGATACTGAACGTAAATGCTCTTCATCGAGTTCTCCGGAGTGATAATTTTTTACTTTCTATAGCTCGGTTAAACCCTTGCTACCATATGATATTTCATATTCAAGTTTCTAAACTTTGAATTCAAGTATTTGAAGATAATTGTCAATAAGATGTTCACCTAACTTAGTAGAAATTTTGTCAGATGCTTCGTCTGGACCCATAATTTCTATTTTGTCTTGTAATATATTTAGTTGTAGCTCTACTTGTTGCTCTATACTCATATACAGCAAAATTCCCTAGTTAGAGTATCAGCAAGACTATTATTTTTATCTTCAATATATAAATATATACAAGATCAAAACTATAAGCTGAAAACCAACTTTGTCATCTTATAAGTTTTTTGTTAGAAAGTGAATCGATTATTTTTCCTTTTATAAAGAAAATGGTTGTTTTATTATCAATTCGAATAATAAAATATTCAATTAAGAATATTTCAAATTTTTAAATTATTTTTTTAATCGTTAAAAGTTTTTTTATAATAATATGATAATTTGTTCTATTGGGGTATATGTTCCTGAGGCATATCTACATAAGATTTCATTGTTATTTCATTTGCTTTTAAAATTGCGCCCCAACATGTTTCAAAACTGTCAGTTTCTATAATTAATTTTTCTTTATTGTTTGGTAAGGTAAATTTAGGAAGATTCTTACATTCTGACTTGATATTTTGTAAGATGGTTTCATCTTCTTTATTCCAAGTTCATGCCATATTTTTTTTAAGTTTCTTTTGAAGAGGAGCTCCTAAAGTAGCTAAATTTTAATAAAACCTTCAGCATAATTGATGCATCTCATAAATCTTTGTAATTCTTTTTTATTAGTAATATTAGAAAATTTATCAATTTTTTGTAAAATATGATTTTTGAAGTTCAATAGCTCCTTGACTTATTTTAAGTCCTAAAAATTCTATATTTTGCATTACGAAGACTACTTTTTTTTTGCTTAGGGCAAAATCATGTTTATAAGCCTTCTGTGAAAATAATATTAAGTATTTTAAATGCATAGTTAAATTATTACTGAAAATAAGAATATCATCAACATAAATTAAAGCAAATATACTAAATTTGAAAAATAAATAATCCATGAGCCTTTGAAATATTTGAGGTGTATTTTTTAGACCAAAAAGCATCACATTTCATTGGTAATGTCCTTGGGATGTACTGAATGCAGTTAATTCTTTACTATCAGTATACATTTTAATTTGCTAAAATCCAGATTTGCAATCTAATTTAAAAAATCATTTTGCATTTTTTTTATTTAATTAATTAATACCACTTTGTTAGGTAAAAAATATCCATCAAATTTAGTATTATCATTTAATTTTTTTTAAAATAATGACCATTCAAGCTTTACCTCTAATTTATTCTGCATGATTCCTGACGAGGAAGGCAGGGCTACTGTGGGGACTAATACTTGGTTCTATAAGTTTAAGTTCTAAAAGTTTAGATATTTGGGTTTTGAATTCAGATTTGTCATTAATAGTATAATTCATTGGTCTTACTCAAAATAGAATCAATTGGTTTAATACGGGCTACAGGTTCATCTTTAACCCAAAATTGAAGCGGGTTTTCTAAAAAAGTTTTAGAAAAAAGATTTTCAGCAAAATATCTAAGTTGTTGTTTTTTGTCAAAATCGATTGATAAATATATATGAGGACTTTGTCGTGAACAATGTGTTTGAAAAATTTTATCTAATTCACCACACTGGCTGCAAAAAATTGGTGGTTTGGTGGAGGTGTGGTGAATGGGATGTAGGATGAAGGCACAATAAAGTGTGTGTTTATATGTTCACTATATTGAGTAAAGGAGTACATGGATTTAAAGAAATATGCATATTATTTCTATGCTTCAAAGTATTAAATCTATGATGATGACTAGAATATTGGAGAGTAAGGAGAAGAGTTATAAATGGGCAGAAAAATTATACCCAAGGATCAAGAAAGACCTTGAGAGAAATATTCGCAAAGCAAGAACATGCATTTGTGTCAAATCTAATGACATCCATTATGAGATTAGCACTATGTATGGAATACAATATGTAGTGGATTTAGCATCAAAATTATACAGTTGTAAAAAATGGGAGTTGATTAGAATATCATGTGTACATACTTGTATTGTTATTCATACAGTTATGAGAGATTGTGAATATTAGTTTATTAATATTATTTTGTAAAAACTTACAAAAAAATCTATGAGTGCAATATCATGCCTTTAAATGACCCTGAAGAATGATCAAGGAGAGATAAATCCTACTATTGCTTCTAAGATATGAAAAGCCCAAACGGGGTAGGCCAATAATCAAGCCAAGATAGGCTCCAGATGAAAAGGTTGAAAATTTTCTTAAAGAAAAAAAAAAATAAGTTGATCTACAGTTAAGCTTCATTGTAGTAAATGCGAGCAAAATGATCATAATAGCAGCACATGTGAGAATATGAGGACTTTGCAGACAGTACAACAAGTAACAACTTTCATAGATGAAATGGTAAGTGATATAGTTATAGAGAATTTCATAAATTAAGTAAACCACGATATTCTTTTTAATGAAATATTTTTTTTCTAGAATTGCTCACAATTTTATTTGGGGAGTTCATCACAAGTTGAAAGAAAAGAGGTGGAAGAATGTCCTCTAAAACCACACACACATGCTTACTTTGACAACATGGTGAACAATACATTATATTTGATTTCATGATTCATCTAGTGCATCATAATTTTTTTATAATATTTTTTTAGAGATATTCACAAGTTGAAACAATATTTGAAACATGTACTCAAATTTCTACAACTAAGAGATTGATGATAAGTTTTTAATTTTAGTTTACATGATGTCTACCATATATTAATTTATTGATTTATTTTTAAATTATTTATTTTACAAGTATACAGCTCAAGAAGAAAGAAGACTAATTGAATGTTTTGTTTTTAATCAAAACTTGAGTGGCAATATGTGATAGATATTTTTATAAATTTAATTCAATTTGTATTTATTATATTACTCAAAAGTTGTAATAGATCACCTACTTTGTTTAGGTTAATGTTGTTAATGTTACTATTATTGTTCTTCTTATTCTTTTTTATTGCTTACTATTCACCTGGAAGAATACTATCTTATTACTACTAAGCTGACTTTTTTGAGTTTTGACAAATCTTCACCATACTATTAATCTCAAAATGAAATTTTTTTATGTTACTTAAACATAATTTGATTTTGAAGTTATGAGTTTGAAAATTTAAAGACAATTTCTATCAAGGTTAATTAAATATATGGCTTGAAATATATATTAATATAATTTTCATCTCTTAAATTAATAAATATGATTAAATACTTGAAAATAATTTTTTGGTAAGATATAATTATAATAAAAAACTATATGATTGTACTTATTGAAATAAGTTCAATGGAATAAAAAAATTGAATGAAGTCTAATAAAAATATTTCTAATAAATTCATGTAATAATTTTACATTTACAACATCAAAATAAAAAAAATTCAAACTCTTTCATTACAATGATATTAATTTAAATAAATATACATAAATTTATGCCAAAAATATAATTTGCTAAAAACTCTTCTTGATAGTAATCTAATCTCCTTGCATATAATTATACCTGTTGTACATAGGAAAGAAAATTAATTAAAAAAATGAGAATCATCATAATTTTAAAAAATTTAAAATTTCAAAAATGCCCCTGCTTTTACACTCTTAACTATTTGTTTGGATGCCAAGACCAAATTGATCCTTTATCAAATAATCAAGGGACCAAATCGGTCCTCTTGTTTAATTTGGGACTAAATTGATCTTTCATAAATAGTTAAGGAACCAATTTGATTCTAAACCCAGATAATATAATTATGCATAATTCTCATGTTACCCTTTCATAGTATCGTGGATTGGAGAGTTAAAACATACATGAAGATCTTTAAGATTAACTCCTTAATAACATCAATATAAGCAATATTAACTCTTCTTTTTCAAAACTCTCCATAAAACTTTATTATATGCTTTCTTTAAATCAACAAATATCATATGCAGATCCTCCTTACTCTCTCTATACTTCTATCAAACCTCTCAATAAATGTATAGCATCCATAGTAGACCTACCTAGCATGAAACCAAATTGATTTTGAAAAATTTTTCTATCACGTGGTAACCTATGCTCAATTATGTTCTCTCATAATTTTAATGTTTGGCACCTTAATTTAATTCTTCTCATTTACTTACAAGTCCACCATTCAGCCTCATAAGTCGCAACAATTCTTCTGAGGTAGTTTATGGGAGGAATCCCCTCACTCTATTAGAGTTGATTCCCATACTCTCAACCATTGAACTTAGTGTCAATGCTGAAGTCAGAGTAAAAACAAATCAATCTTTGCATGAACAAGTGAAATGAGAAATTGCTTAACAAAATACTAAGTATAAAAAAAGACAAACAAATCTCAAAAAAGCTCAAGTTTTTAATGAAGGTCACTTAGTGTGGATCAAATTGAAGAAGAGATTCCCTTCATGTTTGTTTGAAAAGCTCAAACCTAAAGCAAGCAATTTATGACAATACCTATAAAATTGATCTATGAGAGACTACAATGTTTATGCCACCTTCAACGTAGCTGATTTGTCACCCTATCGTGAAGATTTTGATGCTCCAGTTAACGAGAGTTATGTCTCCCCAACTCGAGGAGAATGATGCAAGAGTGGCCCGAGCTAAATGCAATCCATGGAAGTCCATGTACACAAAAAGGGCTCTATCTCATTCCTAAATCCCAAAACTTGTTCCTTTTTAAGCAACACTAGTTCGGGCCTCCTTTAAGAATTTTGTTCATTTAGCTTTTAATTAGGGTTTATTTATTGATATAAATAGAAAATTATCTACTTTAGTTTTAATTTTTGTTGGATGAAAGATTGGAGACTATTTTATCTAATTTTTTCCCGTCTAGCTATAGCCTCACAAGTAGTGCCTAGGGTTATATCTTCTATAGATTTGTTGGTGTAACCCTTTAAAAATAGTCCTTCTCCCCAAAGATGGCGGCTAGTTTCCTAATTGTTGTCCCTAGTTTTCAACCTTTAGATTGTTGTATTGCAAGAAGATTCCTTTCCAATAGTAGGTAATATTTTCCCAAAACTGTAATACACCATTTCCCCATACTTGTATTGATCCAAGATACTCTCTTGGCTTCACTAGAGTAGTGTCATTAATATCCTGCTATCAAACTTTAAATAGAATAAGATCTTATTTCCAAAATCACACTTATTTAAATTAGAAACCTGGTTTTTCTTCAAAAGTTTGAATACTTTCTATACATGTCCAAGATATTACTACCAAATCCGAGTTTAAATAGAGATATCATCAAAGTAAATTATCACAGAGTACTTTGTAAATAGCCTAAGAATGGCATTCATGATATTCATGCATATTTTAATATATTATAGAAATCGAATGGCATCTCCATCCACCCAAATAGACAGCCCCACTTTATTTAGGACAGAATTTTCTACTTTTCTTCCTGTTATGCTAGCAGTTCCAAAGTCACCCACTTTAGGAAAAGAATTTTGAATTTTGACTATGTAATGCCCAATAGTACACACATTTGATAACCAACATCTTTCTTAGGCACCACAATTGACAATCCATACAACAAGCAACAAGACTTAATGGTACATAGGTCAAATAGCCCAACCATTTATACATTGATTTCTTCATTATTCAGCATCGATTTGTAGTAGCCTTGATGTTGAGCAAAGTGGAATTCGAGAGAAGATGGATGTCATGTTAAATGGCTCGTCGAAGATGTATCCTCTTAGTTCTAAAAAAACTTCTTAACATTCATGAGCCAACTGTTGTAGTTATGGCTCTCATTTCCTTAGAACAAAGGTTAGTACTTCACCTTTCTCCTCTCATATTTTTGTTGTTGTTTGTTACACTAATTCTTTGGCATTAAAAGTGAGCTTATCATGTCAGATGAAAAGCAATTTGAAGTTTTCACATGTCTCTATGGTTCTCTTTGTCTGTCCAACCATAATCGTATCCAAAGGTTGACATCCGATTCTCTTGATAATGGCATATTTGACACCACCTATGTACAAGCAGTATTGTTATATCCCTTGATAAAAGATTGTCATTGTCTCACATATATGAACTTCTAAAGCACTCTAGCATATGTAAAGAGACACTACTTCATACATCACCACATGAATGTACTCCCCTGTAATGGTGAAGCAAAAGTAGTTATTGATCAATCTACATCAATAAGTCTGAAATCCATCTAAGGTAAGGACCCAATTGAGTAGTCATTTTAAGTTCTAATTTCCTAGCAAGACTCACTAAAATCACGCTCTTTTGACTTTTGTTAATCCCTTTCACCTTCAATGATACCATCGAAGAAAAGCATGAATCTAGTTAATTCATGGTCTTAAATATTTGCACCATATGCAGAATGTAGTGACACATTCTTTCCTTTAGCATCCTTCAACAACCTCCCACATGAGACTTCAAGATTAAGCTTTCAACACGTCACTATATGACAATGAACACAATAAAGATTATTTTTAAAATAAGAAATTCTTGTGGATATACTTTTAGCATTACCTCTTTGATTCCCCCTTTTTCTAGATGATCTTTTACAAACCACCCCCCGCCCCACCCAAACTCTTAATTCTTCATTCTTCTCGCTAGAGGGCTTGCCATCAATGACTATGCAAAACATGTTTGTTGTCTAAAATCTTTGACAAAGAAAATAAAAGGTTGATAGAGATGTTAAAATGCAGTTCAATCATGTACTTCCTCAAAACTGAGATATCTTCTAGTGACATATCAATTAGCAATATCAGCCTCCTAAATTCTACTATATATTCTTGCCATAATTTGAGCTTTTCTTGAACAATACCTCCATCTTTCAGCCTCATGCCCATGGAGAAGAATTCTTGATGGAGCAACTCTGATGTAGGACAAGGGTGCTTTTTATGATATGATGTTTATTACACCAATAATTTTTAAATCCTCACAAAAGAGTAATGATAAATGCACACTACTATTAAGCACATTCACAATATTATGAATTTAGTGAAGTTGAAAAGATTTTGATTAAAGTTATGTTAACCACACTAGAAATCAATCCTATAAGTGCAAAGAAATAACGAAAAGTTATGAACGATCTAACCAGATTTAAAATAACCAACAATGGCGAGATAAGTCGACTACAAACAAGTCGTTGTGGATCACGTTCATTCCTTAGAAGTCATTCTCTATGTGGTCACACTCAGTAGTCAAGTCACTCGAGAAAAGCACAGAAGAGTAGTAAAAGAAATTTAAGAAGATAACTTTTATTCCAAATCCAAGTACCAAGCATTAAAAGAGCCTCCATATTTATAAGATTGAAAGAGAGTGTTAAGAATACTCAAACCTAACTCCAAACTCAAATCTAACACCATCATAACTACACTTACCACCACCTACTACCAAACCTACCACCATTATCAAATCTATCACTCATTCCATACATACCCAAAATATCATACCTACTACAATGACTCAGGGTGACATAAAATAGTCAAATACATATAAACAATACAAATATAAAAGCTCAATAATACATAACTTAAATTATAACAAAAGGCCCAATCATGGATTTAAGCTTTAATGACGTTGGACGGTGGCGATGATGCCCCAGATCGACTCCCGACTTTAAAGGATTCTCCTCCGGAGAATGAAAATCCAAATCTTATTGTAATAATTATGAGTCGTTGATGTAACTCATCATAAGTCATGAATCTTCAAGTGGAGAAAGACCTTCCAACGAACGAGAAACCTTTGAGTGCCTCCATCGATATAATGTAGTCTTCTAAAATTTGATCGACGATGTGATCTTAAGCGAGATGGTATAGAATCGGTGATGAAGTATGAACCCGCATGATCTATTTGAGAGGAATAATGTTATCACGTGGCTACAACATTAAATCGATACATTGAATATTGGAGAAATTCCAACATTTATTGGAAGATCTATTTCATAAGCATTATCATTTATCTTCCTTACAACTTTATAAGGATCAGATCTCTTGAGAGTTAATTTCTTAAGAGTTCAAGTCGGAAATCTCTCTCTAACTTTAACAAGAACCAAATCTCCCTCATTAAATTTTACATATACATATGCATCAACATTAGCTTTATATTTATCATAACTTCGTAAGTTTTTGTTGAATTTCACGATGTGTAAATCATGCATGCTTTGTGCAAATGAAGATGCAAATGCATACATATATGTTACAGCAATTCAACAAGATCAATTGATTTTCTTGGATCATAACCGGTTACAATATGAAAAGGACTCATACCGGTTGACTATTAAGTATAAACAAACTCATAGTAGGAAAAAACTAGGTCCCAACTAGTAGTATGATCGGTCACACTAAGTAAATTTCCCTCTATTAACAACTTTAGTTTGTCCATCTGTTTGAGGTGGTAAGTAAAATAAGAATTTTGTGCCAAACTTTTTCCATAAAGTTTTCCAAAAATAGCTCATAAACCTTATATCACGATCAGACACAATTGTCTTAGGAAGTCCATGTAATCGAACAATCTCAGGAAAGAAAATTATCGCTATATGTGATGCATCTGATGTCTTATAACATGGAATGAAGTGTGTCATTTTAGAAAATCGATCAACAATTACTAGGATAAAGTCAAAACTTTGTACAATGCGAGATGATCCTAAGATAAAGTTCATATTAAGACCTTCCAATGGTTTGTGGGGAATTGGGAGTGGTGTGTATAGACCATAAATTTGTTTTCCACTTTTTTCTACTTGGCAAGTATGACATTGGGCAATGATGCGAGCAACATCTTTCTTAAGACTAGGCCAAAAGAACCTATCCTCCATCATAGCTATTATCTTATCACGATCAAAATGACCAGACACACCTCCTGAATGAATTTCCTCAACAAGAAAATTTCGAACTGATGAATCTGGGATACATAGTTGTGTGCCACGAAAGAGATAGTCGTCTCGTATTTGATAATCTGGACTATTAATTGAAACATCAAATTTTAAAGATTCAAAAATTTGTTGAAAATCTTTACAATTAGGATAATCATCTTTAACCTTTTTGAATCCAAGAACTATCACACTCTGGTACTTAATAAACATATTATTACTTAGGCATCTGCAACTTTGTGTTTAAGAACAAACGTATATTTTTGAAGATATTGAACCCATTTTGCATGACGAGAACTAAGTTTCTTTTGGGTGTTTAGATATTTAAGCTTGATCGAATAAAGTATAAATTCTCGTGAAAGAAGATAATGTCGCCAATAACATAAAATTTGCATGATGATCGACATATCGTATGTGGAATATCGTTGATGCACTTCGTTTAATTTTTCACTAAAGAAAGCAATAGGATGACCTTCTTGTTTAAGAACACATCCAATACTAACTCCAGAACATCATATGATGCCTCAAATACTTTGTCAAAATTTGACAATTTTAATATCGGTGGACTTGTTAAAAGTTCGTTAATTTTAGAAAAAGCTCATCAGCCTTTGTCAAACAAAGTCCCTTTTAAGACATTGAGTTATCGGGATAATAGTGCTAAATCTACGAATAAACCTTCGATAAAATGTGGCTAACTCATGAAAACTACATACATCATGAATTGTGGTTGGGGTAGGTCACTCTTGAATACTAAGGATCATAGAGATATCACAAGAAAACAATGAATCCAGAAGATTCAAGACATGATAAATGAGCATTTTTTAAGTGAACATATAGTCTTTCTTTTCTTAAGACTTCAAAGACTTTATCGTAAATGTTTCTCGATCGCTCTTGGTTTGACTAAAAATTAAAATATCATCAAAGTACACAACTAAAAATTTTTCAATGAACGGTCGTAAGATATGAGTCATCACTCGCATAAATTTACTTGGAGCATTAATCAATCCAAAAGATATTACTAGTCATTCATACAAACCATCTATTGTCTTGAATGTTGTTTTACATTCATCACCTTCTCTCATACGAATTTGATGATATCCACATCTAAGATCAATTTTAGAGAAAACTATTGATCCAGCCATCATATCTAACATGTCATCAAGTCTAGGTATGGGGAACCTATACTTAACAGTGATTTTATTTATAGCACGACTATCTATGCACATACGCCAAGTACCATCTTTCTTTGGGGAAAGAAAAGCAGGCACTGCGCATGGAGATAAACTTTCTCTGATAAATCCTTTTGCTAATAAATCATCAACTTGTCGTTTTAGCTCCGCATGTTCATTTGGGTTCATACGATAATGTGGCAAATTTGGGAGTGATGATCCAGGAATTAACTCTATGGCATGTTGGATACTTCTTAATGGGGAAAGCTCACTAGGAAATTCTTCGGGACATATATCTTGATATTCCAATAAAAGTTCACGTACTTGGATGAGAATGATTTAACACAAGGTTGATTTTTGATTAGGACTAATGCAAAAATGATATTACCATTAATCTCTTGTTAAAATTGACGTTTATTAATAATATGTAGGGATTTCTTTTCTGTGGGAGGAGAAGAATTTTGGGGTTGAAGTGGAGTGACCTCTTTAAGCTTAGCTGAATTTAAGACAATTCTCTTACCTTGAAAATTAAAAGCTTATGTATTAAATCGCCCATAATTTGTGACATTCATATCAAAAATCCAAAGTCTACCTAAAAGTATCTGAGCAACATCCATCGGAAGAACATACCACAAAATTTTATCACTATATTCTCCTAATTGAATGGGTACAAGACAGCGTGGAGATAGAGATAGATGTCTTATCTACCCAAGCAACCTTATAAGGCTGTGGGTGGGTCTCTGGGGTGAGCTTCATCTAAAGCGAGGTAAATAACATTCATGCAAACTATCAATGATTAACTTACGTCTTTTCACCACTCTTAAAATAAGTGTGAAAAATTGATGTGCGCTTCCAATCAATATTCGTGGGGTATAACACACAACGATAACTATATGAGACTTCCTAATGCTTCATCACTAGCTTCTTCATAAGGGTCAACTACAATTTGATTATCATTATTTTCATTTTGTTGATCCTCATTTTCACAAGGGTCAACTGCATCACTAGCTTCTTCACAATGGCAAGTACTTGCATAATGATCAATTTTACCGCATGTAAAACAAGTAATGCTAGAAGTCTTAGAACCAGATGTTCCCACTAAAGCTTTTCCTTTTGTTTCACTAAGTCCTTTAGGAACTGCTAAAGTAGGAGGGGTAACACGCGATTGAGAGTTGTTTGTAGATGAAATTGTGAATCACTTATAAGGTAGTAATCTAATATATTGTTCAATTTGAGTCGCCACTCGAAATGCATCTTCAAGAGAATAAATTTCTCGGGTTATCATTTCATTACGAATAACAGTTCGTAACCCAGATTTAAATCTAGAGATTGTGGTGTGGTGATCCTCTCTAACATCACAACGGGTCATCAATTCATCAAACTCTGTCATATACTCAACGATAGTTAAAGATCCTTGTTTAAGCATAGTCATTTCATCCATAAGATGATCATGAAAATTTAATGATACATATTTTTGCTTTAAAATTTCTTTCGTAGGTGGTTGTCCTAATCGTTGATATTTTCGTGTGAGATTAATCCAATAAGTCTTAGCATGGCTAGTTAGTTTCATGCAGGCAAAACGAACTTGTTTTTCTTCCGACATGGGCATCCAATCAAAATATTGGTCAATATCTACTAACCAATCTAAGAAAATTTTAGGATCAAGTCGACCATCAAAAGTAGGCGGATCAATTTTAACCCTACGAATAACATCATCATCAGGTTCTCTAAGTATACGTCGAGGGGCAACAAAGTTAAACAATGGCTCTTCGTAATGTCGAGGATAATGCTCATAAGGAGTTCGATGAGCATAACCTTCATCTCGTCTTAATTGTCTTCCTATTCAATGAGGTGGGTGAGGAAGTACCTCATCAAACTCGGGATATTCATTAAAGTTATTCCTGGCGATACGGGTCTAATAGGAGAATGTGGATGAGGTGAGAGAGAGGAAGAGGCGGATCGACAAGATGACATTCTCTCTCTTCAAGTTGGTGTTCTAGATTGGGTTAGTTTCGATGAGCGTGTTGTAAGCCTACCAACTTCTAAGGCTTCAAATCTTTTTTGGAATTCATTAAAGGTTTGTTGGTGCATAAGGAAAGCTTTTCAATTTTTTCTAGTAAAATTCATAGAATCATATTTTTTCATCTAAGGATTGATCTTGATATCTAAGACCACTACGAGTTGACATGATGTTATTCTTTTAAAAATTTTAATATAAGCAAATATTTAATTATTTTTTAAAAAAAAATGAAATCAAAGACACGATTAAAAAGAAAGTAAATGCCCTTATTAGATAAAAATTTTGTATATTTTTTTTAACAATGAATTACAAGATTACTCTAATGCACAAATAAAACTCAATACTAAACAATATGTTCCCAAAGAAATGTAGGACAAGGGTGCTTTTTATGATATGATGTTTATTACACCGATAATTCTTAAATCCTCACAAAAAGTATTGATAAATGCACACTACTATTAAGCACATTCACAATATTATGAATTTAGTGAAGTTGAAAAGATTTTGATTAAGGTTATGTTAACTATACTAGAGATCTGAATCTTATAAGTCAAAGAAATAACGAAAGTTATGAACGATCTAACCAGATTTAAAATAACCAACTGGATAAGTTAGTCGACCTCTACAAACATCATTGTGGAGATCGCGTTCCTTTAAGTCCTTCTCTAAGGGTTGTGAGCTCACACACTCAAGTAGTCCGTCATTCAAGAGAAAAGCACACAGAAGAGTAGTAAAAGAAATTTACGAAGATAACTTTTATTCCAAATCCAAGTATCAAGCATTACAAGAGCCTCCCTATTTATAAGATTGAAAGAGAGAGTTAAGAATACTCAAACCTAACTCCAAACTCAAACCTAACACCATCATAACTACACCTACCACCACCTACCACCATTATCAAACCTACCACTCATTTCATACCTACCCAAAAAAATATCACCTACCTGATCCAGTCACATAAGAATAGCCAATACATATAAACTCAAGACATATACAAAATATAAAAGCCCAATAATACATAACTTAAATTATAACAAAAGGCCCAATCATGGATTTAATCTTTATGATGATGACGTCGACGACAGTGACGATGAGGCCCTGCATCAAACTCCTTCAATTTCCCCAAGTAATATTCTAACACACGTGCTAACATAAACTTGGAAATTTTAATTGACAACCGAATGAAATCTTCTACAGATAAAAATTGTAATAGATCACTACTTGATCCACCCATGAGTCAATCAATAGCCAAAGTCGGGGAAATCAATCTTAACATCTGACTTGAAAAGTTGGTGTCTTCCTCAAACTATCTTCTTGCATGCTAAAATATTCATTGGCTTTGCATCATTGTAAAACAATTTCTTTCTCTATGATCATTCTCCTTATAAATTGAATTTTGATTCACCAATAGGCTTGATTAGCATCTCAAAAATCATCATCATATGCCATCAAATGACAACAACTTGGGTAACCAAGTCTCCAAGTTCTCCCTTTGTGGAGTTGACATTACAATGCTCCTTTATCTTCCTTTTATTGAATGATCTAAGGCAAAATACAACTCTCACCTATGTATTATGACCCCACACAAAATAATAGAATTCGAAGCTGGTGAATCTGTACTCCTAAATGTTAAATCCATGAAAGGCATATATAGATTTGGTCAAGAAGAGAATTTGAGTCCAAGATATAACAGGCTATTTGAAAATTATTGAGAAAAATAGAAAAGTTACTTACATATTAGATATGTTCATAGATGTATCTGACGTGCAAAATATTTTTCACTTACCAATGCATAAAAAAAGAGTCACAAATGAAAATCAAAAGAGTATCGGAGAACAAAATCGACATGTAGAACAATTTGACTTATAAAGAAGAACCCAAGAGAAATTAGAGTTTGTTATTAAAAAAACTAATAAACAAGAAAATTCATCATATAAAGTGAAATAGAAACACAAATTAGAAAAAGGAAAATATGGGAAAGAGAGAAAGATATGAGATAGAAATTTCCTCTACTATTTAGCAAATTACAATGAAAAAAATTTAGAGGATAAAATTTTCATAAAGAGAGAAGAATTATGAAAATTTCCTCTCTACTTTTCTTTTTGATCATTTTGATAAATTAAAATATATTTAAATATTTAGGGATAATAGTAATATTTATCTAATAAACTAACTAATAAAGGGAATAGTCCAAGAATATTCCTGAATCAACCTTATCCAATTCCATTTCTCCCTTATGCCTAGTAAAATAGCTAGTGGCGGGTTTAGGTATTGGAAGGAAAAATCGAGAGGCAAGACAATGAAGGACGAAGAAGAAAGAGAAGAATGAAAGAGGAAGAAGAAAGAGAAGAAAGAAGGAGAAAGGAAGAATAGAAGATGAAGAGGAAAAAGTGGAAAAAAAGAAAAAAGAAAGATGGAAGTAAAGAAAAAGAAAAAAAATAGAAATTGAGGGAAAAAAATCAAATTTTTAAAAATTTCTTAGACTTCAAGCAATAGATTTCGAACAGTGAATACAGGAAGAATATTTTTTAATAAATTTATTATTTGATTTAATTAATTTAATTCCAAGTTGCCAATTTAGATATTTACAATAAATTAGAGGTAAAAATTATTATTTTCAGGTTATCTATGAAATATTAAGATTTAGAGGAAATAGAAATCAGGAAATCTATCTTGAAAAAAAAATCATTAGTAGGGTAGGGTAAGCAAGTTCTAATTTATGAAGTAAATGTTGAGTCTTTTAGCATAAGCATTTAAATATGAAATAGTATTATGTATGCAATGCTTAAAAAATTCCTCATATTATAACCTGCATATAATGTTTTAAAAATCAGATCAAACTGATCGATTCAATCGGTTCGACCGTGAACCAACCATACAACAAATCTGATTAGTTAAAAAAATCAGCCATCACATTGAACCGATTTAACAGGACTGAACCGTCAATTCAATTAGTTAATCGGCAAATCAATCCCAATTTTAGAAAACCAGCCAGTGCAATTAATAATTATAATAAATTATTTAAATATGACATTTAAATATATAAACTAATTATATTTAAATATTAAATTTAACAAAATATGTACTTTAGCTATTTTTATAAAAAAAATCTAATAAATTTTAAAATATTTTTTTAATTATAATGAACTTTAATTGAATTAATAGTAACATATCCAACAAACATAACCCAAGTATGTTACAAGCTCATGCATTAGAGCTCTACTTTTCTATATAAAGAGTGCAACACTAAGTCCTATTTATGATATGAGACTAAAAAAATCGAATATGATGAACTTATTTAGTTGGTTTTAGGCTTGAGAAATTTGGACTATATGACGTGGGCTTTTAAATATAATAATATAAGTATAATACTTTAAATTTTAATTTTATATTTTCATTATAAATTATAATTTATAATTTAAAAAAACTTTTTTAAAAATAAAAAATTTATCAAAATATTTTGTAAATATTTTACATATTATATTTTATAAAATTTCTAAAATGCATTTCATATTATAATCTTATATTTTTTTATATTATAAATTATATTTATATTCATAAATCTATATTATCAAAAATTTTAAATTTTCAAATATTTTTAAAAATTTATAATCATATTTTAAAATTTTTTATATAGTATTTTTTTACATTAACTATAATTTACAAGGATTTTAAAATAATTTTTAATATTATAAATTTTATTTTTTATTATAAACTAGAATTCTTTATAAATTATATTATTATCATTATAAATTATACTTATACTTATAAATTTCTATTATAAATTTTTAAAAATTTAAAATTATTTAATATACACATTAAAATTTATAATACACTTATAATTATATCTTATTGAACTTTATATTGATCTTAAAATTTATAATTATTAAAAATATTATTTATGTTCTTTTTCTATTTATTTTCTGTTGCATATTATATCATTTTATCATTTCATTTATCAAAGTTTAATAATTTTAATATTTATTACATCATCTGATTTAAATCTGACCAATACTTTTCCTTCTTCCAGTTCAATATCTGATTCAATTTTCACAACTTTGGATGCATGTTTGCAACTTTAATTAATTTGTAAATGACCAAACATTAATTTAGAAAATATATGCTTATAATTATATATATTATGATTATAATAATATTTTATTAGTTAGTGGCACTTTATAAAAATTGCATTTAATAAATGTAAATTAACCATTTATATACATAATTGATCAACACATCTCAAAAATAATAAATATATTTATTTAAATGTTTAATGATGGGAATAGGTTAACCTTAAGAAATGGCATATTATTAAGAAATAGCTTGATAATGATATGTTTATGAAACATGTATAAGTGGAACAAAATCATCTCCTATGAACACAAAAGGTCCTCAAGATTATCAGTAGTAATAATACTGAGCGTCACCTAAGCTATATTGAATGTTAAGATATAATTTTCAGGTTGTGTTTATATCCAATATTATGTTATGTACATCTACAGCTCAATATCTTATGATGGCTTTTAATTCTAGAAAATCATGCATGGCACATTCCAAGGCTAAAATTAAAAAAACAATGTAATAGAAAATAAGTGAAAAAATGATTTGATATAATTAACTAAAGATGTAAGCATTTAATTCCTTAATCAGCAGATTAATCTGAAAAAATTTGTTGTTGATATTTAATTACTATTTCTTTTATGCAAGCTTATTAATATAAATCATTATGTAACAAATTTTAATATTAAAAGCTAAAATAAAATACTACTTAAAATAAGATCAATTTTATGATTATGTCCAATCATGATTAGCAAATATGTTATTTATTGTTATTGATTATTTGAATTTTATTTGAAGAGCCTCAAAAGTCACTAGATCATTATGCTAATTTTTGCATGAAAATGAAAATATATAATTGAAGTTGAATAAGAACTATGTTAAATTTTATCATAATTGATAGGTAATCAATGCAAAGTATAAATAGTGTTGAAGTATATATTAAATGAAGTTTAATGTTTATATATGAATCTTAAGTTTATTAGATGATTTATAAATATGTAAATGAAATATTTTGGAAACTTTTGTGGTTTAATTTTACGTAATCTATGTAAGTAACAAGATGGTATATGCAACTTCTAGTACATTTAGGCAATGGAGTTTATCATACATTCTATTTTGGTGAGTAGGAAATCAAATAAATGTCGAAGATGGATTCATTCAACTACATTGTAGCCAATTCTTATCACGCCTCATGTCAATTAAAACAAAGGTCATCGTGAGATGTGATAAGTTTTATTAAATTTTATTTTATATTAAAATTTTAAAGTGACTTGGATTTGAATGGAGTTTTCTTAATTATGACTATCAAAAAAAAAAAACTAATGCCAAAATTTTAATCTTGGTGTTTTAGAGGATATCCTAATTAACTGACACCATCGATGACTATTGTTCGAAGTGTTTATATTCATGAGTGAATTTAATTTTGATGGCAAACTCTAGTTAAGTTTTTCAATAACTGAATAAATCATCAAGTTTTGATGTCTCAAAAGTGCACGGTTCTCAAATGAATGTTTCTATCATCTTTTAGTAATATGAAATATTATGTCATTAATATGCAAATTATAGAAAGCATTGCCTACACCGATTGGCATGAAACATCTTTTTATTTCAAATATTTTACTTATAAGCCTTTCTCCAAAGTTGGCAACAATCTACTTTTTCATCACGTCATGTGAAATTGACTTGGGAACTTATTTACATCACCAGATCAACCACAACCATCAACGATGGCTAGATGATGCAACTAAGATAGGTTCAACTAAGGATAAGTTCTACTTTGTCTTAGTAGCCTATAAAAGGTCCGGAAACATGCCAACTCTGATATTTATTTGCAAAGTACTAAGCCTGAGGAATTTTGTATGCATATAACATTTGAACTCAATTTCTCAAAATATTATAAATTACATTAAAGCTTACATCTCAAACATTTGAGGAAGGTTCCGTGGTTTCACAACATCATGCCACCATATAGACAACAACAACAACAACAAGCCTTAATCCCACTAGGTGGGGTCGGCTATCTTATTTATACATGAATCCTTCGTCTCCATTGTGTCCTATTATGTGTCAAATTCTCATTTAAATCAAGTATACTAAGATCATTTTTTATACATCTTAACCAAGTCTTTTAGGTCTACCTCTACCATTCTTAAGATAAGACATAATCTAAATACTCTCCTAATCATCATGACGACGCTTTATGTGGCCAAACCATCTAAGCGACTCTCCCTAATCTTATCTACCACCTGAGTTACTCCAACTTTTTTTCCTAATATACTCATTTTGCATTCTATCTCTAAGAGTAAAGCCACTCATCCACCTAAGCATCCTCATCTCTCAGACATAACTTAGTCTTATGCTTCTCTTTTATTAACATTCGCACCATAAGTCATTGCGGTCTTACCACCATCTTATAAAATTTTCCCTTAAGTTTAAGTGGAACTTTTCTATCACATAATAGCCGGATATTCCTCCACTTCAACCATCCAACTTGAATTCTACTAATAACATCTCCATCTATTTCACCTTCATTTTGAACAATAGAGCCTAAATATCACAAACACTCTTATTAATGACTAATATCAATATCATCACTAGAACTTCTACAACTAAAATTACACTCCATATATTCAATTTTAGATCTACTTAAACGAAAACCTTTAGACTCTAGAGTTGACCTCCATAATTCAAGTTTCATGGACTCCCTAGTCTTATCAACAAGAAGAATGTCAGAAAAGCATACACCAAGGTACATCTTCTTGTAAATGCCTAGTAAGAACATCCATAACTAAAGTAAAAAGATAAGGGCTTAAAGTTGACCCTTGATGTAATCCAACTGAAATAGGAAAATATTTTGTCAACCCTCCTTGTGTTTGGACACAAGTAATGCTCTAGTATACATATCCTTAATGACTTGAATATAACCAATATTAACTCCTTCGCTCTAGAACTCTCCAAAGAACATCTCTTGAAACTTTATCATAAGCTTTCTCTAAATCAATAAATATTATATGTAGATCCTCCTTACTTTCTCTGCTTCTCCATCAAACCCCTTAACAAATGTATAACATCCATAGTAGATCTACCGCATGAAACCAAACTGACAGAAAACTTGTATCACATCGTAACATATGCTCAATTACACTCTCCCATAATTTTAATATATGGCACATTAACTTAATTCCTCTATAATTTGCACACTCATGTGCATCACTTTTATTCTTAAATATAGGAACCAACAAACTCTTTCTCCACTCATCTGGCATCTTTTTAGTCTTTAAAATGACATTAAAAAATTTGTAAGCTAAGAAATTCCTTGATCTCCTAAACATTTCCACACTTCTATTGGAATATTATCCGGTCCTACTGCTTATGATAAAATTTTAAAAACCTTATGCAAATACAATGTTAACCTTAACAAAACTTGTGATTGAGTTATTGATCCTCAATTCATAATAGAAATGATCGACTCAACTAGGAGGCAAAAAAATTAAAAAAGTTCTTTTGTGATTTGGATGGCTATCGAAATCCAAGCTCTAAGAACTCCACTCTTGGAATGCAAAGAATTAGGTTAGAGAAATATTTTCTAATAATGTTTCATAGCAGATTTCTTATGTTTCTGGGCGGGAATATTGTAAGTGCAAGCCTCAAAAAAACAAAACAAGGTTTGAAGGTGTTGAAAATATTTTCTATAATTTTCACCAATTTTCTTAACATTTTTATGTATTTTTGGATTTTTATTGATATATTTCTATTTTGATCATTTCTTTTCTTTTTTTCTTAAAAATATTTTAAAACATTATGATTATTTTTCGGCTTCATATTGCTCAAGCACATCAGTCAGCACATAAAAGGAAAAAAGGCCAGAAAACTGACTTACACAGAAGCCTCTCAAGGTGACAACTCCTGTGTGAAATTTTCATTGAGAAGCATGTACATTGCAGTTTAAGTCATTTTATTTCAATTCTTATTCATTCATTGGCAATGATGTTTTCACTAAAATGCACACAAGATCTTTGATTGAATCTATTTTTCATAGTTTTTATTTCTCTTGCACTATTTCTAGAACACGTCTCATAGTCATGGGTTCATCTTTTTGCATGTTCATAAGATAATATAGAAGGGTAAGCAGTACAAAGAACTTTGATGACTAATTAAAGTAATATTTTACTTGTGCACATATTCAGGCGGGTCCCATGTGGAAAAATATGTGCCTATAACTAGGCAAGTAGGCCAATTTTGCTCATTTTTGAATTCATAGTGCACGGAGAGGTGGTGAAAAATCTAGAAGTAGAGGAAGCCGCTCATGTCATTTTTGTCTAATTCAAATTCAAACAGAAAAATGATATTCTGTGATTGTATGGCTCCTGACACTAAAAGGAAACTAAGCAGATTCAAGGATTTCATATTAATACCTTCTCAAGGAAAACAAGAAATGGATACCGTAAGCCTTTTATGTTATAGTTCACAGAGGATGGATGAAGATGAACCTCCCTTTTCCCATCAAACAAAAGAGAGCAATCATTTGTAGAATTGTTGTTCGATGGTGCTTTATTTCTACCAACAGGTACTCCAATAGTGCCATCTAGAGTTGCAGCCACATTTGGATATAGACCTGCGCACAAAACAGACTGCAGAAAAACCATAAGCATCATTCCTTATTGATACAACTGAACCGATGCCACTTTGATTCCTACTATACAACAAATTAAAAATAGAAATTCAAAAGAAAAATGGCATTAGTAGTGACTTCAATAAATGAAAAAAATTCAACGAATATATAACTAGAAAGTTAGCATGAAAACACTTGAGTGACAGCCACTAATAATGGCACCAAAAAAAAATTGCAATGCAGAATCACCTACAATTATGCATTTCAAAAATAAAAGAAATTACCATAATAACTGCAGAATGCATTGCATGCATGTTGAATGGTTGTTTCATATCGGCAAACCAACTCTCAAGCTTGTCTTTACTTCTACCATCATCCTGCTTTCAAAAAATGTAAGCAGCCACAAATACATGATAATTAATGAGGTGCCAGGCAAGGTACAAAAGGACAAAAATAGGTGAACATGTATGCAATGGTAACTTGTGAACCAGACAAAACAGAACAATGTTTACAGTTTATCAGAAAGAATAAGCAGCAGTACTGCTAATTTAATACTAAAGAGGTTCCAAAACAGTAGCAACCAGAAGAAGAATAATAAAAGCACTAATATCTCAGTCAGCATAGTAAAATCTACAGTTAATAACAGTCCAAACTAGGCGCCATAACCAACATCTACCTAGAAGACATGACCAAAAGAGAGTATTACAGCAAGGCCAGAAGAGTTTATCATAGAGCCAATACCTTAAAATATTTCGGGAGAGTGATCAGTCCAATATCAGCTAACAAACTGCCAAATTGTATGCGCATGTCTCTGTCATGTTATAACATGTTAGAAGAATGGGAAAAAAAATCCAATACAGACATCATGTCTAATCATAATAATAATAATATTATGTGGTTAGAAAATTCCCTTGACATAAATAAAATAACACAGAAATTCATGCATTCACTCATGACATGCATCTTTTGTTTGTCATTTGTGCAAATATATGCGCTTATGAAGTGTAGCATGTTGCGTGCACACCCTCACAAACACACATGATCCTATAAAAACTGACCAGATAATGAAAGTTCAAATGTCAAAGCCATCAAGAAGACAATAGAGAAGATGTAATGCAAACAATGGTGCATGTAGGTATAGGTGATTGGCCAGTATAGTTCATAGCGAATAATTGGTAAGACCAATGACAACATTATTAACCTCAATGCAACTATTTAGGGTCACCTTTATGAATCCTCACTCTACATTAGTTCATGTTACATGTTGCTTAAGGCATTAAATTTACTTTTGCACAAATCTGCTTACACAAAAATTTTAGTCTACCAAATTTTTCTTATCTATAATTTTAGCCATCCATCAAATTTGTCCATTTTATACCCTTAGCTCCATATGCACACATCACACAATTCTACTTCCCACAATTTTATCATCAAAACTGTTATTTCCATGATTTTCCTCTTATAATCATTATCAATCCTCACTCTACATTAGTTCATGTTACATGTTGCTTAAGGCATTAAATTTACTTTTGCACAAATCTGCTTACACAAAAATTTTAGTCTACCAAATTTTTCTTATCTATAATTTTAGCCATCCATCAAATTTGTCCATTTTATACCCTTAGCTCCATATGCACACATCACACAATTCTACTTCCCACAATTTTATCATCAAAACTGTTATTTCCATGATTTTCCTCTTATAATCATTATCAATCTTGTGTATCCGAAGTACACTAGACTCAAACCAACAAAAAGCTCAGCTCACACTAAGTCACAGCTCAGCAACTAAGGGATTAATCAACCCATGTGCAACATCTGACAAGTAATTCTCCAACTCACCACCTCATCAAAAGAGCTCACCACAACTCATCAAGTGAACTCACCCAGAGTACCAGCCGAAAGTACTCAACTGAGAAACTCACGTGTTACTCACCCTAGGTACAACTCTATAGGATTCACCTACTATACTCACCCCCAACTCCTAACTCAATGAGTCATCTCACTTGGAATCTATGTTATCAAAAGGCTACCTTCAACACTATATCATATTATAATACACATCTCTATCCCAGCAATAACCAACCTGTCTACACTAGACATATTTATTATCTTTTATTTGTGGAGTAGTCATCTCTATAGATCACCCTCCTTATAAATACAAACTTGAGAGGCATATTTAGAGGATTTTGTAGATTTTATGAGATTTTTAGATCTCTAATAGACTTTTATTAGGTACTCTGCACTTTCATTCTCCACTTCTTTCTCTCTCTAATCTAATCGCCCAAGCATTCTTAATAATACCCTCCCCCCCCCCTCTCCTTTTCTTTTCTGTCTACCAAGCTAGTCTCATAGTGTGTATATGTATATATATGTGTGTGTGTGTATATATATATATATACACACACACACACACACATATGTGTGTGTACATGCATATTAGCGTCATATTTAAAATGATGCATGCTACGCCATGGCTCCATGAGGAGCCTTGCGCTATGTGTACCGCTCACCATTGACAAGTATATTTGCACTACAAGAGGTGGAGTGACAAACTAAGGAGAATTTAATCAAAAAAAAACCCCCTATATGCACACACACATACACACACACACACACAACAACAACAAGCCTTTATCCCACTATGTGAGCTCAACTACATGAATCCTTCTTCTACATTGTGTCCTATTATGTGCCAAATTCTCATTTAATTCTAAGAAACTAAGGTCAATTTTTATACATATTAGCCATGTCTTTTTAGATTTACCTCTATCTTTCTTAACATAAGATAAATATAATACATCTACTCTCCTAACAAGGTGGGTCATTGGACGGCCAACGCTTTATGTAGCCAAATCATCTAAGGCGACTCTCTCTAATCTTATCTACTACTGGAGCTGCTTTAACGTTTTCCCGAACATATTCATTTAGCATTTTATATATAAAAGTAAAGCCATTCATCCATCTGAGCATCCTCATCTATGCAACACTTAATCTTATGATTCACTTTTACTGACCAACATTCTGCACCATAAATCATTGCAGGCCTTACCATCATCTTATAAAATTTTCCTTAAAGTCTAAGCAGTACATTTCTATCACACAATAGGCCAAATACATTCCTTCACTTCAACCATCCAACTTGAATTCTATTAATAACATCTCCATCTATTTCACCATCATTTTGAACAATATAGTTAATATATCTGAAACGCTCACTCTTTTTATTGACATGATCAGCCAATATCACAACATCACCACTAGAACTTCAACAACTAAAATTTCACTCCATATATTCAGTTTTAGATCTACTCAAACGAAAACCATTAGACTCTAAAGTTGACATCCATATATAGTGTGTGTGCGCATGCCATAAACCATCCTTTTGTGGCACAATCAAGATAATTAAAATACATTGACTAGTTCTCATGCACTAATCCTCTAGATATCAGGCTCTCAACTTACCTCTGTAACTCCTCATATTTTGTCGGGCGCATCTTATAGATAGGTCAATTAGCTAGGATATATCTTGGGATAAGATCTATCACATAATATATGAATCGCATGGAGGAATAAGCTTGCTAGTAGGCTACACTATATCCAATATTAGCTCATACTTCTCAGTCGCTACTAGTACAACTAATGATAATGTCACATGTGCCCCCTTTATGGCTTGTAAGGAAATATCCCGATATAGTATGGACTCTGATTTTAGTTGATTGCTAATCACCTCAATCTTCATCCAAGGCAAGAGTGCAATACACTTCTCAGGCTTTGTGAATATATAGGTTTTCTTATATCCATCATGAATAGTCCTTCTATCACTCTACTAAAATCGACATAAGAGGATGTGACAAGCATTCAAACGTATTATATCACACCACACATACTCTTGTAGCTTGTCCCCAATAAAGAACCCCACTAGGCACATCTTATGAAAACAAAACACATTTTCCTTTCTCAACTAGGTCAAAGAATATGATTGGGAGTGCTTTTATGTAAAAAGATTCAATTTTTCTACCATCTAGATAGAAACATGTTATCACTATTACTTCCATCAATGAAAAGGATCCTTACAGTACAATGATGCGAAAAATATTGTGCCTAAGCCATTGCTGCTCATCAAGTTTGGTTTGCGAAACATGTTGAACCACAAGCATCACTCCATCTACTAATAGATGGTACACATCCTCAAATCTATCATCTCTTGAATCGTCACCATCCACCTCAACTAAACATTACTCAATGAGGGAAATCACTTTCTTGTTTAGCCAATTGGAGACTATACATCTATATCCATGACACTTGAAACAAATCCTGACTTAAAACGTGCTAGCGATGTTGGTCTTCAACCTTCCTCTCAACTAAGCAGTTGATTATACACCTCAAGAAGATGTACTCCTACTACTTGACCACAAGGTTGACTTTTGCTTGAAGGGAAGGCTGCCTCTCCACTTTTAAGGCTAGAGTCTGTACATTTAGTAAGATCAATAAGGTTATAAATTGCACTACATTACTAATGGATAGTATTAAATCTCCAAGGTAGTGGACTATGGTATTCTCCTCTTGCTCTAAAAACTTGCATTTCAACAATAGCTGGTCAAATTATGTGGTGTATTTCTTTATCATGTCTGTCAACCTGTTCCACTAAGGGTCCTCGGTTTCTATGCTGCTGCAAAATGGAAGTGGCCTCTACGTGCTAAATTGGCTTGGGGTTTCTTTCCCGACCTAAATTCACTTCTCTGCTGCTGCCTGAAGGAGAGATATGGTGCTGATTTCTAGAATAAACAGCCAAAAAGAGGTGACTCGGTGTGTTGGGCCATTATGGTTGATGGAGCTCGCAGCCTCTCCAACATTATTAAGTGGAAAATTGCCAACGGTGGTGGTGTCAACCTGATCAATCACACATGGATTGTTGATTTGTCATTAGCTAAATGGTCTACTTATATTAACATGGAGAACATTGATAACATGAATATGGCTTCACTGATCACTTGGGACAGAAAATGAGATGTTGACTGATTGGTGAACATGTTCGGCACCATCTACATTCACAAAGATCTGGAAGAGGATTGGCCTGATCTCCTCAAGCTTCCCATTATAAAGACCATAACATCCAAGGAATTGACTTTTCCACTTGTGCAGTTTGATTGTACACCTCTAGAAGATGTACTCCTGCTGCATGACTCCAAGGCTGACTCTTCCTCAAAGGGAGGGTTACTTCTCCACTTTTAAGGCTAGGGTCTATACATCTAGTAAAGATTAATAAGGTTATAAATTGCACCGCATTACTAATGGATAGTCTTAAATCTTCAAGGTAGTGGGCTATGGTATTCTCCTCTAGCTCTGACAACTCACATTTCAACATTAGTTGCTCAAATTATGTGGTATATTCCTCTATCATGTTTATCAACCTATTCGGCTAAAGGGCTTCGATTTCCATGATGTTGCCAAATGGAAGTGGCCTCTACGTACTAAACTGGCTTGGGGTTTCTTTGTCGAACCAAATTCGCTTCTCCACCGCTGCCTGAACGAGAGATATGGTGCTGATTTCTAGAATAGGTAGCCAAAAAGAGGTGACTCGATGTGCTGGGCCGTTATGGTTGATGGAGCTCGCAACCTCTCCAACATCATTAGGCGGAAAATTATCAACGGTGGGGGTGTTGACCTGATCAATCACACATGGATTGTTGATTTGTCATTAGCTAAATGGCCTACTTATATTAACATGGAGAGTATTGATAGCACGAATATGGCTGAGCTGATTACTTGGGACAGAAAATGGGATGTTGACCGATCAGTGCAGATGTTTGGCATTAAGCTGGGTAATATTTTTGTTGCCATCCACATTCACAATGATCTGGAAAAGAATATTGAAAATAGGTGGATGAGATATTTTGTTAAACTTTTCAATGAAGGATCTGAAAATACGATTGATTTTAGTAACCTTAATACCCTAAATAAAAATAAAAAATTTTGTTTTTATAGTCATATTAATAAATTTGAAGTTAGAGTAGCTTTAAAGAAAATAAAATGTGGAAAAAAGTAGAACCTAATGATATTCTAATAAAAATGTGAAAATGTTTAAGAGATCAAGGAATTTCTTGGCTTACAAATCTTTTTAATATTATTTTAAAGATTAAAAAGATGTCATATGAGTAGAGAAAGAGTTTGTTGGTTCCTATATTTAAGAATAAAGAGGATTCACAAGAGTGTGCAAATTATAGAGGAATTAAGTTAATGTGTCATACATTAAAATTATGGGAGAGAGTAATTGAGCATAGGTTACGATGTGATACAAAAGGTTCTCACAATCAGTTTGGTTTCATGCTAGATAGATCTACTATGGATGCTATACATTTGTTAAGAGGTTTGATGGAGAAATATATAGGAAGTAAGGAGGATCTACCATGCATGCTTTCCATAAGCGTGATGGAAAGGCCTTGGCACTCCAAAAGCAGCCCCTACATGGGGATGACGTCGAAAGGTTGTCAGATTTCATTTCAAATAACTGAGTACTTGCGAGCTTAGAATATTAAATTTTCATACTTGTTGATTCAATACAATTGCAAATATTTGCTAGACATAAGTACACATTCATGTTACTTCAACATGGGGAAAAAATTAGAATGTTTATCGTACAGGTTTTGAAGGCCTATGCACGCTTCCTATAAGCACGGTAAGTATGAAGACTTCTCTGGTCGCGATGTCAAAAGATACATACCATGCACGCTATCCATAAGCATGGTAGGAAGGCCTTGACACTCCTAACGCAGCCCCTATGCAGGGATAACGCCGGGGGCTGCCGAAATTTCATCAAAATGTGGATTGATAACTAATGCAAATGAGATAAATAAAGAATAATATCCAAAGTTTAAATGAGCAATTAGATCAATAATTGAACCAAACACAAAATGTCAAATTCTTAAGATAAAATTAAACTTGCAATCTTCCAACTAAAAACAGTCTATGGCAAACTAAATGTTCATTTCACATAAACAAAACACTTAAATGAATATGGGATTGCAATACATTGTGCCGCGAAATATTCAAAAGAATTGAAGTCAAATATGAATGAAGCCTATAACAAAAAAATAAATAAATAAAATATGAACGAAGCCTATAACATACACTAGATTGACTAAGGATAAGCTAGATCGAAAGGCCACCTTCCTCGTGAGATTGAAGCATATCAAACTTACTTTGAATGTCTGTCTTCAAGCAAGAGTGAAACTTCTATTGAGATTCATGATGAATCTATAGTAACTCATAATAGTTGCTAATAGGCATAACCAAGATATTCTAGTGATTCACGACAACATAAAGCATATTACATGATGATCCATATAGGCGAAGAACTTGAATGAGCCTCGTTCACATTGTAAAGGATTTCTTAATCCCTTTCATTCAACATAGATAACTTCAAGCTTTCATAAGTATTTGATTAGTGCAAGCCTCTCATTTCATTATAAGATGATTCTACGTCAAATACATGCAGATGTGCATGCTTACCAAGGCAATTACACATCTATAGTTATAACATTGAGATAAATGTACATAACGTGAAGATGTAAATTATGCACGTGTATGGAGATTGATGTTTAATGTCATGGCATCTGAATATGTGTGATTAATCAAACCTTCTAAACATCAGTTATGCATGCATCATGAAGTGGTCTAAGTCTGGATTTAATATCTTGGTGTTGACCTCACTTTTGAAGTGAGCTTTCAACTTCTTCATCCTAGGTATAAGGACTCCTCTAGACATTAAGAGTTTATTTGTTTTAAGATACTTCTAGTGATTAGGTGAATATTTAACCTAACCCTAGAGACTTGAAGAGTTAGCCATAAAAATAGGTTATGCCTTAGGGGTGTTAAAAAAAAAACTTGCCTACTTTATAGCTTAAACACAATCTTTACTTCCTTCTTTCAAGTTAAACTTCAAATCCAAATCAATTTCAAACTCAAACTCACTTCTAAATCAAAATTCAAATCAATTTCCAACTTAAATGATTTTTTTTCTCAAATTATTCAAATCAATTCCAAAAATTCAAATCACTTCAAATTCAAGAGATTTTCTCATAACCCATTTATATTCTCATTTATATTCACAAATATAAATAAAATATAAATTCAAATAACCAAAAATAAATCTAAAACTGCATTCCAAATCTAAAAATCTTTACGAAGTCACTTTGATTCCATCTTATGGATTTATAGCTAAAATCAAATCCAAACCACTTCAAATTCAAGAGATTTCTCATAATTCATTTATATTCTCATTTATATTCATAAATATAAATGGAATATAAATTCAAATAATCAAAATCAAATTCAAAACTCAAACTCAAATCTAACATAAATCCAACCTATACCCTTTCAAGTCAAATTCTTGATCTTACCCAAATCATTCTGAAATCAATCCAAACTTTTTGATTTTCTCTTCAAACAATCAATCATTTAATCATAAACTCAAATATAAATACAAACTCCAATCATCAAACCAAAATCAAACCCATGTTCACCCTTTTGATTTAAAATTGTCAAATAAACCAAAACATATTTAACTCCAAATCACTTGCAATTGGATTTATATTTCAATCATAAGTCTATATGTGAGTTTAACCAAACTTGAAT
Organism: Cymbidium sinense; assembly: GCA_021442155.1. NCBI lineage: Eukaryota > Viridiplantae > Streptophyta > Magnoliopsida > Asparagales > Orchidaceae > Cymbidium > Cymbidium sinense. Next base: position 52,217,091 of record CM038230.1, read on the forward strand.
CAAACTTTGATCAAGTCAATTGACCCACTTAGGCTCACTTGACCTAAAGTGACCTAAAGCACATTTTTGAGTCAAATTCTAATCTTACCCAAATTAGATTGAACTAAGCTCACATAAGCCTCACATTGTGAGCAATAATTATTTTAGGATGATCAATCACCCAAATTAGCTTAAACCAAGTCAAACCAAGCCTTTGACCAAGTCAACACTTAACCTAAATGATACATAAACTAATCAAAATCAATCATAGGTCAAATTGATTGAAACCATTGTTCTAGGCCAATCCATGATCAATGATTGAACATGACCAAGTCATCATTTGAGCCCCCTTCTATTCAAGTTGACCTAAAAAATCAAATGTGTCAAATATCTAAGCCAAACTGAGAATGGGTCAAATTCATTCTAAGTCATTTGTTGAAACTCGGCACCAATTTAATTAACCTAGCCCAATTAACCATGAACTCAACTTGACCTAAAAGGTCAAATCAAACCAAAATCAAACTAAACAAAAATTGATTGAAAATAAAGCTTGCAATATATTTCAAATGATCAACCTAGCCTAAACCAACCCATGACCTAACCCAATTGGATCAAATGGGTCAAATTGGTCAACTTGACCCATTTGACCTAAATGAACTCAAATGTGTCAAAATCAAATTGAACCAAACTAATGACACCCATAGGCTACAAATGATCATTTGAACTTGACCTACCTTTGGTTTGACCCAATTTGACTGATTGATCAACTTAATCCAAGTTGACCCATTTTGACCTAAATGGGTCAACTTGAGCCAAATCATATCAAATCAACACCAAATTCATTGAAAATTGACACAACCCATTTTTCAATCATTCCAAATATGCCCAAATCAAAATCAAAGCCAAATGACCATTTTACTCTTAGGTCAAAGGGTAACATATGATCAAATTCACTTGGAATTTGATCATATTCCAACTCAAGACCACTTGGAATCTTCCTAGTGGACCATTTGGATACTAAGGAGGATGGTGCACATGACCCAATGGGTTTGGATCAGCCAAACCCAACCCAAAGCCAAAACTGACCCCTCCACTCAAAATTCTCTACATGGATCACCTCCCACACTCATTTTAACACATGTGCACCTCCACACTCCCACTCCTCTGCCAAAACCGAACTACATTGAGCTCATAGCAACAAAAACAAGCCATTCAATCAGGGCAATTTGATCAAAACGGCAAGAAGGCTCTTGGCCGTCCGATTCAAGTAGGGGGAGATATACTCTCCCTCATTCCATTTCAATTGACTGACCTTGCATTTGATTGAACTCAGAGAATCAAACGCAAGCATCCACAAGCTTCCCTAGGCATTCCTAAGCTCATTCCAATCTCTCCTTTTCAGTTTTGCTTAAACCGAAAATAAGGGAAGCTAAGAAAAATTTCAACTTACTCATCACTTCACCAAACTCCAATTACTCTTGCAAGCACCATCAAGGGACTAAGTCGAGCTTACCCAAAGCTTTTCCCAAGTCTCCAAGCCACGGGAAGGGGGAGTTCGATTGAAGCGGCAAGCTATTGAAGCAAGTCTTTGATCAATTGGAAGATCCACTTCATCTCAACGCTTGAAACCTTCAACAGGGCTTACTCTCCACTAGACGAATCTACCTCCACCATTAGAAGCACCGGTGATAGCCTCCGGCGAGGTATGAATCAAAACCGAGCTTAAGTTGAAAATTATTTGGTCTTTTGTGAAGGGAATTATAATCCCATTGAATTTTCACTGTTGGATCTTCTTCTCTATGCTCCTTGATGTTGTGAGTTGAATCTCTATCCATTCCGAGCTCAAGTGAGCTCGGATCAGGACATGAAGGACGAACGGTCTCCGTCTCCCGCAGGCGAGGGCAAGGATGAATCATGGGTTGGACGTGCGATCCTGATTAAAGCGCGTAGCGCAGCCGGCTGACGCGGCATCAGATTTGACAACTTAAATAACCAATCCCGTCGCGCCACGTGGAAAACACATGTCATGCCATCATCCCACGTCGTGCCGACGGGATCATTTAATTAATTATGGCTATTTAATTACCTATTAATCACTGAAACTTCCTAAATTCATAATTAAATGTAAAAAAATCAGAAAAATATAAATGATGACTCATTTTAAAAATAATTCAGAGGGGAATCCAATAAAATTGTTTCTAATTAATTTTGAGCAGTGGATTTTCCATAATTAGGTTTAATTGAAAACTTAATAACCATAATTACTCTCTAATTATTTCATTAATTAATTTCAAACTTCTCAGGCATGTTTACTGGGATAATTTCTGCCTCCCCTAATGTTCTTGGAATTTATTATTGAGTTAATTAGGAAAATTAATTAATGAACCTCTAATCACTCTCTTAATGTAATTAAATATAATTAAGCATATAAACAGTGACTTAATCCTTTAATTAAGATAATTAAACATTGTTTGAGTAAGTAGGAGGTTTATGAAATGGGTTGGGATATTTCCCTAAGCTATTCCCTAAACCTCCCTTTCTTCCTTAATCTAAACATAATTAAGGATTAATCTACTAATGATCTACTTAATTAGCTTAATCAAACTTCCAAAATCAACCTGAACTTAATCAATCTCTTTCTGGGTAGATCCTTAGGTGTTCAAAAGCCTAAGGTAAATTTAAGGAAATCATATCCAACTCACATGTGTGGGAAGGTTATGAAAGTACTTAATTAAACTCGTTTAACTTCATTAATCAATAATTGTGAGCAAATTGCATTATGCCCCTTTCTTTCTTAAGTGCATTGCTAATTTAAATTTCATATGGTTGCATATCATATGTTGGCTCATAATTGTTAGGTTAATTATGTTAAAGTGATATAGGTAAGAGGTAATTAATGATTTTATTTACACCTTAACCTAAACAAAATATAAAAATTAATCTAATCATCTTAAAATTAAACTAAACTAATTCACACATAGGAGAAATGGGTTAGGACCAGCAAACTCTTTTCACATTTCATAAATCAAGTTAAATTCAAAACTAAAATAAAAATCTCTTTAAACAATTTTGGTTCATTTTGAATAATCTTATCTTATAGGATTGTCCTTTGAAATAAATTAGAATGAATAAAATCATATGTTTACATCACTTTATTACAATTGTTCCATCTTTTTGTCAGCAGCTTAGAAGGCATACCCTTTGATTGATACGCTGAACTCCCCAACAGTTCAGTGAAGACTTTTGCTAACTTGGAGCAACTCTTCATTAAGAAGTTTACTAGAGTTCAACAAAGGGTGATTGTAGGCGATCTCGTTGTGGCTCAACAATACCCTGGTGAGTCCTTCGTTGATTATATTCTCAGATGACACAATTTGAATATGAAATGCGAATCACAGCTGTCTGAACAGCATGCCATTGAAATTCTACTACAGAATATTCATGGTCCGATAGCCTTCATGCTCAAAGGTTTTAACATCAAGACATTTGAGAAGCTAATCAACAAGGCGGCTAGCTTACAAGGAGAAATTAAACAGTTGTCTTTTTCAGATCAATCATCAAAGCCAAAGCCACAAAAAGTTTATGAGAAGAAGCCAGGGGCAGTAACAGCAGTGAACAAGGGGAAGCAACTAGCCAAAGAGCAATATGAAAGACCTTGAGCTCCACAGTCGTCACTTGCACCTCCTCTACCACCGCTCCATCCCTATCGGCCAGCACAACCTTCACCGCCTCCTCCTATACTCACATGACGAATACATACCCGCCACCAGGTAGTTACCATCCACCTACTCTTTTGGATAAACTAAACAAACCTTATTCATTTAAGAGGGAGATAATTAGAAAAATCTTTCTAGGCTCGGGTAGCTGAAAATCGGATTTCTTTAAGAGATTCTCAAAACACATTTTCTCGTGAACTTGGTCAAAATTCAAATTCAAAAGCAAAAGAAAGAGAAGAAAAAAAAAAGAAAAAAAAAAGGAAAAGAAGAAAGAAAATACAAGTGAGCAAGAAAAGGACATCAAAGAAGAAGTAGAGCCGCATACCACATTCCACCCACAGTTAGTCCCATCATACGGACATATGCTGGTGCTACATACCAACGGGCTATGACTCATATCTTCAACGAACTCATTTATCATCAAGTTGAATGTTATGTTAATGATCTAGTAGTCAAAAGCAAATAAAAGGAAGACCACCTCTTTGACTTGAGAGTAGTTTTCGAACAGTTAAAATAATTTAACCTCAAAATGAACCCCTTAAAGTGTGCATTCGGAGTAGCTTCAAGAAAGTTCCTTGGGTTTATTGTCTGAGACCGGGAATAGAAATAGATCTAGAAAATAACAAAACTATCTTAAAAATGGCATCCCCTAAAAGTCTAACTCAACTCAGATCTTTTCAAGGATGGTTGGCGTATCTAAGACTTTTTATCTCCAACCTATCGGGGAGATGCAAGTTGTTTTCAACACTTGTCAAAAAGGATGTCAAGTTCAAGTGGGATGACAAGTGTCAGCATGCCTTCGAAGATATCAAGCAGTATTTGGTGAAGTTGCCGGTTCAGCCTCTCCCGAAAGCGTGCCACTTATCATCTACACTGCTACATTGGACGACTCCCTTGGCACTTTGTTGGCTCAAACCAACGACGAATGGAAGGAGAACGCTCTCTACTACCTCAGCCGTCGTCTGATCCCTGCTGAAGCAAACTACCCGCCTATTGAGAAACATTGCCTAGCTTTGATCTTTGCATTCCGAAAGCTACAACACTATATACTTTCTCATAAGATGAACTTGGTTTCAAGAATCAATCCACTGCAATATCTCATGACACGGCCAACGTTATCCGGACGGTTGGCACGTTGGCCCATGATCCTCTCGCAGTTCGATATCACATTCGTACCCCTCCGTGCGGTGAAAGGATAAGCATTAGCGGATTCTTAGCAGTGCACCCACTTCCTGTTGATTCCCCGCTTAGTGACGATCTCCCTTACGAACAAATCATGGACTTATGGAAGGTTGACAATCGTCATTGGGAGATGTATTTTGATGGTGCGACTTTATTTCATAAAGGAGAAGAACCATGATCAACTCTTCTAGGAAAGGCAAGGATAGGAATAGTTCTCTTTACTCCAAACCACGATGTGATGAGATTCTCATACTATCTCTTCAATCCATGCACCAACAACGAAGCTGAGTATGAGGCTTTGATTGTCAATTTGGAGTTAGTCATTACAGTGTATGTCAAGAGCATCAACATCTATGAAGATTCTCAGTTGGTCATCAACTAGATTGTAGGGTCCTACAAAGTTCTGAAACCCAAGCTTCATCATTACCACAAGTACACCATGAAGCTGTTGGCCCAAATCCCTGAGGTCACCATCTACAAGGTCCCTCGAGGAGAGAACGCAATAGCAGATGTTTTGGCCAAACTCGCCAAAAAGAATTGACATGTCCGAAAAGATGAGTCCATTCCAATAAGGGTCCAAAATAGACAAGTCTTATCCCTTATTGATGCTGAACTCGTCGAGAGACTTTCTCTTGAAGGGGAGGTGGTTGTTGTCATTGCCGAAAAGGATAAAAAGCTGGATTGGAGGCAACCATTCATAGATTATTTAACTAGAGGCAAACTACCTCGAGAAAAGTCATAAACTCATCAGATGAAATAGAGAGCTCTCTCCTATGCTCTCGTGGATGACACCTTGTATCGACGGTCCTTCAATCAAACATGGTTACGTTGTTTAGACAAACACGAAACCCGTAGCAGGTACACCCAGTTATCAGAGCGCGTGTGTCAAGATGAAAGCGATCAAGAGACTAGATACTACTGATGATCACGGTGCATGGATGTAGCTAGGAGATGCCACCAGTGTCAGGTACACGATGTGGTCCTACATCAACCACCCAACATTCTACACCATACATTGATCTCATGATCATTTGAGTGTTGGGGTACCGACATTGTAGATCCTATCGATCCTCCTTCTTCCAAGAGTCATCGGTTCATTCTAGCTGCCACCAACTACTTTTCCAAGTAGGCGGAGACAATCTCACTCAGAGAGGTCACAGCTCAGCATGTGCTCCAGTTTTTCAGGAACCATATCGTATATAGATTCGAGGTGCTTCAACGAATTATATCCGATAATGGTACTATATTCAAGAGCACAAAGATCAACAGCTTCGCCAGAAGACACAGTATAGATAGGAGATACTCTACCATCTACCCAGGGCAAATGACCTTAGCAGAACCATTCAACAAAACTCTCATCCAAACACTGAAGAAGACACTCGACGATAACAAGCGATAGTGGTATGAGCAGATAGTTGAAGCATTGTGGGCATACCGCACTACATACAGAACTCCAACAAGATCTACCCTGTTCTCCTTAGTGTATTGGTCTGAAGTCGTTCAAACATTAGAAGTTCAACTCCCATCACTAAGTATAACATTGGGTAGTAAAATCATTACAGAGCAGAATGTCAAGTTGCGGTTAGAAGAGCTCGAAGGTTTGGAGGAGAGACGCTTACGGGCATGCCAGAACCTCGAGTTATACAAAAGCCAAATTGATTCAAACTCACAACAAGCTGGTCCACCCTAGAACTTTTCAAGAAGGAGAGCTTGTTTTAATTCTACGGAGACCAATTGTTGTCTGTCGAAAGATGGGAGCCAGGTTTGAACCCACTTGGGAATACCCTTTTGCCATAGAGAAGGCCAACCAAGAAGGATCTTATCAGCTTATTGATTGTAAAGGGGAACACCCGATGCTTCCAATTAGTGGGCTCTATTTGAAGATATATTACCCATAAAATCATGTTTGAAAATAATTATCATCAAAAATTCTATTACAATTCATCAAAATATTCTCTTCTTTCAAAACATTGTTTGATTGTTTGTGAATCCATCACGACGTGTTTAGGATAGGTGTAAGAGAACCCAAGAGGCATCCTATTTCGACTAACATGACAAAGTTAAATGTAAGAGAACCCAAGCAGTATCCTTTCTTAATGGAATCGCAACTGCCATCCGTGACACCATTTCATCAAAATCTCCAATGTGTTTAGGGTAGGTATAAGAGAACCAGAGAGGCATCCTACTCTCTTTAACACAAGCAAAAAAATAAACACATCTTTTGTCTCGGACTATTTTGATGTAAGAGCAAGCCCCAGGTGGCACTCACTCATTAGCTGCTCTAGGTCGGGCTGACATATTACCTTGCTAGTACATCACCCCAGTGGTCACTTGTCTGGCAGATGGGAGTCCCCACGCTTTCTTCCTGACTTAACCATTGCAAACTGACGAGCGCCTTGTTAGTTTGGTGGACCTCACTGCGCAACCAGTAAGCTACCGCATGTTGACTCTATTTAAGAGGATGTAAGTCTACAAGCTTTCTTTTTGAACCAGCCATCATGCGCTGTCTAGATTGAGTATATTTGAGATTTAGGATAAGTCCCCAGTAACTCATTTCCTCTTGACTACTTTTGAGTTGATATAAATCTCCTAGTGGCATTAATTCAGTAGTCGCCCTAGATCGGATAGCACCTGTCAAGTCGAAGACAGACTATCCCCACAATCAATTCCGCTATAGGAGGATGTGAGTCTCCGATGCTTTCTTCCTTAGCTGATGGTCGCAAACCGACGGGCACCTTAGGTTGATTGATGTTCACTATGCTGACAGCAACTCACCCGATGGATACACCACTTTGAGCAGATGTGAGTCCCCGCGCTTTCTCCTTGAGTTGGCCACCGAATACCTATGCAAATTATCTTCTCCAGGGTTTTGGATAAAGCACTTAGTGGCCCCTTCCCCTGCAAGCACTCTATTTAAATCACATCCTTTACGATCCCATTTAGACACTACCTGAGTTACTTTTGGATTGGATAGCCCCCCTTTCCTAGTAGCCACCCCTGTGGTTGGAGAATCAGCGAATACACAGATTCTCCCTTAGTTCAGTAAATCTGAGATAGGTCTAAGCTAATATAAGCTCCTTCTCAGTATGATCTCACGCAAATCAACAGGATCCGCAATAAACAAACAAACAAACAAACAAATTAATTAGCTTGTGGATTCGGAATTCAAGCCCCCAGCAGCCCCTTTCCCAAGTAGGCATCCTATCTTTAGGGCAGTGTTAGAAGAACTCCCTATAGGAATTGCCTGACTACTCTTTAGTAGAGATAAGTCCCCGGGTCGGCACTCTCTCAGTAGTCGCCCTTAAGTCAGGTTCAATCTATTTTGCCACAAACAAGTTACACCAGCAGTCATTTCGTTTTGAAAGATGTAAGCCTACGACGCATTCTTTCTAGCATGACTGTTGCAAACCGACGGGCAGCCCTAGGTCGGGTTAACATATTACCTTGCTAATGTGTTGCGCCAGTGATCTTTTATTCAAGAAAGATGTGAGTCTCCGAACTTTCTTCCCTGAATTAGCCGCTGCAAACCGAAAGGCACCCATTTGGTTGGATAGTTCTCCCCTCGGCCGGGAAGCTACTCCCTTTAGATTGGTAAATCTGTGTTAGGTCGAGGTACCATGGCCCCTACTCAGTGCAGTCCATCGCAAACCGATAGGATCCATCAAATATAATTTAAAAATGAAACTAATTTTGACTATCTTTGAGTTCCCCAATAGCATTCAGTCAGTAGTCAGCCTTAGGTTGAGTTCGATTCATTGTGTTACCAACTGATCACCCAAACAACTGATCCCTACTTTGAAAGATGTAAGTTTATTACGCTTTCTTCCTAGTACAGCTACTGCACACTGAAAGGCTATCTCTTTGGTTGGATAGTCCTACTATGTGGTTGGTAGACTACCCCTTTGGATTAATAAATCTGAGCTAGATTGAGATCAGCATACCCCCTACTCAGTATGATCTATCGCAAATCAACAGGGTTCATCTCAAAATTCAAAATTTAAAATCTGAAACAAAATCAACCTTCCTCCCCAGTGGAGTCAAACTAAGCAAACGAAACAAATCCAATCAACCTCCTTAGTGGAGTCAAACTAAACAAACAAATCAAATCAATCAGCTTCTCCTTAGTGAGACGCGAGTCTTTCCAGTTCTCCAGCAGATCCCAAATTCTAATCCCTCAGCGGATTTCACAACTTCTTTTCCCTCCAGTACATGACTTGAACTTGCTCCCCTAGTAAAGAGTTCACATTTTTCATCCTAGTGGAGCACCAAAATCATAAATCAACCAATAAAATCAAATTTCTCCTCAGCGAGATGCAAATCAAATCAAATCTCTCATCCCTCAGTAGATGACTTGAACCTTTTCCCTTAGTGGAAGGCTCACATACTCAATCCCTAGTGGATTCCTCTTTCACCCACTTATGTCTTAGGCATAAGTAGAGTTGCATTGCATTAAGCTCTTGATTCCTTCTACACCTCTAGCTTGGGAATAGATCGTTTATGTTAGTGTTTCTGATCGTTTGGCGTTGTTGATCATCTCGACCAACACCAATACGTGAGGTGTACTGCCAATCACATCACACCCTATTGGCCGTTGACCACACTTTGAGTGAGCTTTCAACTTCTTCATCTAAAGTAACTCCTCTAGATATTAAGAGTTCCTTTTAAGACAGTGATTAGGTGAAGCAACTTAACCACCCAGACTTGAAGAGTTACATGTAAATAGATTATGCCTAAGAGAAGTTAAAAAAAAACATGTCTACCCTATAACTTAAACACAATCCTTACTTCCTTCTTTCAAGTCAAACTTCAAATTCAAATCGACTTCAAACTCAAACTCAATTCCAAATCAAAATTCAAACCAACTTTTGACTTAAATGATTTTTTTTCTCAAATCAATTATAAAAATCCAAATCACTTCAAATTCAAGAGATTTTCTCATAACTCATTTATATTCTCATTTATATTCACAAATATAAATGAAATATAAATTCAAATAATCAAAACTAAATCCAAAACTCAATTCCAAATCCAAATATGTTTCCTAAATCACTTTGATTCCATCTTATGGACTTAGCTCAAATCAAATCCAAATCACTTCAAATTCAAGAGATTTTCTCATAACTCATTTATATTCTCATTTATATTCATAAATATAAATAGAATATAAATTCAAATAACAAAACAAATTCAAAACTCAAACCTTCAAACCCAACCAACTTATACCTTTTCAATTAAACTTATCATTTTCAAATCAATCCAAATCTTTGGATTTTCTCTTCAAACAATCAATCCTTCAATCATAAACCCAAACATAAATACAAACCAATCATCAAACCCAAATCAAACTCATGTTCACCCATTTGACTTGAAATTGTCAAATGAATCAAAACTCATTTGACTCCAAATCACTTGCAATTGGATTTATATTTACTGTTCATATGTGAGTTCAAACTTGAATCAAGCCAAGTCAATTGATCAGCACTTTCAAAGTGACCTAAACCACCTTTTTGAGTCAAATTTCAATCCTCCCCAAAATGAATTGAACTAAGCCCACCTAAGCCTCACATTGTGAGCAACAATCATTTTAGGATGATCAATCACCCAAATTGGTTCAAACCAAGTTAAATCTAACATTTGACCAAATCAACACTTAACCCAAATGAGACCTAAACTACCCAAAATCCACCATAGGCCAAATTGATTGAAACAATTGATCTAGACCAATTCATGATCAATGATTAAACATGAACAAGTCAACATTTGAGTCAAACCTAGCCTAATTGACCACTTGACCCAAGTTGACTCAAGTTGATCTAAAAAGTCAAAATGTGTCAAATCTTGATCTAAGCCAAATTGATTGCAATCAACGGATCAAATTCATTCTAAGTCACTTGTTGAACTTGATCAAAACCTAAATTGGCCCTAGACCCAACTGCAATTTATCAACTTGACCTAAAAGGTCAAATCAAGTCAAAACAAACCAAACCAAAATTGATTAATACCAAAACTTGCAATATATTTCAAATGATCAACCAAGCTAAACCAACCCATTTAATTGGATCAAATGGGTCAAATTGATCAACTTAACTCATTTGACCTAAGTGAACTCAAATGAGCCAAAACCAAATATAAATCAAATTGAATCAAACCAATGACACCCATAGGCTACAAATGATCATTTGAACTTGACATAATATTTGGTTTGACCCAATTTAATCAATTAGTCAACTTGACCTATTGACTCATTTTGACCTAAATGAGTCAACTTGAGCCAAATCATATCAAATCAATACCAAATTCATTGAGATGTCATCCATATTGAGATGTCATCCAACTTGCGAGGGAGCAACCCTCACAACCATCAACAGGAGTGTGGTGACAGGGTAGAAGATAGTCATCCATATTGAGATGTCATCTGACTCAGAGTTTCCCTCATTTAAGAGGAAGATTATGGCAATTCCCGCAACAATTACAATTACAGTGCTAATGCATCCAGTTGTTCCCCTTGTTGCCCCAGTACGGGCTAGCACCTACTCATTGGCTTCCTCCAAAGAGAAGGCTCCCCTGTCTTCAGGGATAGTCTCTCCCACCTACGAGGTAGAGTCTAGTTCCCGTGATGCCCCTCCTAGTAGGACTCAGCACCGCAACCAATGCCGCAAGATCAAGCAGCATCACGACCGCATAACGAAGGAGCTAGAGGCAGTTTATCAAGCTGCAGTAGAGGAGTTACCCAGGATAGTTTCTCCTCTTATCACGGAGAACAAGTTACACCCTCTCTCTAGATCTGACAGAGAGGAAGATATTAGGATCTCGCCACCTCCAGGCAAGATGCATGAGGCTCCTATTGAGATGGGAGGAGGTGTGATGCGCACTTAGATTAGTTCTCCCGAAATGTGGCTTACGTATGACGTCGAAAGTGGCTCAATTTGATTTACGTTAAGTCATACCTCGCAGCATAGGCGAGCACATCAGACAGGAGAGGGCCAAGGAGGCTCGTGTATCAATATAGATTACAAATGAGAGGCTAAGATATAAAGAAAATCTCTCATCGACTTTCTCTCGATCGACGCTACTCAGCCAATCATTCTAACAGCATTGTATTGACGGGTACTACCCACCATAGGAGAGGAGCTCCTACACACAAAGAGCCGGTGATACCTCCGCCACACCGCTCTACTCCACGCCCACCATCTCCAGTACAAATTACATCTTCCATTGTTCCAGCAAAAGCCATGAAGGAAGCATCCGGGGAAAAGAAAGCCCCACTAGTGATCCGGCTACGGCCAAAAGATCTCATTCTATCTACACCACCTACTGAGACGAGGTCGAGCTCTCCTGCTCGACCTCCTGCCCTAGTTGTGGTGAAGAGGGAATAGCGACCTCGGAGCATAATAGTTGTGTCATCACCACCACCGCCGCAGCAGAGCATGGAGATAGCAGTAGTAGAGGGGGAGGGAGATAGTACCACTGTCCTCATAGTTATAGATCCTCTTTGGAGTACTACTCCACCTTCTAATAGCAATCAAGAGCATCTATCCTCTAGTGAGCATAGTCCTCACAAGATCGCCTTCCAAACAAGTTTGGTGGGATGTCTCTCTAATGACAATGATCCCATCCGTCAACCGGATCATTCCCAGCTGGACCGCTCTCATGATACAGAAGACAGCATCTAATTGAGAAGAAGGAGATCCTAGGGTACGACTGGTCCGACTTAGGGGAAGAGAAGGCCAATGTTGATCCCAATGAAGATGACTTGTTGAAGGATTCAGCGGGAGTGCATATTGTTGATACTAGGGATTCTCTCATTCGGGATCAGCAGGGTTTGGAAAGTGCTGCGGCCGAGCAGGATGATACTGCCCACTCGACCCAACACCTCCTTCAACAACTTAAACAAAAGGATGCAAGGTGGTTAGGAAAATCTTTCTAGGCTCGGGTAACTGAAAGTCAAGATTCTTTAAGAGGTTCTTAAATATTTTCCTAACTATCTTCCTCTTAAATGAATAAGGTTTGTTTAGTTTATCCAAAAGAGTAGGTGGATGATAACTACATGGTATGCATGCCAAGCATCGTGAGTATGGCTCAAGAAGCGGTGAAGGCCGTACGTGGCGGCCGATAATGGCTCAGCGGTGGTGAGGAGGTGGAAGTGACGGTTGTGGAGCTCGAGGTCTCTCATAATCGTTCGCCGCCCCTTGTCCACTACTATTACTTCCCCTGGCTTCTTCTCATAAGCTTTTGTGGCTTTGGCTTTGATGATTGATCCGAAAAAGACAATTATTTGACTTCTCCTTGTAAGCTAGTCACCTTGTTGATTAACTTCTCAAATTTCTTGATGGTAAAACCTTTGAGCATGAAAGCGACCGGGCCAATAAAAATTCTTTAGTAGAATTTTAATAGCATGATGTTCAGGCAGCAGTGATTCGCATTTCATACTCAAATTGTGCCATCGGAGAATATAATCAATGAGAGATTCACTAGGGTATTGTTGAGCCACAATGAGATCACCTACTCAGCAAATCTCTTAATGAAGAGTTACTCTAACTTAGCAAAAGTCTTCACTAAACTATTGGGGAGCTCAGCGTACCAATCAAAGGTTATGTCTGCTAAGCTGCTGACAAAAAAATGAAACAAGAGAGCATCATTGCCACCAACGTTGCAACAGCTGACTCTAAAGTGCTATATGCTGATGTGGATTCCCGCTGCAATCAAAACTCTTGAAAGAAGGTGGCACAAAACCCTTAGGATACTTGATGGCATCAAATTCCTCAGGGTAAGGTCTACCATTGGAACCAATGATCCTCCTCGGGCTTGCGCCAGCGCTCCTCTCACCTGCTGCTCAACCATGAGTTTAATATCCTTTTCTTGTACGGAGGTACTATCCACTACCTTCCTATACAAGCTAGTGCTGCCCTGCTCTACCGGAGGTAAACTCTTAAGCTGATCCAAGATATGCAACAACTCAGGCTGACAGGTCTCTGCAATAGTAGGATGCACTGTCGAGGCATGATTCTTAAGTGCCAAAACTGCTACTAGCAATTCCTCAAGCCTTTTTCCCATCCTGTCAATTTGTTCATCCTTTTATTTAATTTATTGAAGAAGGTGTTGGGTCGAGTGGGCAGTATCGTCCTGCTCAGCCGTAGCACCTTCCAAACCCTGCTGATTCCGAATGAGAGAACACCTAGTATCAAGCATATGCACTCTCGCTGAATCCTTCAACAGGTCATCTTCACTGGGATTAAAATTGACCTTCTCCTCCCCTAAGTCGGACCAGTCATACCCTGGGATCTCCTTCTTCTCAACTAGATACTGTGCTACAATATCATCGAGGGAACAGTCCAACTGCGCGGGCACAAATGATCGCGGCTGACCGGTGATGGGATCACTGTCATGAACAGAGAGACATCTAACCTCTCCTGATACTGGAGAGTTGATCTTGTGAGGACTATGCTCACTAGAGAATAGATGCTCCTGACTGCTGCTAGATCTGGGTGGAGTAGTACTCCTAGGAGGATCTATAGCCATGGGGACAGTGGTATTATCTCCTTCCCCCTCTACTGCTACTATCTCCATGCTCTGCTACGGTGGTGGTGGTAATGGCAAAACTACTATGCTCCGAGGTCACCATCCCTCTTCACCACAACTGGGACAGGAGATCGAGTAGGAGAGCTCAACCTCGCCTCAGTGGGCAGTGTAGATGGAATGGGATCTCTTGATCGTAGCCGGATCACCAGTGGGGCTTTCTTTTCCCCGGATGCAACATTCATAGCCTTTGCTAGAACAGTGGAAGATGGAACTTGTACTGTAGATGGTGGGCGTGGAGTAGAGCGGTGTGGTTGAGGCATCACCGCCTCTCTCTATGCAGAAGCTCCTCTCCTATAGTAGGTAGTACCCGTCAATACAATGCTGTCAGAATGACCGGCACGAGTAGCGTGTCGATCGGGAAAGTCGACGAGGGCTGAGGCTACTGACTGCCTGTTGTACCTCCGCCTCTTCCTGCTAGTAACATGTACTGATACACGGGCCTCCCTGGCCCTCTCCTGTCTGATGTGCTCGCCTACGCTGTGAGGTATGACTGAACGTAAATCAAATTAAGCCCCGGACTCTGATCGTCCGTATGCCCAGCCAACTCGGAGCAGAACTGATCTAAGGTCGGCATACGACCTCCTCCTATCTCTGACAGGAGCCTCATACCATACTATAGGTGAATGTGAAACTGAGATCCTTCTAATATCTTCCTCTCCATCAGATCCAGAGAGAGGGTGAAACTTATTCTACGTGATAAGAGGAGAAATTATCCTAGGTAACTCATCGCAGCTTGAGAACCCTCAGCTCCTTGGCTAGGCCGGATACCGCTTGATCTGCGGCGATCTGAGTCCTACTAGGAGGGGCAACACAGGAACTAGACCATACCTCATAGGTGGGGGAGACTATCCCTAAAGACAAAGGAGCCTTCCCCTTGGAGGAAGCCGACGAGTGGGTGCTAGCCCATACTAGGGCCGCAAGGGGAACAACTGGACGCACTAGCGCTGTAACTATAACTATTGCGAGAACTGCCATAGCCATCTTCTTTAGTGAGGGAAACTCTAAGTCAGACGATCTCTCAACATGGATAATCTACCGCCTACCAACCACCGGCGAAGGTGAGGGTCGCCTCTCACAAGTGATTTTGGATCCATCGAAACCTTAGCCAAAATGAATCAGGTGGACACTGGCCTGATCCAGGGCCAAATCCATCTAGAAAGAAAAAGTAAATACATACTTCTGAGCTGCCATTAGACTGAACTGAACTAAACTAAACTTGACTGAAATAAAGTTAAAATTCTGCAATTTTGGAAAACAAACCCGAATCAGATTTCTGCTTTAATTTATTTCTAGAACTTGAACCCACACTCAATAATTTGAATATGCTAAGTGGGGCTTTTTGAATTTGGAGAGAGATTTTGAGTTTAGAATTGGAGAAAAAAAAATTAAATGTATAATCCATTTTCAACAAATTTGTGTATGTTGAAAATGGGTTCAAATATTTTTAAAGACATTTATACTTCCATTGATTCATATTTGAATTTAATTTTTATGTTTAAGGACCCTTCACTTAACAAATTTGAGTATGTTAAACTAAAGGGTCAATTGATTTTATTTGGAATTACTCATTTAGCGAATTTGGGTATGCTACATGAGTTATTTGAAAATAATTTTTTTCTTTTTATTTGCTTGTTTATGTATTATGTGTGAATTTGATAATAGAATCTTCACATAGCAAATTTGAATATACTAAATGAAGAATCCAAATGTGTTCAATCTTTTGATTTTGAAAAGAGAATCTTTACTTAACAAATTTGGGTGTGCTAAATAAAAAATTCAAATGTGTTTTGTGTTTAGCGATGTTGAAAAGAGGATCTTTATTTAGCAAATTTAGGTATGCTAAATAAAGAATCCTAATGTGTTTTGTTTTGATTTTTGAAAAGAGAATTCTTAGCAAATTTAGATAGGCTAAATAAAGAATCTTAATATATTTTATTTTGATTTTTGAAAAAAAGGATTCTTTACTTAGTAAATTTAGGTATGCTAAATAAAAAAATCAAAATGTGATTGATTTTTATAATTTTAGAAAGAGAATAATTACTTAGCAAATTTGAGTATACTAAATAAACAATCTAAAATGTATTTAATCTTTTGATTTTGGAAAGATGATCATTACTTAGCAAATTTGGGTATGTTAAATAAAGAATCCTAATGTATTTTATTTTGATTTTTGAAAAGAGGATTCTTTATTCAGTAAGTTTAGGTATGTTAAATAAAAGAATCCTAATGTGTTTGATTTTTATAATTTTCAAAAATGACCTTTACTTAGCAAATTTGGGTATGCTAAATGAAGAATCCAAAATGTGTTTAATCTTTTGATTTTGAAAAGAGGATCTTTACTTAGCAAATTTAGGTATGCTAAATAAGAATCCTAATGTATTTTGTTTTGATGTTTGAAAAGAAAATTATTTACTTAGCAAATTTAGGTATACTAAATAAAAGAATCATAATATATTTGATTTTTATAATTTTGGAAAGAGGATCTTTACTTAGCAAATTTACGCATGCTAAATAATGAATCTAAAATGTGTTTAATGTTTTGATTTTGGAAAGACAATCTTCACTTAGCAACTTTGAGTATGCTAAATAAAGAATCCAAATGTGTTTTATTTTTGTGATTTTGATTTTTGAAAAGAAGACTTTCATTTAACAAATTTAAGTATGTAAAAATGAAAGCCAATTTTATTTTTTATAAGATGAAATCTTTATGTGTGATTATTGTTTTTTGAAAAAAAAAAGAAGAAATTTTAACTTAACATATATGGGATTTGTTAAGTGGAATTTCAATATTGTGATTTTGCTTAGAAATGAAATATTTATTCAACATATTTAGATGTATTGAATGGAAAGGCTCATCTTCAAATTTTGTTCTTTTTAAAAAGAAAGAAATTCTAACTTCAACATATGTGAGATGTGAAAATGAAATTTTAATATTATGACATTATTTTATTTAAAAATGAAATCTTCATTCAATAAATTAAGGTATGTTGAATGAGAATGTACATTTTCAAATATGTGCTTTTTTGAAATATGACTTTGATTTTATTTGAAAATAAAATCTTCATTTAATATATTTGGATTTATTGAAAAATATGAATTTTAAATTTTATTTAGAAATGAAATCTTCATTCAATAAATTTGGGTATATTGAATAAAAATATTCCTAAGTATTTTTGAAAAGATAATTATTGATTTTGTTTGGAAATGAAAACTTTCATTCAATAAATTTTGGTATATTTAATGAAAATGTTTATAAGTGCTTTTTGAAAATATAATTTTTTATTTTGATTTTTTTTTTTTTTGAAAAGATCCTACATGTAACAATTTTGAAGATTGTTACATTACGTACAAATATTATGAGAATTTTTTTTTTTTAAAAGTGTTTTTGAAAAGTGATATTTTTATAAAGGATTTATTTTTTCTTTATTTATGGAATGAACCTTTCCTTATCATAGAAATGGTAAGGAGAAAATCTTTAGTTATTTCTTTTTATTAAATTTTAATTTTCACCTATTGGAGAACCCAATAGGAATTTTAAGACCTACATGATGTGAGGTCATAAAACTTAAAGGATATTGGCTAGCTTAGCTTAAGAATGAAATAAACTAAGTGGCAATGAAAAAGAAAGATAGTCTTGGATTCATATAAAATACAAACCTACTATCGATACTCGGAGATAATGATCATTTACTAAAGATGGAGAGAGGAACCTTCCCCAGCGAAGTCGACAGAAAAATCTGTGGTGAATATTTTTTTATCTTCATATTCATCTATCTTTGAAAAAAAAATGAAGACAAAAATAATACTTATGTATGACACTACGTAGATCCTCAGATATTCTTATTAGGACGTTTTACATATGAATGATGTCTTATCTCAAAAGCAGTAAGTCATCATCCTACAAATCTGACCTAATCACCTTAAGGGACTCGACAATGGGTCTTCGAATGTACCAGAGATTCTTCCCCTACTTTATATAAAAAAGTAAAGTAGGGTTTATTTTAACCGAGTACGTTAAGTTCCCTATGGAGACAAGCTCACATAGTTAATTACATCTTAAGGAATGAGATTCCTTAAGAATATTCTCGATTTAATATCTTGGCGTGTAAATAATAAGATGCACTATGTATGCATATATTACAAAGTAACATTAATTCAAATATAACACCAAGAATAATATGTAAATGGTTTTAAGTGACTTACACATTTCACAAGAAATTTCTAAAAGCTCAATCTTAAATATATAGTCAAGCGTGAGAATTCCTCGAAGCTGCTTGAAGGCCAATCAAGTTATATACCCGCATGGGCCCCAACACTATGCTAAAAGCTTAGAGCTGTTGTCCGAGAATGCTGCGCGGGTTGACATCAAATGAATTCAAAGCACACTTTGCCTTAAAAAACATGCAAACCCTTTTATAAAAATGATGATTACTTTGAAGATAGACATTTAGTTTATAGACTTAATTCTTGAAAATTGATGCATATACACATTACTAATGGGTTCCTTTACTTAAACATTTTAGTTGTAAATCTCACACAACCAATCCGATCCTCCTCCTCACAAGGATCAGAGTTGACAAGATTGGTTGGAAGTTAAGTGTCTATCCATTAAGAAGAATATTTGATCTTGCATTTGCATACAACCATCAAAAGTCTTAATAGAGAAATTTCATATTCAAAATTATGAACTCTCTATTTCAAGATGATAAATACAATCATATGTTCTAACTATTTATAAACATGATCCTCTACTAGCAAATAAGTCAAGTCGACAAGATTTTCACCTTAATGATGGCTGTGTTGAATGAAAATTTCAACCGGAAGGGATACTTTCATCAAAATGTATTTATAATTTCAGATTTCAGATCAAAATGACTTAAATCAAGTATCAATTCACATGCAAATTTTAATGTCATTTAATTATAAATGGTTAAATGAAATCTATAATTTAAGACTTAAAGTAAAACTCAATCTATCCACCTTTCGCAACTATTTGTTATAGGTGGCAAATTATGAAAACTTTAGCTCACAAAAAAACTAATGTCAAGTCAAGTGTTCTACTGTGTTCGCTCACAAACAATCTCATGTCAATAAGAATATGGCCCGTGTTCACTATCCACATGGTTTGACCAGTATGTTACACATATGATGTAGATAGGATCAGAGTCATCTGATCGAGTGGTTGCCACCAAATAGTAACATTATATTACGATCATGACGGTAACTTGTATGTTCCCCAATGGCTCTATCCCTTGAGTTGTAAACCATAGAGTGCACTTGATAGGGCAAAAAGTCATCTATCAGCTAAGGTGGACTTAAAATTTTCTTAGATAAACATCACCCCTGGTCTACAAAGTCTCCTAGAACGATGTAACTCATGGCTGCTGACAAGGATCCTTCGATCAAGTCATTCACTACCTCTAACAACTAAGTAGGAACCACACGCTGCAGAATGACGGAACCATGAGATCTTGATTAGGCGAGTCATCATTCCTACAACTATTTGCTTTAAGCTAACGATGATGAATTTTCATAAATACTTTAAACTTCATTTACTGCTACTATACGCTAAGCGATTAGCGATCTAACGACCAGCCTTAATCAAAAATTCTCTGTCAGTATTGGGAGAGGTAATTAACTATAAGTGCATGCACTTATAGGAAACCTGTAACAAGATTTAAAGTCCTCACAAAATGAGATCAAAATCCCTGGGTATTGTCTTATCTACTATTCATCTGTCTTCTGAAAATTTGTCCAACATCATTCCAAACTCTCTTCATCGAGAGGTCGAATGCGAATTTTTGGAGCCCACATGCACCTACTCACATGAAGGTGAGATCTAAACTCATATTGGTGAAAAAGGCACATTTAACTCATCAACTATAGGTGCAGCTTATCTCTCCTTGTACGCGATGTATGCAACAACTTGGGGAAGTTAGCCAAGAGAACACATCACCTCTCTTCTCTCCATAGACAGAATCGTTCTTGTGGAATTCAACAACACACTAGAATCTAGAAACTCCTATCTAAACTGCTTTGCAACAAGGAAATGAGTCGCTTTATGAGATTGGTCAGCCCGAATACCAACACATACTGAGGCCTCAGCGTTTACTTGGTGCATGGCTTAGAAACTCACCTAGAATTAGGCAAATTCTAAGTTTACCATGGCAAGAATAGCCAACTCCACAAAAAGAAACTTGTCAAACTAAGAAGACTTATCTTCAATAATCACTAAAAGTTGGCTACCTTCCACAAGCAAATCAAGGCAACTCATCGGCACTACTTGTAAGTAAATAAATAAATTCAAATATTAGCTTACAATAATAAAAAAGTAGTCTTAGATGCTAAGAAATAAAAACTCTATGTGGCAAGCAGCCAACTCGACGCCACCTTTAAGCAACCTCATCTCATGTGAAACTACTGTCATCACTCAACTCCTCACAAGAGAAATCTCCTCAACATCATACCGAGGCCGGGTAATCTCAACAGCTTCGCCACTTGCCTCCTTCTCTAAGGGTCTACTCAACCTACAACCCCCCTTAGATTCATTCCTTGCACTTCTGCATCAGAAATTTCAATTGTGTGGTTGTCAAGATCATGCATCACATGAGGAGAAGAGAAAGCCATCTCAAAATGTAAATGCTTATCAATAACAAAAATGGGAAGCAAATCAATAAGCCAAGCACCTCATTGATACTTCAATTTATAGGCTAGAATGCCACAAGTAACACATCACAAATCAATTATAAAGCTAATGGCACACACTTCCTCAAAAAATACTCATAAGTACAAAAAAAAAATATTCATTTCCAACAACGTAAGGATTTAAGTGATGGTCACAAATCTTCTCATTCGTTGACAAGTCACCTCCTCAAGGAGGAAGAAAATCATAAAAATAAATGTATACTCAAAGTATACTCAACTCAACCCGACCTGTAGCCCAGCCCACACCAAGTTGCAACTCACAAGTGGCCAAGAGATTAAGCTAGTCCAGGTGTAACAACCAATAAAGAACTCGACACCTCATCAAAAGCTCATCGCAACTTACCAAATGAGCTCACTCGAAATACTTGACAGAGATACTCAACTAGGGAACTTGTCAATTAATTGCCCAAAGTTCAACTCAATAGGACTCACCCATTACACTTATCCTCTACACCAAACTTGATGAGTCATCTCACTTGGAATCCACATTGGCCAAATGCCACATTCACTGCTATACCATGATATAGTACACGTGTTTGTATTAAGGATAGTTCATTCGTCTGTACTTGACATATTTATTACTTTTTATTTATGGTGTAGTCACTCTATAGCTGACCCTCCTAATAAATAAAGGGTCGTGAGGCATATTTGGAGAATATTTGCATACTTAATGAGATTTCTAAATCTCTACTAGACTTTTACAAGGCATTCTGTAGTTGTCACGAGTGATTAATAAATTTATCTAGAGTTTCTCTTAGATTATCTTTCAAGTTCTTTCCCTCTCTAGTCTATTTGTTCAAGCATTGTTCATAGCCCCTCCTTTCTCTTTGCCTCACCAAGCTATCCTTGCAAGTAAAGTTTGATATCATCCATGGATAATATTGGATTAGCAAATCCATCTTAACATCTCTACCACACTTAGCACAGATTTTGTAATATCTAGCCCATAATTCAATCCATATAACATGTATGATCCAGCAATATTTTTATAAAATATTATTTTAATCCTTCATAATATTCTTCATTGTATATTACTTAGATAAATCTCTATTTTAACCACTCAACTTTGGCTCTACATTATATCCTTATGAGTATGCTCATTTGTTGTTACAATAGATCCACTATACTCATTCGTTGTTACAATAGATCCACTATACTTAAAACTCATGACATCTAGATATCACCTAATTAGCTAATAATATTGATTAACAATTATAAATTTTATATTCGATAGAATTGTTTATCTTGCATTCAATCTTTATCATAGAAGTATCATAAATTAATAGGGTAAATGGACAATTTTATCACAGAAGAACTTTTGAGGGCAAAACAAAAAAATAACAAATGAAAAAAGATTAACCTTATGGCGTACATGACAGAACTGTTCAAAAAGAACAATTGGCAAAAACGATATGCAGCACTTGACCCATTCTGCAAAATCAATGTAAAATTTTGAACGTTCAATAAAGGATGTGGCGTTCAATGAAGTGCAAAAAAAATTAATTTTCATCCTTCTGCCTGAAGTTGTTATGTAATGCTTGAAATTTCAGTAAAATGTTAATGGCTTCTTGATAATGGAGGAACCCAAGAAGATATCATAAACAGAAGTGCTGATAACCTCATGCAGAATCCTAGCCCATCTGTTGTAGGCAACAACCAATAATAAATGATCTGATTGCTTGTTGCTTTCATCAGCAGTAGTGCGACCATCAAGGTTGTAAGTCAACAAAGTTGATTTTGCTCTCATGACATTGTGCTTCTGCAATTGAAAATTCATAAAACTTACTGTGCCTTAAGATTTTAACCAAATAAAATCCATATGTAGTGTGAAAAAATAAACCTCATCCTTGGGATTCAGAAAAGGAGATTTGTGGCTCAAAAAGGCTGCAATAGAAAGGATTGGTGATAAACAACCAAAAATTGCACCATACAACATCATCTGCACAAAGGGTAAATTTAGGATATAAATAGTAGTGACAATGGCTACTCTGAGTATTATCAATAATCTGAATTTCAATCAATATCAAAAAGCCAAAAAGTATAAAATAAATAGCAGAAAACACATTCAACCATAGGATGTGGAACATGTTATATGGCTAGTGGCATCAAAACGTTAAAAAGTAAACTAAAAATAGCCGTTCAAGAAGTGTAAAGTATAGACAAATGTATAACACTTTCTGCTCACAATTCATTGTATGATGCAGAACTAAAAAGCATCCACTAATGTTATAATGCTGCATTAATTGCACACACACATAAAATAAGTCTATACTGCAGCTCCAGGAGGACAATAGAGAGCTCATGTAGAGCATAGCCAAACGGTAACTATAGTGAAACAGAGAAGAAGAAGCAGTAGTAGTAGAAGCGAAGAAAAAAGCAGTAGTAGTAGAAGCGGAGAAAAAAACATTGGAAATTTAGGTAAAATCCGATTATTTGCATTTCCATTCGCAAATCGAGTTCAACTTCAAGTTGTAGACATAAAAGACTTGAATGAGGATAAATATTTTAGAGATAAAAATATGTTTTAATGTTGATTGACATAAATTTTTGTTAAAAAATTAGAAATTGAAATTTTATTAGGTTGTATGCAAAAGTATAAAATCTCGAAGAAATAGTCATAAGATCCACTGTAAATAAGATTCGAGATTGGTGGTAAGATACTCAATCATTAATGTAGAGAGTAAATTATCAGAAAACCTAATGTCTGCAAATTCCTGCAATTCCATTGAATTGTTTTATAAATGCATGAAGATTTTTTTACATTAAACATATCAATGGAACATCATCTTATCAATAAGGTTATTGCATTTACATGATCATCTATTCTAAATAATTTCATGGTATTTCTATATAATTCAAATCTTAAAATTGTTTAACAAAATACGATAAATATGATGCATATTTAAATCCAGAAGTTGATTAATAATATGTGTATCAAGCTACACAATTCTAAATGCTTATTATATTAATGCTAAAAAAGAATCCTATGAAATAGTCTCATACAAAATATGCTGGTAAATTATGATGACATGTGCTAGAAAGGACAAAAGTTCTAGGATGAGTCGCAATAAAGACCAAAAAGGGGATCCTAACACTCGAAAAATGTTAAATGACAGTAGTGCAAACATTATTAAGGGATCGTTGGTAGGTGGTATGTTAGATCGAGTCCAAACATTATCAATGATTATAATGGGCAAACAAGCTAAGTGATGATCAAATATGATGTGTCAAAGCCTGTACATACATTATATAATACTTCTAAGGAAAACAACTAAAAATTAAAGTAAAAGTAGTATTTTAATACAAATAACCTATGAAGTGAACAGATTGGGTCATAGGCCAAGGTGACTGTTTTGTGCTTTCTATTTCAAACAAGCAGCTTCCGCCCATAAGATCGCTTACAGTGAGACTTTCTAACACCCTCTTTATAATCAGTTCCCATCTCTCTAACATGATTAGGATATCCTCTAGCGCCTTCAGTTTGGGGGAAGCTTCTCCTCTAAAAAGATTACCATGCTTATCAGTTGGTACAACTATGTCATTCAAAATTTTCTGTCTAAAATCATTCTCTTGGCTAAAAGGTGACTAGTATCATACATTTACATGATTAGACACTAAATAATTGTATTTCATTACATAGTTGATATTCGTGAGTACTATCTATGATTGTGATATTTATTGCTTTAATTATTAAAACTTATCTTCAATTAAGATTTACTGCAACTATATTTATGAATATTAAAACTCATGTTAGATTAAAAATCGATGATGCATAATGTTATTCACTTTTTGATATTTTGAGCTATATACTAGAATTGTTTATCCATTAAGCTTATAGTTTATCAAATATCCATAACTAATATTTTAGGGAAGGACAAAGAGCGGATTGGATCATAGTCTTAACTTCATATTTTGGGTGTATAATTTTGAATGTATCAATAGAAGCATGTACATGATGCTAAACAAAACTTAAGACACTTATTAATTATACATTAAGGGTGCATTTAGAATAACTTTTTAGTTGTTTTATTTTTCAAAAAGCAACCACAGTTGCATTTAGCTACCAGCTTTTTAGTTATTTTTCAGAAAATTTTGTGATAAAAATTTATTTTGAGAACCAAAATAGTTATAGTGTAGTAGCTATCACAAAACTGTTATTTGAATTTTTAAAAAAAATATATTTCCAACACCTACAACAGCTTTTCAAAAAGCTAATTTCCCCACATCAGCTTTACAACCAACTTTACAAAAAGCTTCAGCTGCCCCAAATGAACTCTAAGTTTATTAGAAACTTTATAATTCATTTTGATGAAATAAATTATGCTCAAATATATATCAACAACTATGCTGAAGCTTTTAATTGATTATGAAATGTAGTGTTTATTTTGTGATGATATAACCAAGCAAATTTTTTATTTCCTAATTAATAATGTCAAAATGAGTGTTGGTAGAAAATGTGTCTTACTGAATTGCCTGCCTCTATCATGTCTCACAATTGACTTGAAGGAGGTGGAAATAGAGTGTGATAAAGGCAATGTTCAAGAGGTGAAATGAAAACATCAATTACCTCTATCAAGCTAAAAACTAGTAGCTATACTAAAATGAACAATAAGTGAAATGAGAACATCAAAAGTTCTAGCCTAAGACATCAAAGAAATCGGATTAGGATTCGAGTTGGCCTGTCAATTTTAGGAATTTGATGACCTAAGTTTATCACATCTATGTTTTTCGCTTTAATCGGCAAAAATAATCATACTATCTCCAAGGTCAATCTACAAGAGGCCAAAATTTCCGTTATTTCTTTTATTCCAAAACGGCAGTTAATACAATCTTATGGTGTTTTATATGCAACGTCTATTAATGCTAGGAGACATCTTCAACCTAGTATTATTTTTCTTCTATCTCTTGAGCATGGCATGCACTAAATGTAACTATTTCTAAGGTTCTGAAGCTTGACAAAGAAACATTTAGGGTGCCCTTTATTTTTGTCCATATATTAATTAATGATGTTTCTTGTCATTCAAATTTGAACTCTACCTATATCAAAAAAGTTTATTTAAAAGGAACTTATTCACAAAGTATGTTCTTAACAACAGGAATATGTCCTTACTTGAGGTTATTAATGTTGAATAGGATGCATTGAAATTCCAACTTTAAGCTTATTGTGGATCCTAACAAAAAAATTTATCTCATAGATCAAGGTTCCAAAATAGTCCCATTTTTATTTATTTGTTGCTAATTTAGTTTCATTATATCATATTTTTCCAATGTAAACCCTACATTTTGAAAATTTTATTTAAAATGGCCCCTCAAGACTAAATTTGAATAAAATTGCTATATAGTTAAGGAACTAAATTGGTTTCGATCCTTCAGAATCATTTTTTATAGCCGAGGGACTGAATTAGAGAAATATGACAAGCACTAAATTGGCCACATGAATAATCAGAAACTATTTTGGAACTTAATCTTAATTCAACAAAATTATATTCTTTTTATTTTATAAAGAAATCAACATTGAATCTATTCATGATTCATCTTTAATGTTTTCTAATATTTTCTATCATGAATCACTACTAGCTTCTAGTTGAAAATTTTATTTATTCTCTACCTAGGCAACCTTCGTTCAGTTACACACTTTGCTTAAAAGGCTCATGCGGAAAATCACTAGTGTCCTAATTTTGAGTTTGTAGTACACAATTCATTTCATATATTGTATTAAAATTCTAAAGCTTCTTCCTTACTTGATCTTCACTCCAAGGATTTTCCTTGTAAAAGAATTCACAAATTTCTATAAAGGGGTTCTAATAAAAAATGATTGCTCATTCCAAAGTTTTTTATTCCTCATTAAAGTTTCATTCTAAGTTTGATAAGAAAAAAAAAATTGCAAATATTATATTAGAAAAATATTCTTATCCACTCTCTGAGTGTCAATCAAATGTTAAATCAAACTCACATTTTGATTGGAAATCTACACATGCTGACTCTTTCGTACAAATAAAAAAAAAAGTCCAAGTTCCTTCTTTAATGGATTAATTTTAGCTTCTTCCTATTTGTTCTTTGTTGTGATCATTAATATCTATGGATGATGGAACTTAAACATGTATAGTTTAGGATCTTTTATCAATTGGTCAATGGTAAAAGACAAGCTAATTTGAGAAAGCCTGTATATTATTTGCTTACAAGAAATAAAAATTGAGTCTACCTCCCCAACATTCTTTGATCTATCAAAGGTAACAAGATAAATGACTGGTTTATTCTTAAATCTATTGAGAACTCTGATCTTTAATATTCTTCATTCTTTGATTGTCAATTTTTTTATTATTATTTGAACTCTTAAGAAACTAAAAAAATATAAAATTTGTATCCAAATCTATCAATGAATAGCACCAAAATCTTACTAACAAGAATTCATAACTAATGAAGAGAAAGGTTAGAGAAAGCAAAAAAATCTAGAGAAAAGTCTACAATTTTACTATATTAAAAAAAAAAGTCAGACTCAGTACAAATAATGTCAAATATCAAGCTCTCCTTCTAACCCTTTATTTATAAAATTTGTGCCAAGACACAAAATTCAAGAAAGACTATGATTTAATTAATAGAAATAAGAAATACATAGCAAGATTAATAAGCACTTGTTGCAGAATACATGAAATGTATAACCAAAAATATAAAAATACATACAAATTATTTTAGGGTAGCCACTTCCGGACATTTCATGATTACAGCAAATACCAGTAATTTGCCAAAATACTTAGGTGATTTTCTTTCGTAAATAACTTTTGAGCAAGTATACTTGAATTAGAGAAGCATTGGGTGATTAGCTTTAAGCAAGAGAAACATCAGGTGACTAGCCTTGAACGAGAGAAACCTTAGGCGATTAGCCTTGAATGATAGAAGACATCAATTTCATCTAATCGACTCTTGGGTTTAATACAAAATAGCAACTTGTTTACTTCAAAAGATGGATTTAGTTAGACCAAGGTGACTTTGATAGATAAATCCCTATTTATGCAAACTAGCCTCAAGGAAAATCATTAGTGGACAACTTCATTTAGCCAACTACATAAGCTGAACCAGCTATAACGTTGTGACTTGATTTTTCTCTTGGAGACTCATGTGATCTTGCAAGTTAGACCAACTACCTTTGACTTCGACTCAGGTAACTTTTATGTGTGCATTTATTTTCATGATTCTCTTATGTCATTAAAGCATATTTATGAAAAAAAAATAAAAGAATTCAATATATTATTTTGATGAGCTGTCACATCCTATGACATTAATTTGACCATTTTGCATGTATCATCGTCTTTGGAAATCGATAAATAGAGTTTTGCTTAAAAGAATTCAATTGAAGTTTGCTCACTTTGTCTCTATTATTTTCTTTACTCAATAACTTCATGTTCTTAAACCAAGATGAATCGATCATCTGATTTCAAAATAATTGATGCTTCTAACAAAGCTATTATCTACAACAATCTTGAAAAAAAAATCAATTGAAATATAAATGAAGTTTTCCTCTTCAAGAAGCTGCCGGTCAAAAATGGAATGTTAAAATTAAGCAAGATAAGCAAATGAATACCTTGAAGGTCCTACTAAACAAATGAATCTCATAATGAACAACACAACAAAGCGATGGTTGAATATGAGATGGCCACTAGTCTCAAATCAAAGTAAGCAGATGTTCAAACTTAGTTAAAACTTGATTTGAGCAACTACTATAACGTCTAATGCGGTCCAAGGTTCAAGGTTTAAGGCGCAAAGAAGGTTTGAACAAGCACAAAATTCCAATTATAAATTCATACTTAGCTTTTTGAACTTAGGGTCTCCTTAAGTCTCCTTCCATTTATAACTCACAATTGTCGATAATGAATGGATTCAAACCTAAAGAACCAAATGCATAACATTATCTAATAATATATATTAATAATAATTAATTTTTTAATTATACTTATAATTTAATTAAACCCGTAATTTGCCATAAACCACGATTTCACTATAGCTAGGACGAGTAAACGTACTTTCTCGACATGCATTGGATTAGGGAAATTAAATTTTCGTCAATTGAGTTTATAACGCATGAACTCTTATTTTCCTTCGCAGTTCTTTCCCTGGCTCTCGGTTCGGCCTTTCATGCGAGAGACGAGAGGCGTGCAAGTGAGAGGGGATGCGGAAGGGTCTAGAGGGTCGGAGTGCGGTTGCACTGCCGGTCGGCGTGCGATCAGTCGTCGTCGGCCGCCTGGTGAGCGCAAGTTTCTCATCGCGGAAGTCGCGTCCGCGACACAGGCGGGATCACGTCTTATCTGAATCGTGGGTAGGGTTCGGCTGAGGGAAATGAAAGGTAATATGGTTCATTTCTTTTATATATATATATATATATATATATATATATATATATATATATATATATATATATATATATTTAATATTGGTAAGAAAACTTAAATGATATTTATTATTTTTGTATATAAAGAAATTAATTTGAAATAAATTGAGATATTTTTATGGAATTAAATAAAGTATTAATAAATTTTGTTATGTTAGCTAAAGTGAAATATGGAATGATAAATATTGGAAAACATTGAATTTATGGATTTTAATATATCTTATATAAATATATATATATATATATATATATATATATATATATATATATATATATATATATATGGTAGCAATTTAATTGGATTAATTAATTGAGTTTAAATTAACTAAGGAATAAAACTTTAATTATATTATTTTTTTAAAGATTGAAAGAAAAGTTAATTATATTATTATTTTCTTTAAGTAGAATTAAAGCATGAATAAGAAGGGTTGTCGTAGGAAGCACGCGTGACAACTGCCATGTTCACCTGTAAGTTTTAATAAATGATAATGAATCATTACAAATTACTAGGAGATTGATTAGTTATTTGAAATTTCAGTTTTTGAAACATCAAGATTTTTGGAATAATATTCGTATGAGGAAAATCCCTGTTGATATTGTTTATGTGCGTAAGAGGTTTCTAACATCACTTTTGCGAGAGAAGTTCGTCACTTAGATAAGATTTGCAAATTCTAATACAGATATGTTTATCCTTCTCTGCAATGCAATTGAATATAATATTGGTTGTCAACACTTTATGTTTTATATGAAACCAAGTCATATGCATAGTTTTATGTTTATGCTATGCAATGATAAATTTGTCTTGCTCCTTGTTGCATCTCCATAATTAGTCTATGGTTTCAGTTCATTTCTGATTATTTTCCATACTGTATTTCCTACTGTTAAAATATGGGCATACAACAAACTTAACTTATATATGTCATGTGTTAGTAATCAGAAAATTGATCAAATGTTATAAAAATACCTACACAGAAATTTGGATAAAAAGGTTCCTAGTGAGGCAAATAGGTCCTCAAATATTATGATATGGAGTAAAAAAGTTTCTTATAGAAAAAAAAGGAAATTAAATGTAATGTATACGTTATGATATGTTCATCAATGAATGTGATAACTACAACAACAACAAGCCTTAATCCCACTAGGTGGGGTCGGCTACATGAATCCTTCGTCTCCATTGTATCCTATTATGTGTCAAATTCTCATCTAATTCAAGTATACTAAGATCATTTTTATACATCTTAACCAAGTCTTTTAGGTCTACCTCTACCTTTCTTAACATAAATCTAATGCATCTACTCTCTGTCGGTCATCTGGATGCGACGCTTTATGTGGCCAAACCATCTAAGGCGACTCTCCCTAATCTTATCTACCACTGAGCTACTCCAACTTTTTCCCGAACATACTCATTTTGCATTCTATCTCTCGAGTAAAGCCACTCATCCACTAAGCATCCTCATCTCTGTAACACTTAACTTAGTCATGCTTCTCTTTTTTTGTGGCCAACATTCGCACCATAAGTCATTACAGTCTTACCACCATCTTATAAAATTTTCTCTTAAGTTTAAGTGGAACTTTTCTATCACATAATAGGCGGATGCATTCCTCCACTTCAACCATCCAACTTGAATTACTAATAACATCTCCATCTATTTCACCATCATTTTGAACAATAGAGCCTAAATATCAATCTCACTCTTATTAATGACTTGATCTAAAGTCACTATCACTAAAACTTCTACAACTAAAATTACACTCCATATATTAGGTTTAGATCTACTTAACGAAAACCTTTAGACTCTAAAGTTGACCTCCATAATTCAAGTTTCTGTTGGACTCCTCTCAGTCTTATCAAGAAGAATGTCATCGACAAAAGCATACACCAAGGTACATCTTCTTGTAAATGCCTAAGAACATCCATAACTAAAGTAAAAGATAAGGGCTTAATGTTGATCCTTGATGTAATCCAAGCGAAATAGGAAAATATTTTGTCAATCCTCCTTGTGTTTGGACACAAGTAACTCTAGTATACATATCCTTAATGACTTGAATATAACCAATATTAACTCCTTTCGTTCAGAACTCTCCAAAGAACATCTCTTGAGACTTTATCATAAGCTTTCTCTAAATCAATAAATATCATATGTAGATCCTTCTTACTTTCTATGCTTCTATTAAACCTCTTAACAAATGTATAGCATCCATAGTAGATCTATCGGCATGAAACCAAAGCGATTGTGAGAAACTTACGTATCACATCGTAACATATGCTCAATTACTCTCTCCCATAATTTTAATGTATGGCACATTAACTTAATTCCTCTATAATTTGCACACTCATGTGCATCACCTTCATTCTTAAATATAAGAACCAATAGACTCTTTCTCCACTCATCTGGCATCTTTTTAGTCTTTAAAATAACATTAAAAAGATTTGTAAGCCAAGAAATTCCTTGATCTCCTAAACATTTCCACACATCTATTGGAATATTATCCGATCCTCTTGCTTTTCCACATTTCATTTTCTTTAAAGCTTCAACTTCAAATTTACTAATCTGACGATAGAAATGAAAATCTATTTTTTTTTGTTTAGTATTAAGGTTCTTAAAATCAATCGTCTTTCGGATCCTCCATTGAAAAGTTTATCAAAATATCTCATCCACCTATTTTCAATATCTTTTTAAAAGTCTTTATTATTTTTCGTATATCCCCTCAACTATGTCTTTTCTTCTCCATCTGGCTAACTTATACATACATCTTTCACCTTCTATCTATCTGTGTATAAATCATTAAAATTTAAATTTTTTCGTCATATATTCTTTCTTAGAATCTCTGGTACTTTATATCTTTCTCAATTCTCATTTTTCATCTAAACCAGGTTTATATAACAATGTTTCTTATTTCTTATCTTCTTCACTCACTCCACCATTCTTATTAAAAAGCTTTTCCTTGATTCTCCAAGCATCTTTAGCAACTTCTTAATTTCTTGATATTTTTTCACATGCGTTAACTTTATGAACACCCCAAATTCTAATATCTTGTAGCTTGCTCTTAAAATATTTTTATTTGTATTCTTTAAGTGTCCCATCTAATCTGGACAATAATTTAGTTTATTTTTCTTTTCTGATCTTTCATCTTAAAATCTAAAACTAATAATTGATGTTGGGTCTTAAAATTTCACTTGGTATGACCTTCTGATCTTTACAATTTAAGCGATCTATTTTTCTTTCGAAAATAATCAATCGTATTTTAGATCCATTTTTTTATAAGTAATAATATGTTCATCTCTTTTCTTAAAAAAAAGTATTATTCTACAAAATAAAATAAAGAAAATCTAATATAGTCTTACCTTCTTAATTAAATCAAATCCATGAATACTTTTAAAATCTTCTACTTACCACGTGTCCATTTAAATCTCCTCCAATAAATACTTTTTTTCTTGAGGGTATCTTGTTGTATTTATTCAAAATTTTTTTTCTTTTCAAACCTACTGGGAGCATAGACACTTATAACATTGATAATCTTGATCATGATAATCTTTAAAGTATAATTATCTCCATCATTAATACTTATAACATTATCCTTCAAACTTTTTTATCACACTACACCATTTCTAGTTCGACTTTTAATCCAAAGTTTAAAACCTAAACTATCAATCTCTGGCCTTCTCACCAACCCATTTAGTTTCTTGAACACATAAAATATTTATCTTTCTATGAACCATAATATCTATTAATTCCATTAATTTAGAGAGTACATATTCCAAGATCCTAACCAAATTTTAGTTTCATGGACTAACTTATTTGCCATCCGTCCAAAATGTGGGAACCCTTGCTTATTTAACCACGCGGCTGTCGTCTTGGCTACATTTTCATCAGTATTCAAAATACGTCGCTTCCAGGGGGCGCCTTAGCATTAACACAATGATTTAAAGGATTCATGTCATGATTATTTCGACAAATTTTCTGTACACCACGCAACCCTCCACTTTTTGCATCCGAACTTGGGACCGGCAATGGTAGTGTTTAATGTGATAACTACACATAACGTAAATTTAAAGCTATCGTGAATATATATATATATATATATATATATATATATATATATATATATATAAAATGTAATAATGTATTACATCATGTATGTAGTAATGTTACATCATGTTGCAGAGAAGAATTCTAATAAGCTATTAGATGCTTACAATGAATATCATACATATATTTTAATTATACAGTCGCATGTTAATGTTCTACTTTTCTATAATTCAAATATGTATTAAATTACTTATCTTACGAAGTCATATAACTTAACAGTTGGTTATAACTGTTTTCAAGGAAGGGTTAAGGAGAAGGTGGAGGAGTAGGTTTTGCCCTTTTTTTGGAAGTTGTGATGGGATATATTGTAAATAAGTTTTAGATGTAAGTTCAGAAATTTTTAATAGTATTGTTTTGATATTCAGCATTTTAGATGCTATGTAGTTTGTATGAAAAGTTTCAATTTAGGTTGTTTCCGCTTGCTATGAATTGGTAGATTTATTGTCTAAATGTTCTTATGATATGTTTGGTGAATTTAGATGATTGTATTGATCTTTTATACATTCTGTGGTATGTAAAATTTTCAGAATAGTTGTTTAAGAAAAATGTAGTCACCCAAATTTACTCTCTATTACATCTCTTCCGGTGGGTCTTAAGTTATCATTTGAGATGTTATAGAAAGTAGTATCAGAGCATTTGAATTCAAATGATCAAGTATGGAAGCATGATTTGGTTTAGAGTAGTTAAGCATGGAATATGATTCGATTTCTACAGAGCATAGGTTAGGTTAGTTGAATAAGTGAGCGGTGTACGCGACATAAGCTTATACGTATATTTTAACTCATAAAAAAATAACAATATATATATATATGAAGATAGCTATTCATTTTCAGATATGGTTAAAAAGGTGCCTAAAAGAACAAATGGGCAATCAGCTCAGCCAGGCAGAGATGTTGAAATTCCTAAAACTATTGCACCAACTGAGGGAAGCACATTAAGAGCAGAAAATGTACCAGCACCTAACTCTATTGTTATGCTGTAAATGCAAATGATGAAAATCATGATCAAATGATGGAGAAAATGTAATCTTTGTATACATGTAAACTATTGCCAATATAAGATACCAGTGATTGAGTTGAGCAGTTACTAGCACCAATATCATGGTGATGTGATGATAATAGTTTGAAGCAGTCATTACTCAAGGGAGGAGTAGATGCCATGAAGCTGAAGATTGGATTGTCCGAATTGAGAAAATTTTAAATGGGATGAAATGCTCATTAGATAGAAGAGTATCTGCTATTTGTGTTGGAAGCGAGCTCATGGAGAAATGTTGGAAAAATTTGATCTCAATCAGATTACAGGAAGAGTTTAGCAAGTTTTAGATTGGATCATTCTCCTCTTGACAAGCAATGCAGGAGAAATTTATAAATCTGTCTCAATGTAGAAAAATAGTGATCGAGTATGAGGCAGAATTTACATCCTTATCTCGCTATGCGCCTCAATTCATTAGTACACCAAGTGAGAAGTGTTATAGATTTCTCAGAGGACTGAGAGATCAATTCAGGCAACCTTTAATTCTACTTAGAATTAAGGATTTTGTAGAATTAGTGAAGAGTGCAAAACTATTAGAGCGTGATGTGGATATGGTCAGACAAAGATAAGATATTGGCAATAAGAGGAGATAGTTAGATGTTAGATATGAGCAATTTAAAAAGCAGAAGTTTAGTCAGAAATCACAACAGCAGCATCAATCTGGGAAACAGCAACATCAACAAGAAGGTTAGACATTAGCACCAGTTTGCACTATATGTGAAAAAACACATTATGGGAAGTGCCTAGTAAATTCTGGAAGATGTTATCTAAGTGGGGAAGTGGGTCATATCAAAAGAATCTGTTCGAGAAATTTTCAGGGGAGCAGAGAGCTAAGAATTGCACGGAAGCCAGAAGTGTATAAAGGTACAAAGCCTTCTTTGAACAAATCTTTTCAAAAGGATAAAGGAATAGAGTCTGGTGCTAGTGTGAAGTCAATAACAACTCGTGTGTTTGCCTTATCTTCCCAAGAAACCAGAGAATCTTCAGATGTTGTGACAGGTATGATAGTTATTCCAGATTTTCCTGCTAGACTGTTTTTTTATTCTAGTGCATCACACTCATTTATGTCTGAGCTATTTTGTAATACATTGCACCTGCCACCTATTTGTCTTATTTTTAGTGTTCGAATTTTATTGCCCTCTGGTGATTGTATGTTAGCAAACAAAATGTGCACTGTCGACATTGTGATAGCAGGTAGGAAATTTTCATCTAAAGTAATTTTACTACCTTTAATTGAATTTGAAGTGATCTTGAAAATGGATTGGCGAACAAAATATTTTGCTACAATCGAGTGTTGAAAGAAAAAGGTTCGGTTTGATTTACCTAATGAGAGACCGTTTTATTTTCACTG
Source organism: Cymbidium sinense (assembly GCA_021442155.1). Classification (NCBI taxonomy): domain Eukaryota; kingdom Viridiplantae; phylum Streptophyta; class Magnoliopsida; order Asparagales; family Orchidaceae; genus Cymbidium; species Cymbidium sinense. The sequence continues at coordinate 52,253,109 of CM038230.1, forward strand.
TGAAAAGAGAGTGTTAGCCTCTTTAATACATTCACTCAATGTTGACAAAGCTATAAAAGCTGGTGATTTGATATTTTTAGCTAGTGGAAGTAGTTAAAGATGCAGTTATTGATATCAAATCTATTCTGGTAGTAAATGAGTTTTTTGATGTATTCTCTGTGGAACTTGCTGGATTACCTCCTAAAAGAGAGATAGAGTTTACAAATGAAGTGCAACCCGGAATTACTCCGATAATTAAAATACCTTACAGGATGGCTACTAAAGAATTACATGAGTTGAAAAAGTCAGTTATCTGAATTAATCGATAAAGGTTTTTCAGACCTAGTTCATCTCCTTGGAGTGCGTCAGTACTGTTTGTTAAGAAGAAAGATGGTTCCATGAGATCGTATGATTACGAGAATTAAATAGAGTATGTTAAAATAAGTACCCTCTCCTAGAATTAATTAACTTGATCGGTTGGAAGGAGCTTACGTGTTTGAATCGATTGGTCGGGATATCATCAAGTGAGTGAGAGAATGTGACATTGCAAAGGCGATTTGGCAATGAAGCATTACAATTCTTAGTTATGCCTTTTGGATTAACTAATGCAAGTGTTTATGGATATGATGAATGGAATTTTCAAACCATATATCGATCAATTTGTGATAGTACTCATTGATGATCGAATGAGGATCATGTCAACCATCTCAGAATAATGTTAAACCTGTTGAGAGAGCACAAATTATTTGTTAAATTCTCTACATTTGAATTTTGGTTGAAAAATATTGCTTTCTTGGGACATATCATTGGAGAAGGCATTTCAAATTGAGAAAGTTAAGCGGTATTAACGATCAATTGTAATAATGAGAAATTTTCTGAATTTAGCAGGTTATTATAGAAGATTTGTGCAGGGATTTTCACAGATTGCATCACCTTTATCCAAGCTTATGAGAAAGGATGTGAAATTTGACTAGACAGATGATTGCGAGCAGAGCTTTCTAGAGCTTAAAAGGTTATTGACGACTGCTCATGTATTAATAATCCCATCAGATACAGAAGGTTTTCAAATTTATAGCGATGCTTCTTTAAAAGATTTGGGTTGTGTTTTAATGCAGAACAAGAAGGTGATTGCTTATGCTTCGAGGCAATTAAAACCACATAAGAAGAATTATCCAACGCATGATTTAGAATTAGCTGTTATCATTTTTGCTTTAAAGATTTGGAGGCACTACCTCTACAGCATAAGATGCAAGATATTTATATATCATAAAAGTTTAAAAATACATTTTCAGCCAGAAAGAATTAAATTTGAGGTAAAGGCATTGGCTAGAGTTAATAAAAGACTACGATCATGATATGCAATATTGTCCTGAAAAAGCCAATGTCGTTGTTGATGCATTGAGCAGAAAATCAAGTGGGCAAACCAACTGGCTATTAACCCAAAAAATATAATTAATTCGAGATATAGCAGCTCTACAGTTAAAAATTGAAACACAAAATGAGCAGAGCACAAATAGATTATACCCAATGGAGGTTCAACCTACTTTGGAAGACAAAATTAAAACTGCACAAAAAGCCAGTGATGATTTACAAAAATTAACAGAACAAATGCTAGCGGGTAAAAGAAAAGACATTACAATTAATGAACAGGGTGTGCTCAGAAGTAATGCTAAATTGTGGGTACCAAAAGAGGTAAATCTAATTCAAGATATTTTATTTGAAGCTCACAATTCTGCTTATGCAATTCACCCAGGAAGCACAAAAATGTAGGAGGATTTGAAAACACTCTTTTGGTGGCCTAGAATGAAGAAAGATATGGCAGAATATATATCTAAATGCGAAGCTTGTCAAGTTATCAAAGCATAACATCAGAAACTCAGTGGTATGCTTCAATCACTACCTATACCAGAGTGGAAATGAGAAAATATAGTCATGAATTTTGTTATGGGTTTTCCTCGGTCAAGACAAGAGCATGATTGTATTTGGGTAATCATTGATAGATTAACAAAATAAGCACACTTTTTGCGCATTCGACAGACTGATTTCGTAGAGAAATTAGTCAGATTGTTCATAAAAGAAATCATTATATTACATGGAATTCCAAAAGTTATTGTATCGGACAGAAATGGTAAGTTTACATCAAAATTATGGAAAAGTGTTCATGCAGGTTTAGGTACCAAATTACATTTCAGCACTGCATTTTATCCATAGATAGATGGGCAATTTGAATAAACAATTCAATTTTTAGAAGACTTACTGAGATTGTGCATTTTGGATTTTGGCAATAGTTGGGAAGATCATATACATTTGATAGAGTTTGAATACAATTGTCATATCCAAAATTCACCTCTTTTGGAATAACAAAAGAGTTGTTCAAGTCGGTGATAGTTTGAAGATGAATAGTAGATAAGACACTGCAGGATATTTCGTTCTCATTTGGTGATAACTTTTTTATATCGATTCAGGCTATAGCCCCACATATTACTCCCGTCTTGAGAGAGCACTTTCGATTAAAATTTAATTATGAATCGTTAAGAACGCAGTATATAATTCGGTGAGTGGAGTTTAGAACTTATGAAATTTATTATTTTAATTTAAAACTTTTGTGGTGGGAAGCGATGATGCGATCTAGATCCCATGGTTAGTCATCCATTGTGGTCCTGCGTCGAGGAGGTAGTCGACCCGACGGCCGAAGGATCCTGTCGGCCACACATGGGTTACGTAATCCAAGGTGTCGCTGTAGACAGGGTGAAGTTTGTCAGGGACAAATATAAGTCAACCTTAACATGGGGCATTTTGCAACCAAATTCATTCTACGTTTCAGCTCAAAGAAGCGCCGTTGAACATACACTGGTAGTGGCAAATTTAGTGGTGTCATATCGTGAACCACGGTCGGGAGGGCTCTGCGTCAGTCATTTATGTGGTGTCATATCGCGGCAAAACCACGCGGACAGAGGACACGAGCCACGTCCTTACGGGCTTAGAAAATTTTGAGTGTGAAGTTAGTTATGTATTTGATTTGACATTGACTCTTTGTAAGCAAAAAATTTCTTAATTTATCACCCCAAGACAAACAGTTGCGGAGGAGTAAATTGATTTTTTTAGTTTTAAATTAAATAATTTATTTCATTTTTATTTATATTTTTGTTATATTTTTTTTAAAATTTTTTGATCATTCTATGATTAATTTAGATTTGAATATAATGATCATTTATCATTAAAATTTTAATAATAATTGCCCGATCGAAGGACTAATATTAATTGATCTTTTATACACATTTTTTACAAAAATTAATTCATTGTCTCAAGAATATAATCCTTCAAAACCTTGTCCCTCTTGAACATGTAGAGGATCGGGTTTGGGACTTTTCTTCGAGGGTTTGAATTTTTAGAAAGCGATGTTGATTAAATATCTTGTATTATATGGCAATTAAACTACCGGATATTATTAATTTAAAATTCTTATAATCTCAAAATTTTTAGGTTTTTTGTTACCGTCAGAAGACCAAGATGATAGATATCGGCTTATTTCTTCTTTGAGGATCGATCTAGATTAATTATTTCAAGATGTCATTCTTCAAACTGTATTTACAGATTGTACATGAGGATCGGGTTTGAGATTTTCTTCTGATATTAAACTTGAGGATACGTTGACAATGATGATCAGATAAATTTATCTTTTGTCATTTTATGATAGAATTAAACTTTTAAGATTTGATAGCGTCATTAGATTTTTTAAGTTTTATTAACAACGGTCAGACCAAGATATGTAGCATATGTTCTTTCATTTCATTTGATTGTTTGCATATATACATTTGAACATTTAAAAGTTATTGAATACTTCAACATGCATACAAGTATTTGTTCTTATAAAATATTGTATGGACATTGAAATGTCTAAGTTAAAATTTTGATGTTTAACATGGCATAGATGTCGAATTATAAACATAGGCTTTAATACCTAACATTATAAATCAGATATAGATCCATTGTCAAATATAAATTTGACAATTTTGTGTTTATGTAATCGCGGATGCATTACATAAAGTATAAGACCGCGAGTTATTTCTATTATTTGTCGTAGTCAGTATAGATTTCTATAAGATATGTTGAATCTTTATCATGTATTAAGTGAGTCTTACATAAAATGTGAATGCACATTGCAAACTAAGTGATTGTATATAGGCTTGATTCTTCAAATCACTTATCCTGATCAAGCATATCATGTTCTTTAACAAATCAAGCGTCATTTTGTAGAGTATGAATTTGATTCTTTCAAGTATTTGCGTAGAATCAAATGGTTAAACAAAAGAATATTGCTTCATAAAGTCATAGATTTCATTTAACTTTTAATATTAAAGCATTCAAATTGAATAGAATGAGATAACTTTGAATATCTTGTATCATTTCAACTTAAGCATTTTAGCGTGAAGCTTTCGTTTGTTTCCAAATAACATATGACGCACTTGATCTTTCCATGCATTGAGTGTCACATTTTCATTTCTCATTCATATGGCATAATCACCACTAGTAAAATGAATTTGAAATTTAAATAAGTAATTGTCATATCTTTATGAAGATTTAGGTAACAAGTAATAAATCTGTAATTATCATATAAGATGATAAATGCAGCGTGAATAATCGTATACGTTACCTTCCTTTTCAAACTCTTAGACATTTCACATTTTTATTTATCAAAATTTTCTGACCTCCCGATCATCCATATGAGGGGGCCGGAGGAGGTCTTCCCACCACGCCAAAAGGCGTCATGGTAGGTAATGTGAGGGCAGCGATTTTATTTATTTACACGCCAAGAAAGTGTATGGGTTCATATCATTTTTCTAAGTTTGGAGAAACGTGAGTAGTCTTATATTAGATTTAAAACTGCGTTTGCATATAGACGTTTTTCGAGAAAAGAAATCTTTCTTCTTTTCTTTTTTTTTTAATCAAAATTTCAATTTCTCCGTAGATAGCGTATGGGGTTCTTGAAGGCCCTACCCGCAGAAAAGGCGTGTATGGGTGATGTAATGGCACACACCAAAATTTTGTTTGTCATGCCGAAAGGCGTGTATAGGTTAACACATCATAAGATTTTCCCACCATGTTGGAGAAACATGAGTAGGTGAAATAGATTTAAAACTGCATTTGCATATAGGCGTCTTAAAGCGTTAAAAGAAATCAAACAAACAACTGAATACTCTTCTATTAAGATAATATGTAATAAAATGATCTCTCAACAAATAATTTTCTTAACTTTCTTTTTTTATCAAAATTTTGTATCAAAGTCACCCATATGGGGTTAGAAAGCACGCCAAGAAAGGCGTGTATGGGTGGATGTGCGAGACCATAAAATTTGTTTGCCCACACGCCAAGAAAGGTGTGTATGGGTTAGCATATCATAGTGAATTTCCTTGTTAATAAGATATCAAATGATAGAAATAGGCAAGTATACAAGTATAGATTAAACTCAAAAGACCATCATTCATTTCTTTCTTTCACAAGATTTTGCATAATGTATCATTAAGAGTTGATTTAAACAAGGTAACAAGAATGAAACCCATAGAAAATAGCAAGTAGCGTAAAAACCCCTTTTTAATTTGATTTTTTCAGATTTCATTCTATTTCGTGCAGAGAGAAACAAATGAAACTCATGAGATAGAATAGCATAAAACCTCTTTTTTTAATTTCACTATTCACTTTTCGATTTCATTACCGTATGCAGAGATAAAACAAAAATGAAATCCATGGGATAGCATACCAAAAAAAAAAAAACCTTTTCTATTTAATTTCATATTTCACTTTTCATATTTCTACTCTCGTGTGCAGATAAAACAAATGAAATCCATAGGAGATAGCAGTAAAGCAAAACTCCCTTTGATAAAATGATTTCGACTGTATCATACTTCTTTAAAAGCAATCGATTCAATTCCTTTAAGTAAAATGATTTCAGCAACTACTTAATGAAACAATGCAATTTCTACTTGATAATAAAATTTCAGTTAAGACAACAAATTAATAGTTCTCCTCAGTAGAAAGTAATAAACTCTTTGTAAACACTCAACAATTTCCCTTTGATAAAAAAACGATTTCCAATTTCCATTTCAAATTTTTCAGCAAGGAAACACATAGGTGTTCATAAAAGCAAAATAAGCAATATTTTATCATCAGTTGTTTTCAGAGATAAACATCGCAAAATCCGTGAATAATAGATAAAAGCGAGATTTGGGTACATCATCCCAAATTTCTAGAAAACCAATCTCAGTATAAGATATAGCATTTTAAAAATCCTAATTTCCAAAATACCCAAATGAAAATAAGCTTAGGGTTAGAAAGAGCAACTGGAGGTGTCAAATATTAAGGGGAGAAAGGAGGTTGAGGTAGGGGTCTTAACCAAACGGAACCAAGGCAAGAGGGTGTCCCGTCAGGCGAGAGCGAGGGAAATCCCTTTGGTTAGTCGGCGCACGCAGATGGAAGGAGGGGAGCTCGGGAGGAAGAGGGAGATCGGGACGAGAGGAAGAGGTTGTGAGCAGTAGGAGAACGAACAGGAAGTGTCGTGCTATGAGAGAGGAGAGTCGAAGGAGCCGAGAATCACCGTCAGAGAATAAATATCGTGTGTTCCTTTTGGCACTTTAGGGCCACGCTTTGATTCGTCGTTTGGCAATAAGAATTAGCGGCGTCATTTTCATTGGTTTGCGGGCAAGAGTAAGGATTAAGGGTTAAGAGAAATGAGGAAAAATTAATCATTCTAATTGCATTTTAATATTACTTTTGCATGATTTTAATTTATTTAATAAACCCTAGCAATATGGGTGTCAATCTTAGGTGTTTCAGTTGTGCCAAATACAACGGCGCGATCGATTTCGCGATCGGAGGTCGTTTAAGCAATGTCGACGATGGTTGAAGTGAAATTAGGTTTAAATCGCGCGTCGCTCAAATTCGATGTTCGACTGCCATCGGCCGTGGAAGGCGTCGTTTGATGCGACGTTCGCGCGGCCGATCAATTTCATAGCGAGATCGTTCGGACGTCGTCGGGGCTTCCCGACTTCGATATGCACGTAATTTAATTAAAAATTAATTTTAATTATTTGATCGATCATTAATTGATTGGATATTTTTTATTTAATTAATTTTAACATTTTTTATGCATTACAATTAATTTTTTAAATTAAAGCGAATTCGATTTGATTAGGGGGTTTTAAATTGATTTAGCGATGTTACTTTCGTTAACACTATTTATTTTAATTCGCGATTCATTTGAAATTATGAACTTATATGTGGAGTGTCAACAAATGCCCCCAAAAACAAATATGCCGCATAGCAATTCATGTTTGTCAAGTAAGATAGGATCTCATGGATCTCCAAAGAGATTTACTTGGATGTCACGCTTAAGTTGTAATTTCTATAACTCTTGATAATATTTGATCATTGTCCTTTGATAGAAGTGAGTATAACCCTCAGGTTGGGCAAACATTTAAATTTCATCGGTTCGACTGTAATAGCTCGTTGAACAGGTATTTGTTGTCATTTGTCCAATGCTTTGTGCTTGATGGACTAAATGAAGGAGATGTTTTGACTTGTCATCATCAACTTGTTAAGAGAATTTGGTGCATCTTCACTCTATGTTTTGTGCTTTTGTTGAAGACTTCTTCCCGAGAGTTTGAGATTTATATTTTCTCCTTTGCCTTTGTGCAACTTGATGGAGTTGATGGTTTGTTGCTGAGATGAGAACATCTTCGGTCTTGTGCTTTGTGTTTTGGCGAACTTGTTGAAGATTTCATCTCGAAATTTTAAATTTTGTATTTTCCTCCTGTCCTGGCTTCGTGCCTTAGCGGACTTGATGGAGTTGATGAGATGAGAATATCTTCGGTCCTATGCTTTGTGCTTTGATGGACTTGTTGAAGATTTCATCTCAAACTTTGGGATTTGCATTTTCCTCCTCGGCCAGGCTCAGACTTGATGGAGTTGATGAGATGAGAATATCTTCTGCCCCATGCTTTTGCTTTAATTTGACTTGTTGAAGATTTCATCTCAAGATTCGTATCTTATATCTCATTTTATCCCGCTTCATGCCTCACGGATTTGATGGAGGAAAGTCCTCGAATTATCTTGATATTTATGCTGATAATAAATTACCTTCTACCGCGGTCAGAAGGATAAATGCCGACTAATCTGAGCTTGTGTTGGATCAATGGCAAAGAGTCATCACCGTGCCTTTGAATGACATTGATGACAAAACTCCCTTAGTTCGATTTAGCTTTATACAAACATTGAGATAGCTTCTTCTCCTCACTTTGCTTGATTGGACTTATAAAGAAGAATTTCTTTCGCCTTTGCTTTCGCTTTAATAGACTTATTGAAGGAGTTGAGATTTCACATTTGTATTTGATTCCAAACTCGCTTATTCTTAGTAAGGATATCTTTGTTTGTTATAGAATTTTGAGAAATAACCTTGTGACCAATAAGGATAATCTCCCAGCCTGGGTCACTTGAACTCACCAAGTTGGAGAGGGGATTTGGATGCTCTTGTCTTGAACTAACGTAGGAAGATCCCTTACTACTCTTGTGTGGAGGTAGAAATCTGCGACTCGATTTTGCTGTTGACCACCTTATACACCCACTTGATCTGGACTTGAAATTGATGAAGGATTTTATCCTGCTAACGAGATGGGGATCTACGGCCTTTGGGATTGAGTGGTGACCCGCCATATTTGGGCATGTTGACCGACCTTATACACCAACTCGAGCCTTAGATTTGGGATGATAAATGTATATCCAACTTTGTTGAAGCTACTTGAAAATTTTCTTCTTTGGTCAAGACTTTTAAATTTGAGCATTTGAGCATATAATTTTGAGTATGCAAGGGATCTCTGGCATGATGTCAACCCAAAGAGAAAGAAAGGCCTGCCTTGTGAACGCCCGACATTTGACTATAGAACTTAAAAAAATGCCCCCTGTCTAACAGGGGGATTTTTATTTTATTCTGAAAATTCATTCTTGTGTTATAAGAGAATTTCCAATGAAAATTTTCATGTGTTTGGCAATGAAGATTTCCAAATGCAGGATTTGTCCAATCACACTTTCATGTGTAATATTTTTTTAAATACCGACCATTGATCGGGTCTTTCTCACCTCTGACGTCAACCAGCGATAGTTCCCCTTGATATACATTTTCAATAACAAAAGGTCCTTCCTAATTATGTTCAAATTTACCGTCAATTTTGCGATGAGGGATGATTGGTCTTCTCAGCACCAAGACCAATTCCCCTTCCTGAAAAGCTCGAGCGACGATGATCGAATGCTTTGGACATCCTCACCGATAGACTTCTAGATTTTCTTTGAGCCTAACCTCGCTGCGATCAAGCTCTTCCATTCGTAGACAGACATTCTCATCTTGGGTAAGATTTTGTTGAATGGTCGCCGAGAAGGTAGTTCAACTGAGTCAAATCGCTACCCCCAAACACTAAGTGCATGAGTAGACTTTGTAAGAGTTTTGTAAGTGGTACCTAAGCCCATAACGCCCACAAGTTTGGTATGCCACTCCTTTTATTTCTTTGAGAATTTTTCTAAACAATTTGACTAGTGTTTTATTAAATGCCTCGCCAAACCATTTGCTCTGATTATAAATTTATCGCCAATCAATCTTATGCCGACGAAATTTATAAACTTTATTTTGATCGATCTATCTCAAATGAATGTACACCAAATCTATAGACAATATCATAAAAGAGACTTGTCAAAGAACTTCTTAAATGGCACCAAATTAGAAAGTAATCGGTCGCTAAGATGAAGTGGACCTGATGATGGTAGATCAATCGGTCCAATTACATCCATCCCCCAGCACTCAAACGGCCAAGATGCTATCGTTGGGTGCAACGGATTCGGAGGTTGATGAATTATGTTACCGGACTGCATTCATGGCATCTCTGGCATGATTGATACAATCTTTTACCATGACGGCCAATAGATCCAATTCTTAATTTTGAAAGCCATTTTAGGACGATTGGTGTGCACCACAAAGTCCTTGATGGATTTCAACAATTACTTTGTTGGCTTCTTCTATTCCCAAACATCGCAGCCACATCTACTCGAAGGATCTACAATGCAGAGTATTGCCAACATAAGCATATAGTCGAAGCCTTTTCTCAAGTTGTGCGGCTATCGACTTATTACTTGGCAATTTTCCTTCAAGTAGTGACGAAGGGTCATTTCGCCTTCCTTCTCTACTAAAGGATTTCATTGTATTTTTAGCACTTCCTCGGTTGAGATCTTTCATTTGAATGGTTTGCTTGTCTTATTGACTTTGGAAAGTAATTTGGGAGTGTGAGGAGCAACATGAGTCGCACCCCGCTTGATTTTTTGATGACCCCTCTTCCAAATGGGTTTTAAACTTATTGGCTCTAAGACTGACGAGTAAACACCGATATATAATCGCATCGCCATACTGACATTTCTTTAGCTAACTTAGCTAAGCGCTTGCTATTCCTAGCCTGAGACTCGAGTCATAATGACATTTGGAATTTGCTTCATAAGCTCGAAACTCATTTGTGATAAGATGCCAATTCAAGCTTGTTGATTTTGTAAAGGCCCAACACTGATTAATGATGAGTTGAGAATCGCCATAAATTTGCAAATGGACTCCCATGGAAATGGCTTCCTCTAAACCCGCCACCAACGCTTCATATCGTTGGAGGGGTTGAGTTAATCTATAAGAATGTCTCATTATGCCACCTTGTGTGATCAAGATGAGACAATACCAAACCGAGCCTTTGGGAGATTTGAGGGTTGAGTGTATTTGATGGACTGAAGCTCCATCAAAATACAATTCTCACATTTGTTGCTTTTCTTTTCATATATATGTGCATGATTTGTTCATCGAAGATCATCGTTAAGCAATGACCGCTGGATGGGATGAGCGAAGAAAATCTGCTAATTTGCCCTTCACCGCTTCGGGAAACATATGTAATATCAAATCAGAAGTAGCGACGCCATCGCCAAGTTTAATTGCCAACGCTTGGTCTATCAAGAACTTCAACGGATCGATCCTTGAGATAAGGGTAATTTTATGAGATAGCATGTAATGACGTAGCTTTTGGGCAGCAAAAATTAACGCCAAACAATGCTTCTCAATTGGAGAATAACGCACTACCGCTCCTATTAGTCTTCGACTAATATAATTCAGAGTGTTTTCCTTTCCTTCCTCATTATGTTGCGCCAACAAATCACCTAAAGATTCCTCCACAAGATGAGAGGCTTTCCGGGATTGTCGAATGGGTGGGTTCAACAGATAATCGGCCTCTTGACATTCTTCGTCCCACTTGAAAGGAGTATCTTTCTTCATTAATTTTGCAAAGGGTCGACATCTGCCCAACAAGTTTGATATAAATCTTCTAATGAATGCGAGATGTCCCTGTATGGAGCGAAGTTGACGAAGGCATCTTAGAGTAGGCATTTCAACAATCGCTTTGATTTTGTTGGGATCGATTTCAATCCCTCCACGGCGCACAACATATCCAAGGAACTTTCCCGAAGAGACTCCAAAGCACAGAGGATTCATCTTGAGATCATATTTTCGATTCTTTAAAGACGATCCTTAAATCATCGAGATGATCTGATCTATACTCGACAACGAGGTCATCAACATAGCACTCTTTGATGAATCAACTCATCAAAGATTCATGTCATTTTCTTGTAGCTCCAAAGATTTTTCAAGCCAAAGGGCATGACCGTATGGCAATATATATGCCAATTGCGTCCCGAATGAGTATGTTTCATCTTCGTGAGCCATTTGATTTGATTGTAACCGACGATCCGTCCATAAATGAGAACATGTGGTTTGAAGTGTTATCCACAGCTTCGATACGGAGAGCGAAAGTCATCCTTTGGACATGCTTTGTTTAAGTCCTCAAGTCGATAAAGATACTGAATCGACCATTCTTTTCTTTTTGAGGGACATATTAGCTATCCAATCAGCATATTTTTCTTGTTGAATGAAACCAGCTTCAATGAGCTTCTTAGTTTCTGCAATTACCTGTTCTTCAACCTCCAATCTCATTCCCTAAAGGCTTGCTTGACTGGTGATGCATCTACTTGATTGCTAGTTTGTGAACCGCTATATCGGGGGATAAGCCTGGCATTTCAAAGATATGTCCAGTAAAACAATCAATTCAGCAAAGTTTTTAATTCTTCCACTTTATCTTCGTGAAGGGCACGATTAACGTAGGCGGATCCTCCTCGTTCCCAAATTAATTTTGTTTATCCATAGTAGTCACCCACCATCTTCAAGCTCTTCGTGCTCTTTTCTACTTCTTCATTATTTGTGAGACTAACATTAAGACATTCTCATCTTCATCATCACTCTCAACTTCTATTCTTATAGATAGTATATTCTTGTGGACCATTGTCTTGGATGAAACCAAGGCCTTTAGTAATGTGCTTATTTCTCTTACCAATGGTTTCAGAACCTTTTGGATACCACATCATTTCAAAGAGCTTAGTCCTTTGCTTACTTGCTCCAGCCTGGACCCCATGTTTGCGCATTAAGTTTTGCATCTTTGGAGAGTAATATTTTGGTATCCTTGGGGTTCTTCTTCTTCGATAATTGCCCAATCGGGATCCTCTTCTTGACACCCCTGGATTTATAAAACGCTTCCCGCCCGTGCTTTTGGGAGAGGAGGTACATAGAAGGTCACCAGTTCCTCGACTTTGTGAGTTTCTCTAAAATGTTGGGGAGGAACGGGAGTGACTACAAGTATAGTCTCTGCTGCTAACGGATCTATGATTGTTTTAAAGTAGGTGCATTGCACCTTACCTTCAAAAATAGATTCAAACTCATAATCAGAGTCAAACTGATTTTCCTCAATCGGTGTCTTACTCGACGATTCGCATGGACCTTTGGATTTGAAAGGAACATATTCATCTTCTTCTTCAAGATCACCGCTAGATGAGGACATGTTATCGATTTTAAACTTGTTCTTTACATCCCTGGGATATTTCAATCCTCTTTTCCTTTATTCTTTTTTAATTTCTCCCTTCTTAACTTGTTCTTTTATGGGTTTTCAAATAGATGCGATTTGATTTGTTTTAGCTTTGATTCCTTGAAGGAAGTAACCGGCATCTTGATAAATCTTCATTTCATGCACCGCAAAGGTTGCATGTCACCCACAATTTGGCATTCTTCTCCATCCTTTGTATATTCCATACATCGATGCAATGTAGATGGACAATGTCATACTTATGAAGCCATGAAGACCCAGTCTGAATAAAAGTATCTAAATCGATCACATGTAATTTAGCTTCTGTGTAGAGGTCTCCAAATTTAAGAGGGAGGACAAATGACCCAATAGGTTCTGTCCCTTCTCATTGAATCCTTGAACCATGACTTTATCTCGTCCTGATGTTGTACATCTAGAGATCCATCTAAGAGTTCTCAAGTTCATAAGATTCACGAGGAACCGGATCAATTAAGATCCGGTATCATAATTTCACTTTCACCGTAATACAGGCATTGTGCTCGCAGCCTCAAGCATTGGGATCATCTTCAAAATGTGACTTGGAGGCTCTTGAACATGCAAGGTCTCCTGACAGCTCAAAGAAAAAAATATGCTTCGAACTTTCGCTCTTGAGAGCTTTAATTAAGGTGTTACGAGATCTTCCGACATCGAAGTGCTTCATTCACTAAGCAGGAATTTTCCTTATATGGGATAGAATATTGTAGTGATCCCTTTGATGAAGTTCTTATTTGAATCCTTAGATAACTTTTTCATTGATTTCAATTTCTTTTCCTTTATCCCTATTCATTGGCTCTTTCCTCTGTTGGGATGGTAGACACACTTCTCAACTGATTGAAGCTACTTCATTTGCATCCGAATCTTCGATGACTTAATTGCTTCAAAGATTCGCCGCCTGTCAATAATAAACTAGAAGATTCAGAATTACTGCCCAACTTTATATTTTTTATGTCTATTGATATGGTGAGCTCTGATTCATCTTCATTTGGGAAACAAAGTTCTTTTAAACTGTTATCAGCTTCATGCATCATCAAGCAAGACTTCGAGAAGTTCTTCGCCTTCTTCCCCGCTTCGCTGACCAAGATTTGTAATGAATTCGCAAAGCGATAGTCGCCTTGATCAGATGTAATCTTCCATATTATTGATGATCCTTTGTGTTATTCACCATCAATAGTAGTATATTTTGCACGCTTCTTCTTTTTATTTAATTTATTTTTTCGTTTGTGTTTCTTAGCCTTCCCTTCAGTATTTGGCTATTTTCATGAGATGAACTAGCCTTCCCATAACATAGTTTTGTCTCAACTCGTACGCTCAAGTGTGATTTCCAATACTGAACGCCTTCCAATTGCTTCAACATTTTACGCCTTTTAGAGATCAGACTTGCCATCTTTCATCATCCACCGCTTTGCCTTTATCATTGCTTGATAAGATCGGAGATGAGGTGATTACTTGTGGATTCTTTCTTCTGACGCCAATACACCGTCCGATAATGTGAATTCTCCATTTCTATTTTTCGCTTCTAGCCAATCTTTGAATATGTAGCAATCTTCAATAAGATGACCACGATGATATGATATAGTTAGGATTATTTGCTTGTCCATTCTTCGTCTTTTATACTCTCTAGTTGGAGACTGCTTTGAGTGCATGTTTAAACACGGTCACACTTTCCTCTTAAAAGAATACTCTTTGTTCTTTTCTTTTGGGTTGGGACCATAGTCATTCGCCTTTTGTTTGTTTTGTCGCCGCCTTCAGCACCTCATACATCATTACCTCCAGTATGAGCTTGGGTTGTGGACGATTGAATGACTGCTTTCTTGGTGTAGCAAGATTTCTTTCGCTACATTATAACACCGCTTACTCAGATCTTTCTTGAACGAGGTGAAATGTGTTTCACCCTTCTTCTGATCTGAGCTTTTCTTTTAGATTTATCTTGGTGGCTATCGAGGATAATTTAATTTAAATTTAGACATCCTATCAAGTAGCTCTTGAAATGTGGTAATTGAAGCCATGCAAAGATAAGGCCATCTTATCATCAATGTTGCCCATCAGCTTGGATGGATGTTCTTCTAACTTGCTCACATTTCATACTCATATTTCGCCAACGTGTGATATATCGGGTCACCGATCTTCTTTCTTCTCTGAACGAGATCAACAATCATTCTTTTGATCGCTTAGCAACCTTTTAACGAACATTTTCAAATTCGACAAAAGTCTTGATCATTTGATAACTCAAAGATACCATTCAAAGCAATCAAATTAAACTACGAATGGAATAATAATGCATCATTACCCTCGCATCGCAGATGCTTTGAATTGGCTGGGATGTTTCGGATTATCATTTTACGAATAGATTGGCATTAAATATCCCTTTGGATATGGAATTTGATCATACTCCACGAGATAGGCGACCTTTACTCACCAATTTTTTTTCGCCCCGCCTATAACTTTGATCTTCTCATTCAAGATAATATCAGTTGAGGTACGACTTCGATATATGTATATTCGAGAAGGTTGTCGACTCATTTATTTCAATCCTCGCCGCTCAATTTGACCCTTCAAGCATGTGAGATCATTTATTGGATTGTCGCATTACTTAGTTTGATTATTTGGGGACGTGTTGGACTGTCAGATATTCTCTGCATCAACGATCATCAAGTCATTCATCATCATTTTGCTCATTTATTCAACTGAAGCGATTTCTTTATCTTTGGCTTTCATCTGGCGAATTTGTCGCGCTCGCCAAAGTGGTAGTATCCGAATATGGGATTTTCTTCTTTCTTCTTCTTCTTCTTGTTCCTCTCTCAAGACTCAGAGGATGCTTCATCTATTTGAACATTTTGTTATTCTTCGATTGAGGAGGATGCATATATGTTGATATTGCACACAGATGGCTCACCAATTTGTTGTACCACTATTTCATAGAACATCCTCCTCTTCTTCTTCGCCCTCGACGAATTTCGATCGACGTCTCCAATGGACTTCCTATTCCGATGGAATCGAGACTTCTTCGATTAGAGGCTTGATCAAGTTGACCTCCTCTCGATGGGGCTGAGTTGATTGACACGGATCCCGGAGGATTCTCCAAGTCTACTATCATATTTTATCATTGGGGCCCTTTTTGGCTCCCATCACGATAGATTTGAGTTGGGGTGGATCTGAATTCACACCCGTCACGCCGCTGCTCTCTAATTTTGGCGCTAGCCCATATCTTCTTACCTTTCCACCGACCTTTGGCAGATTACTCACGTGGTCCAAGTGTCACACCCGATGTTCACCGTGTGAGACATGGATATGTTGGCGTCCTGCCATTTGAATTACAAGAGGTCTCGGAAGCCCCAAGATCCTCGATAACAGACTCAGATTTCTTTTCATCAATCCTCTCTCCTGGCAACTTGAGAACCCGATGCACTCGCAGAGGGGCCCTCAGAGAGAGTCGGAACTGACGTCGTCCGTAAGGAGCTTGAGTCAAGAGAAATTCTGTTTAACCCACTTAAAATTATCAAACCGATCATGGGTGGGAACACTCATTGCTGGTTCCACAATTGGTTGTACACCGACAGTAAGAATCGCTGAGCACGCAGCGCTCTTTTTTCTTCTTGCCTCTAAGCGCTTCCAGATGAAAAGCTTCAAGATCATGCCTCCCGCGGGTTCACCGGCGATTGCATTATTCGAGACTAAAGAGAGTCACCGCAAGAACCCTCTTTATGATTGGTACCTCCAGAATAAAAGCCTCAAAGAAGGTTTTAAGTGAACCAACAAAGATTGAGTCACGACGGGCCTTTTAGGATTGTCACATGCGTGACGAGTGCTTCAAGTTGAGGCCTAACAACTGATCATTCAAGATGGTTGGGAAATCCACGCCACCAAACCTGATGGTAGAAGCTTCCAAAGATTCAATGATTAGAAATGAATGCATCTAGAGTAACAAAGATACTGTTCAGAATCATTCTGAGTTTAAAGGTAAAGATTAAAATTAAAAATAGCTATCACCTTACTTCCAAAAAATATGACATAAGACAAACATAGATACATGCACTAAATAAAATCTCAAATGGCTTAAGACCTTATTTAGAAACTTTAAAATTTTCAATTTTGACTTATCATTTCTATTTTTTTTCATTTCTTATTTCATTCTTTTTTTTTAAACTTCATTGCAATTATAACTTAGATTTGACTAGCCAAAGATGGAAAGAGAAACATGTCCCCAAATGGAGTCGCCAGAATCTGTGGATCAAAATTTACACCGACTCTTTTGGAATAACAAGAGTTGTTTTGATAAGCGATGAATAGTAGATAACACACTACCCGAGATTTCGTCATTTGGTGATAGTTCCTATGGCAGTTCTATAGTTAATTACCCCTCCCAATACAGAAGCACTTTCGAAAAGCACAATGAATCGTTAAATAACGAGTATATAATCAGTGAGTGGAGTTTAGAACTTATGAAATTTATTATTTTAATTTAAAACTTTTGTGGAACGATGACGCCGATCTAGATCTCACGTCATTATCCTCCGTCATCATCGATCCACTTAGTAAGGAGAATAACCCAACCCGACCGGGATCCTTGTCAAGAACATGAGTTACGCCATCGGGTGTCCGTAGACTGGGGTGAAGTTTGTCAAGAGGATAAATATAAGTCAACCTTAACATAGATTTTGCCCAATCAAATACATTTTACATTTCACAATTCAAAGAGCAAAGCTTGGGAACATACTGGCCGACTGAATTTAATGGTGCCATATCGCTACGAACCACCCAGAGGGCTCAGTGAACTGCATTATGGTGTCATATCGCTAAAAAACCACGGACAGAGGACACGAGCCACATCCTTACGAGCTTAGAAAATTTTGAGTGTGAAGTTAGTTATGCATTTGATTTGACATTTTCAGTGAGAAAAATTTCTTAATTTGTCACCCCAAGACAAACAGTTGCGGAAGAGTAGATTGATTTTTTTAGTTTTAATTTAAATAATTCATTTCATTTTTATTTATATTTTTGTTATATTTTTTAAAAATTTTTTGATCATTCTATGATTAATTTAGATTTGAATATAATGATCATTTATCATTAAAATTTTAATAATAATTGCTCTTCTCGATCATAAAACTAATATTAATTAATTGACCTTATCTACTCTGTCTGATTTTCTGCATAAAATCGAGTTTAAATTCATTGTCTCAAGAAGTATAATCCTTCAAAACCTCATTCCCCCAACAACATAGGATCGGGTTTGGACTTTTCTTCGAGGTTTGAATTTTGTAAGAATGTCATATCATATTATAGACGTATTCGCATATTATTAATTTAAAATTCTTATATCGCTTTTAGGTTTTTAATTTATCCTCAAGACCAACCAGAAGATGACTGCCAACTCGACTATCTTCGCAGAGGATCGAGATTAATTATTTCAAGATCATTTCTCCAAACCTCACAACCTGATTGCATATCAAGATCTGAGATTTTGATCTTAAACTTGAGAGGATACATGCTGATGGATAAATTTATCTTTATTCTACGATAATTAGCTTTTAAGATTTACATAGATCATTAGATTTTTTAAGTTTTGTTAACCCACCCAAAGACCCAAGACATACGTAAAGATATGTTCTTTTCATTTCATTGATTGCAGATATGCCTATTCAACATTTATATCCTTCAACATACAAAAGATTGTTTAAATATTGGTTTTAATATCAAATGTTAACGTTGATACATACGTCAATTATAAACATAAATACCCATACATCAGAATCGATATGATCCATTATCAAATATAAATTTGACCATTTCAAGTGTTTATCAGATCGCGAGGTGCTCTATAAGAATTATATATAGAAATATCTTCAACTATTTGACGAGTCATGATTTATCTATAAGATACGCCAATCTTCCAGTACTGCATGTATCAGTGAGAGTCCGTTTCTATAAAATGTGAACGCACATCAAAACTAAGTGATCATCGATATGGCTTAATTTTCAATCACTTATCCTGATCAAGCATATATACGCTTTAACAAATGCTTTTTAGAAGATGAATTTGATTCTTCCAGAATCAAATGGTTAAAAGAACATCGCTTCATAAAGTCATAATTCATTTAATTTGTGATATTAAAGACATTCAAATTGAATAATGAGATAACACTTTCAATACGCATTAAGAATCATTTTAAGATTTTAGCATGTCACATTTGTTCTAAAATGGCAGATAATACGCAGATCTTTCCACGATTGAGTGTCACATTTTCATTTCACCCATTCATATGATATAATCACCACTTAAGTAAAAAATGAATTTGAACTTTAAATAAGTAATTGTCATACGCTACAAGATTCGTAACAACTAAGCAAGAATCAGAATTGTCATATAAAGATGATGAATGAAAGCGCATTAATAATCATACCTTATTTTTCAAACACTTAAACATTTCACATTTTTTATTTATCAAAATTTCTTTTCAAGCCATACCCATATGTAAATGCTTGGAGACTAGATCTTCCCACCACGCCAAAAAAATATGGTGGTAGTCGTGAGACGCACGAATTTTATTTACCCACCATGCCAAGAAAAGTGTAAGTTATCATAACATTTCACCATTGAGTAGAAAAGGACTTATAAGAATAAATTTAAAACAGATGATATAGAGACGCTTAAACATTGCAAAAAAAAAAAGAAATATTTCTTCTTTTCTTTTATCAAAATTTACAACTCTACCCCGATATGCTAAGATAGGCTTCACCACGCCAAGAAAGGCTTGAATGTGATGTCGAGACACTACTAAATTTTGTTTGTCCACCACCCCAAGAAAGGGCATGGGTTAAGACATCATAAGATTTCCACCATGTTGGAGAAACAGGATAAGTAATAGATTTAAAGTCAGATTCAGATATGACGCGTTTAAACATCATAAAAGAACTGAAAACAAACTTTGCTTGAATCCTCATCTTCATATTAAGACAATAATATGATAAAATGAGCTCCAACAAATAATTATCTTCTTTTTTTTTTATCAATTTGCAACCTCCCTACCATCCCCAAGATAAAGCACGATTCACACACGAAGAAAATGGACACAGTAAATTTTGCCCACGCAAGTATGCAAGATATCATAAATGTAATAAGATATCAAAGATGAAAATAGAAGATACAAAGTAGAGATTAAACTCAAAAGCCAATCATTCTTTTCTTCCTTTCACAAGATTTTGCATAATGTATCATTAAGAGTTGATTTAAGAAAGGTAACAAGAATGAAACCCATAAAATAAAATAAAGAAGCATGACAAAACCCCTTTTTTTTTTTGATTTCATTTTCGATTCATTCTACTATGCAAGAGACAAAACAAATGAAACTCATGAGATAAGAAATAGCATGAAAACCCCTCTTTTAATTTCAGATTTCATTTTTCAGATTTCATTCTACTCATGTGCAAGAGATAAAACAAATGAAACCCATAGGAGATAGCAAGTAGCATAGCAAACAAAAACCCCCTTTTCTATTTAGTTTCAGATTTCACTTTTCATATTTCATTCTACTCATGTGCAAGAGATAAAACAAATGAAATCCATAGGAGATAGCAAGTAGTATGGCAAAAACCCTCATTTGATAAAAATGATTTTAGCATGTATCATACTTCTTTAAAAGCAAATCTGATTCAATTCCCCTTAAGTAAAGATGATTTCAAAACACAATGCCTACTAACTAATAAAACAATGCAATTTCTACTGATAATAGAAATTTCAGCAATTTAAGACAACAAATTAATAGTTCCTCGGTGTAACAAACTAGCTTCCTCTTTGTAAACACAAATTCAACAATTTCCCTTTGGTAAAAAAACGATTTCCGAATTTCCATATCCAAAATTTTTTTGATGGAAACACATAGTGTTCATAAAAAAAGAATAAAGACAATATTTGGGCCATACATCATCCATTATTTTCAGAAGATAAACATCGCAAAAATCCGTGAATAATAGCAATAAAACTGAGATTTGGGCCATACATCATCCCGAATTTCTAGAGGAAACTTCTAACACAATCCCAAGCATAAGATATAGCATTTTTCGTCAAAACCCTAATTTCCAAAATACTCAAACATATGAAAATAAGCTTAGGGTTAGAAAGAGACGACCTGGAGGTGTCAAATATTAAGGGGGAGAAGGAGCAGAACTTTCGGAGGTAGGTCTTAACCAAATGAACCCAAGGCAAGAGGGTTGATCACCAGAGCGGAACGAGAGGAAATCCCTTTGGTTCCAAGACGCAGAAGGAGGGAGCTGGAGGAAGAGGGAGATGGACGAGAGAAGAGGCCGTGAGGGAGACAAAGTGAAGTGTCGTCATGAGAGAGGAGAGTCGGGAGATGAGAATGCCGCCGGGGAATAGTATCGGTGTTCCTTTTGGCCCTTAGAAACCGCTTTGATTGGTCGTTCACAATAAGAATTAGCAGGTCATTTTCATGTCCAAATGCAGGGTTAAAGATGGGATTAAGAGAAATGAGGGATTAAACACCATTAATCATTCTAATTGCATTTTAATATTACTTTTGACGATTTTATTTTAATAAACCCTAACAATGAGAATCTTGTGGTTTGCCAAATAACATACCACAATCGATTTCGGACGGAGGTCGCTTAAGCAATGTCGAGCGATGGTTGAAGTGAAATTGTTTAAATCGCGACGTCACAAATTGATCGATGTTCGCGATACTGTCAATCGACCGCAAGGTTGCTTGATGTTTCACTGGCAACAACTGATCAATTTCGAACGGAGGTCGCTCGCCGTCGGGCTTCCCGACTTCGATATGCGCGTAATTTCATTAAAAATTAATTTTAGTTATTTGATCGATCATTAATTGATTTGATATTTTTCATTTAATTAATTTTAACATTTTTCGATGCATTACGAAGTCGAATTTTCAAATTAAAGCGAATTTAATCGATTTCGATTAGGGGTTTTAAACCCGATTCAAGCGATGTTACTTTCGTTAATTATTTATTTTAATTTTCATGATTCATTTGAATTATGAACCCTATATGGAGGTCAACAAATAACAGCTATCAATCTAGTATCCAAATGGCTCCTTATGAAGCTTTGCATGGTAGAAAATGTAGGACTCCTTTGAGTTGGCTTGAAGTCAGAGGAAGACAGTTAATGGGACCAAAATTGGTTGATCAAGTAACTAAAAAGATTAGAATTATCAGAGACAGACTGAAAGCTGCACAAGATAGACAACAAAAATATTATGACCCCAAGCATAAGATGATAGAATTTGAAGTGGGAGATTTTGTATTTCTGAAGGTCAGATCGATGAAAGGTATATCCAGATTTGGTCAAGGTGAAAAGTTGAGTCCTAGGTACATTGGGACCTTTGACATTATTGAAAAAGTTAGAAAGATTGCTTGCAAACTAGTATTGTCGGCAAATATGTCTGATATACACAATGTTTTTCATGTTTCAATGCTTAAAAAATGGGTTACAGATGCAAACCAAAGAATATCACATAAGAAGATTGAACTTCAAAAAAATCTAACCTATGCAGTAGAGCCAGAAAGAATTGTGAAATTTGAAGTTAGGAAATTGAGAAGTAGACAGATTCCTTTTGTGAAAGTGAAGTTGAAAAATAGGCCAGAGAAAGAAGCGATTTGGGAAAGAGCATGAAATGAAGCAGCAATTTCCCTATCAATTTACTAGTTGATCAAGAAATTTCGAGGACGAAATTTTTATGAGGAGAGAATTGTAAAGTATGTATTTATCTAATAATATATATTAATAATAATTAATTTCTTAATTATACTTATAATTTAATTAAACCCATAATTTGGCATAAACCACGGTTTCACTGTAGTTAGGACGAGTAAACACACTTTCCTCGACATGCATTGGATTAGACAAAATAAATTTTCGTCAATTGAGTTTATAACGCATGAACCATTCTTTTCCTTCGCATTCCTTCCCCGGCGCTCGTTTCAGCAGAGAGAGAGGTGCGCGAGAGAGAGGGACGCGGGAGGGTCCGACGTGGGCTCACCGACATCGGCTGTCGACGTGAGCTTTCAGCGGAAGGAGCGCGATCCATGGAGCGATCGCATGTCGCGGCGACGTAGGGTAGCTCTACTGAGGGAAATGAAAGGTAATATGGTTTATTTCTTTTTATATATATATATATATATATATAAATAGTTATTATTGGTAAGAAAACTAAAATGATATTTATTATTTTTGTATATAAAGAAATTAATTTGAAATAAATTGGGATATTTTTATGGAATTAAATAAAGTATTAATAAATTTTGTTATCTTAGCTAAAGTGAAATGTGGAATGATAAATATTGGAAAACAGTGAATTTATGGATTTTAATATATCTTATATATATATATATATATATGGTAGCAATTTAATTGAATTAGTTAATTGAGTTTAAATTAACTAAGGAATAAAGCTTTAATTATATTATTTTTTAAAGATTGAAAGAAAAGTTAATTATATTATTATTTTTTTAAGCAGGATTAAAGCAAGAAATAAGGTTGTAGGAAGCACACGCATTGACAAGCTACGTTCACATGTAAATTTTAATAAATGATAATGAATCATTACAAATTACTAGGTGATTGATTAGTTGTTTGAAATTTCAATTTTTGAAGCATCAAACTTTTTGAAATAATATTTGTATTAGAAAAAACCCTGTTGATATTGTTTATGTACGTAAGAGGTTTCTGACACACGTTTTGTGAGAGAAGTTCGTCACTTAAGTAAGATTTGCAAATTCTAATACATATATGTTTATCTTTCTCTGCAATACAATTGAATACAATATTGATTGTCTACACTGTATGTTTTAAATGAAATCAAGTCATATGCAAAATTTTATGTTTATGTCACGCAATGATAAATTTATCTTACTCCTTATTGCATCTCCATAATTAGTATATGATTTCAGTTAATTTTTGATTATTTTGCATATTGTATTTCCTACTGTTGAAAATAGCACGCATGTAATTATTTTGCATACGTATTTCTCAAAATATGGAATGCAATGACTTAACTTATATAGGTCATGTGATAGAATCGGAAATTCAAACGTTATGATATTACCCGCTGAAAGAATTGGGGACAAAAGGGTTAAAAAAGGTCCTCAAATGTTATGATATGGAGCAAAATGATCTCCTATATATATATATATATATATATGTGTGTGTGTGTGTGTGTGTCTGTGTGTGTGTTATATAGTAATGTGTACATCATGTTCAGGTAGAGAAGAATTGCTAATAAGCTATTAGGTATTGTACAAACTAATGAATATACATACAATATGTATTTTAATTGTCTAGTCCACATGCATGTTATTGTTCTACTTTTCTATAATTCAAATATGTATTAGATTGCTTATCTTACTAAGTCATATGACTTAACAGTTGGTTATAACTATTTTTAGGGAGGGGTAAGGAGAAGGTGGAGGAGTAGGTTTTGCCCCTTTTTTTTGGAAGTTGTGCGAAAATATTGTAAAAAAATTTTGGAGGTAAGTTCAGAAATTTTTAATAGTATTGTTTTGATATTCAGCGTTTTAGATGCTCTATAGTTGGTATGAAAAGTTTCAACTTGGTTATTTTCGCCGCTATGAATTGGTAGATTTATTGTTTAAATGTTCTTATGATATGTTTGGTGAATTTTAGATGATTCTGTTGATGTTTTACACTATTCTGTAGTATGTGAAGTTTTCAAAATAGTTGTTTAAGAAAAATATAGTCACCTAAATTTACTCTCTCTGTTACATCTCTTCCGGTGGGACTTAAGTTATCGTTTGGGATGTGACAATTAACTTTGAATATTAAATTTACTCTCTCTGTTACATCTCTTCCGGTGGGACTTAAGTTATCGTTTGGGATGTGATAATTAACTTTGAATAGATGACGGTTAGAAAGTCAAGATCACCGCTATGAAGCATCACCATAAATTATGATCACATAAGCTCTGAGATCATCAAAGATAAATTCTTGGTAAGAGGGACATTATTCCCTAGTTCAAAATTTCGTGAGTCACTCAAGAATTATAACACATTTTAATATAATAAAAGCATTTTGGTCCAAAAATTAGCTTGCAAACATATTTCTCCAAAAGATGAAACACTTGATTATTTGGGCAATTATATCTATTATGAGTCATTAGTCATATAAAACAAAATTTCCCATATAAAAAAGATTTTAGGCATCACCTTTAACCAAACTATGCTGAACATCTAACCAAACCTAGATTTTGAGAATGATTTAAATTTATGATTAAATTTTAAAATGTTTAACGTGGTAACTAAACCAGAAAATTTACAGAATATAAGGCCATTTCAAAAGAAACCAAGAACCTAGTCAGCTAGAAAATCTAGATATTTAATAGAAGAGCATATAATCAATCAACAATAAACAAGAAAAAGCAAAAACTTTGCTTCCATTTTTGAAACATTAGAATATAGAGTTATGTAAAACTGCTGACAAAAGACATCATAATTTTAGTTCAAACAAAAACCAGAGACACTAGACCTTTCCAATGCGGACATCCACAGGAAGTTTCGCCAAATGATAACCAAGAGGTGACAATTCCTCACACCCTTCAAAGGCTCCAACCTGAAAAATCAAGTAATCAAAAAAGAATAACTTTTTACGAAGGTATGTAATTAGATGTACGTTTTCAACTGATTACTAATAGAAAGAAATGGAATAATAGGTATTAACATATTTATTGTCATACTTTATATAGCAAGTCAATCGCAGAGGAGATAGCCTCTTTTCCCGGTGGTTCTAATGCCTGGAAAAAAAAATGAAAACTCACCAAAAAAAAGTATCTACAAGTTCTAATGCTGAAAGATGAAGAATAAAACAGAAAAAGGAATTTTTCTGAAAGTAAAAACAGTAAAAATGGAGTAAAACAAATCAACAGACCTCCGAGAGGAAAGATTTTATATCTCCTAAAGAAAGATATTTGATCTGCAGGCACAAATCAGAGAGTGGCATTCGCAGCATTTCTGGCACCTTCAATAAATTTAGCAACAGAAATTAACAAGTTTGAAGCAATTATGATCAAAATCATTCAATTTTACAAAAATTCTGTTGATTAATGATGATGAATAAATTTAACACC
Source organism: Cymbidium sinense (assembly GCA_021442155.1). NCBI lineage: Eukaryota > Viridiplantae > Streptophyta > Magnoliopsida > Asparagales > Orchidaceae > Cymbidium > Cymbidium sinense. Next base: position 52,279,213 of record CM038230.1, read on the forward strand.
AAAATAACTTATATCATCAAAGTTATATTATCAAATGAATACACAGGCATGTTGATGAGGAGCTATAGGAATGTCGTGCTGGAGAGTATTCCTCTCATCAACAAATTCATTAACCAAGCATCCTCTGCTTATTTGCTCTAAATAATATCCTTCAATTACTTTATTCAAATGTTCAGGTAAAGGTGATCTCTTAGGGCTGTTTGGTTGCCTGAACAAGAAATGAAGTGTAAAATGAAACATTGTGTAAAGTAAATGCTGTATATTATAAATATTCTAGAGAACTTTTTGGTGGTTTGTAAATTAAATACAAGAAAACTGTTTTTTCTACAAGCTATAGAATACAAAAGTTGTAGATTTTTTGAAGCAGAATGGCAAATGGAACCTAAAACAGCTGCAGGAAGGGTTCAACCAGAATCTTATATGCAGAATTTCAGCCCACAGAAGAGACAATAGACAGGGTGCGGTGCAAATAAGGCCATCCTCAAATACACCTCAATCGGCAAAACCATCACTACCATTGCTTATTATGATAATTACGTTCAGGAATCTACAGATGAACTAAAGTGGCTACGAAAAGTAAGGCTGCACCTAAGAGAATTCATCTTTTGGTGGAGATTACTAAGAAATGCTATACTTTCTAATGAATGGCTCTGGGCTAGAGGCTTGAGAGAAGGGACGGAATGTCCTTGGGCATGTCATACGACTGAGAATATTCTCCATATTGTCATAACCTGCTCTAACCTGGACAAGAGCTTTCAAAAGCTCGCTGCATTGGGATTCAACCTGCCACGATTCTATGATGTGGCCAAACTCAAGATAGCTTTTGGGAAGATGAAAGAACACCAAAGAGTGTCGGGTAGAATTTATTGCAGCTTGGTTTACCAGAATTGGCATGCTAAGAATGCAAAGCATGGCAGAACTTTTGCTATTCCTGGAGTTATGGAAGCCACGGCCTTGAAGGCTCTGACCCGCACAGATGGTTTCATCACTGAGGAGCACTGGGATGCTATTTGACCAGCAAGGTTGTCATCTACAAACCTATGGTCCCCCCTGCCGCCGGACCTCTCAATTGGCAAGATCAGGCAGAGTGATCAGAGATGACAAAGGGTATCTACTAAAAGTTGCAAGGAAACACTTAGAGCATTGGGACAGCACTCAAGTGAAGCTAGATTTTGTTTGGGTAAATTCAAATTATATAAACATTACTTTACCCACATCTGTCTTTTTTAGGGTGTTATAGACATTTGCTATCAACATAGATTGCCTTTTCTTCAGATCCTCAAGAAGGATTTAGCTCATTTTGTACACCCTTAGGGTTTTCTTTTATAACTTCTCTAACTTCTTTTTTTTATAGCCATGTAAATGCAATATTTCAAGGAAAATTGTTTTTTTGTTAGGTTGAGCACATGCAAAGTAAAAATATTGTATTTTGAATACTTTAGAGTTGATTGGTTATATGTAAAATAAATGCAGAAAAATATTTTGTATTAATAAAATTATCAAAGTTTTAAAAACCTTATATTAATAAAAACAAAGTATAAATTTATACACAAAAAAATCACAGTTTGGTTAAAAAAAATTATTTTACAACAAAATAGCCTCTTGATAATTTAACTAAGAAATATTAAAGTAAAACTAAATTTTTTAAACTATACAATGGTTAATAAAACAACAAATATAACATAAAATTTTATATAACTTTTATGCTATTCAATTTAGCTAATTTGGACGGGATAGTGAATCAACATGGTTAACGTAATTTAATTCAAATAGTCATTCACAATGATAAGAAAGGATAGTGAATCAGCATGGATTCAAAGAGGTATGAAGGGACTATCTTACGCCTATTAAATACCCAAAACCACAATTATCCAATTTTTTCCAACAAAAACCATAGAGCTTATGATAGTAGAAGATATGAAAAGATCAATAATCCTTCTGAAAATTAATTCTTGGATCCTGCGAGCTGCAGCAATTTCGTTTCATATTCTCATAGGCACAAAAACCTTATTAATACGTTGTATATTCTGTCCTAGAAAGGTTATCAAGTAATCACTATGTTATTCGTTGATTCCAAGAATGAAATTATCTGATATAGCAGAGTCTTGTTGTATAACTAAGGGTGTAAGGTTCTTATTGAAATATACAATAATATAAATTATCTCTCTTTTTATGGTATCATAGCTCTAATAAAATAATTCATGGGCATCTCTTTCAACTTTTCTGAAGACGGCAGAAATCTTCACAACAATCTCCTTCACCAACAGTAGCAATAGTTGTTTTCACGACAATCCCATTCACAGCTGGATCCAACTCTTGGCAGCAGGACCTGCCAGGTCGCTTTCATAATCTATAGCAAGATCAACAACTGCAACCTTCACTACAAGACCAACTACCTCCACAATCAACAAGAGAATAAAAATCAAAAATTCAGAAAGATGTATTGTTTATCAGAACCTGTTAATCAGCCTAGTTATTGATGAAACCAAACTCTCAACCCATACTAAGTATCAATTCTTCAACCTCCAGTCAGATTGAATTAAAAAAATTTACATTATTTGGTGTAAAAATATAAAAAACAGATTTCCTTAAAAAAAAAAAATTGGGCCATGTCATTAGCCTCATACAAAATAAGATTATCTCAGATTTATTACTTAGAGAGTATAAGATTTCTCAATCATATCATAGACATAAAAATCAATGAGTCTGAAAATCAGCAAGATGTTCATAATCATAGCAAATTTGGGATATTATGAGGAAAGCAAATGCAAAGGTTCAAGATCTCACCATAGTCTAAGAAAGTAAGATAAAAATTAACATTGTAAAGAACCCAAATTAAGATGTATTTAATTACATTAATAAAAACTTAATTGAAAAATAAAATGAAAATAAACTACTATTAAGTCGATTCAATTGAACAAACCTAACAAGTCATAATGCAACCATTAAGAAAGGGATCGTGTAGGTGGGTGAAGAATAAACAAAGAAAGATTGAGCAAATTAGTGAGACCAAGCTGAAGACAAGACAAGGAGGTCAAGCACAGAGATGAGTGCAAGGACACAAATGGCCAAGCACAAGATTCAAGAAAGGCGAATGAACCTGGGAATTCTTGGATGGAAAGCATGCAAGGGAAGAAGGCGTGAAACCAACACAAAAAAAAAAAGAAAAAAAAAATTGTGAAGCTTTTTCTTCTTTGGGAAATTTACATACATACCACGGAATTCTTATGCATTTACATATTTCATTTAAACTTGAATATTTAGACTTTTCCTATCAGAAAAAGGCATTTCACTTGGAAAAAGTAACCAGGGTGGTATTTTTGATGTAATAATAAAGATTTAAATGCTATTTAAGTAAATATTCAAGTTTAGGTGTGACATATGTAAATGCATAAGAATTGCGTGGTATGTATATAAATCCCCCTTCTTCTTTAGCATGAAACAAAGTAAATCTATTGTAGATTCCTTTTTTTTCTTCAGGATTCCAATTGGAAACCATAGATTTAGTTTTTACACAAGAAAATGATGGTCTAAAGCTTTATAGAGTTTGATAGTTTGTCTGAGAAAAAAGTTAAATTAAAATTCGTGTTATTGAGTATTTGATAATATGGGAGAAGATGAAATGTTTGTTTCAGGGTATTTTATAGATTTACTATTTAATTTGTGTAGAAAATAAATGCTAAAATTTTTAATAAATATCATAAGAGAATAATATCATGAACAGAAATTAATAAACCTAAGAAGTGGATAATCTTTATATCTGCTTAATTAAAAGATGTTCAGGTTTTAATGCATGATTGATAGAAATATTGGCGATATAAAAATTATTAAAGATTGGTAATCTATTTTTTAAAAGATTTCTAGAAATATATTGTTAAAAATAGAGAAGTTGGAGGACTTCTACAAGTTAACCAATAAAAATATTTATATGAGATGGTATATAATGTTACATATATTGAGTCAAGAAAGATGATATTTAAGGATTGATTTAATGATCCAAATCATTTGAGGTTAAAATGGTAATCACCTTTCAAAATTAGAGTAATTGTTCCTTCCTTCTAAACTCGAGGCATTTAATGGAAATTTTTATAATCCATGTATTTTATATCCATGATATGAAGTTCTTGCATTAAGATTCATTAGTGTGAATAATTTACCATGATTTATCTTTAAATGTAAATGAACAGCAATATTCATATGAAAGATGTGTAAATTTCATTATATGTCTCAACTGCTCACATAAACCTTATATTATTCTATGCAATTTTCATATAAATGGATAATGTATGATAGAGTGATTACAAAAGGAACTATATGTACGAATGCTGCATTGAAAGATGTAGTTATGCTAGATGAGGATGCTAATATACCCATGCATCTGCCACAGAAAATGTATGAACTACACCCCATATGCTGGCATAGGATGTATTGGCCAATGGTGAGTTAAATTTCTATTTAAAATGCACTTTTAACACAAATATATAACAACAACAACAACAAGCCTTAATCCCACTAGGTGGGGTCGGCTACATGAATCCATCATCTCCATTATGTCCTATTATGTGTCAAATTCTCATTTAAATCAAGTATACTAAGATCATTTTTTATCCATCTTAACCAAATCTTTTTAGGTCTACCTCTACCTTTCTTAACATAAGGCAAATCTAATGCTTCTACTCTCCTAATCGGTCATGGGATGACTTTATGTGGCCAAACCATCTAAGGCATCCTCCCTAATCTTATCTACCACCTGGAGCTACTCCAACTTTTTTTATATACTCATTTTGCATTCTATCTCAAGAGTAAAGCCACTCATCCACCTAAGCATCCTCATCTCGTAATAACTTATTATACTTATCTTTATTGGCCAACATTATAAGTCATTGCGTGTCTTACCACCATCTTATAAATTTTTTCCTTAAGTTTAAGTGGAACTTTTCTATCACATAATAGGCCAGATGCATTCCTCCACTTCAACCATCCAACTTGAATTCTACTAATAACATCTCCATCTATTTCACCATCATTTTGAACAATAAAGCCTAAATATATGAAACGCTCACTCTTATTAATGACTTGTTCACCTAATGTCACAACACTACCACTAGAACTTCTACAACTAAAATTACACTCCATATATTCAGTTTTAGATCTACTTAAACGAAAACCTTTAGACTCTAGAGTTGACCTCCATAATTCATACTTAAACGAAAACCTTTTAACACAAATATAATAAGAATAAAAACAAAAAATAAATTATGATATTATAAGGTTAATTCATGTTCACACTATTAAAGTTAACTTTAATGCTATGATGAAATCATTATTCATAAATCTGCCTACAATGTATTGATTATGATCATTAATGCTAGTGATACGAAAAGTCATATTCTACGATTTATTTAGAGTTTAAATATGATGAATGACATGTATATGTTTCTTTTTTCCATCAAATTTTACGGTTTTGATTTGCTATTTACCATATGAGTTGTGTATTTATATAATGCTCACTCCCATTAGTTATTAAAACAATTTTCAGAAAATCTATGATGGAGTAAAAGATGATAAAAGAGACTTTATGCTCAGCATGTGAGAAGCAACTGCTATTAATGTAAAGCTTAGGCACTTTCCCTTTAGATGTTTATTATATGTTTAATGAACAATTTCAAGAAGTATATGAACAACTACATGTAAAATATAATTTTTTATTTAGTGACCCATTGTCATAGAAGTCCTATATGTAAATGAAACAGTTTAATTTTAATTTAAGTTATTATGATTCTTTAGAAAGTATATCAAGCTTCAAACTTTTGTCTAACAATATATTCGAGAGTTGATTTGCTGAGATTCTGAATCACACTATGAGACACTACCAAGCAAAGTAGTCTTTCAGTTAACCAAAGTTGATCACTACCAATATATTAAAATTAGGCGTGATGAAGATGTTGTTATGCTACAGACTTTTGTGAAAATAAAAATTATTTATGAATTTCTAATCAAATTGAATATTGAATATGATTGAGCATGTATCCAAGTACATGGAAAAGACTCCCTTTAAAACATAAGTGAAGTTTTCTCCACAATTAAAAGTACAATAGGCAGATGAAGTGTTATGCAACAAAAACACCACCCGTTGGAGATGTGTAATACCATCAAAAAAATTTTCAAGTAATACATGATAATTATAATATATAATAATATACATAGTTTAATTAAATTAATAATTACTATTTAATATTTAAAATGAAAGTTTTATATTAAATATCCCTAATTTACCCCTTAATCTCGTCATTTTACTATAGCAACACTATTTAAATCCCACTAAGATTGGCATGCATTGGATAGGGAATAAATAAAATCGATCATAAGTATTAAATCCTCTTCCTCCCTAAGCCTTTACATTTTCACCCTCTATCTCATCCCAATTGTCTCGCTTGATCGAGGTAGGGAGGCAACCCAACTTCAACGTGTGTTCAGGAGACAAAGTCGAAGCTCGATGACAAGCTATCAGAGTTGCTCGTCGAGCTCAAGAGGCGGCTCAGCTGCGAGAGGGAAAAGCCTTGATGTCCATTGTCGAGGCCGAGGATGGGTTTTCTAGCATCTAGGCTGACAATCGAGTCGGGCTGCGTTGCGACGCGAGAAGATGAAGGCTCGGTCGGCCAAATAGGGAGATGGGTAAGGTAAGAATAGTAATATAAAATATTGGAGTCGTTAATTTCTATATGAATAATTTTTTATTTAATAAAATAGCTAATTAGCATTAGTATATATTGAAATTTTATATCTTAACAATAGTTTTATATAATTTTATGGTAATAAAATGTGATTTAGGGACAGTTTAATGCGTAAGTTGATTTAACAAAATTCAATTATGTGTTTAAGGTAATAATTATGTGCTTATTATATATATATATATATACATATATATATTAAAATGTGAATAAATGAATTAAATTCACTTAAGATAGTAATCAAATGTTAAGAAATATTTTTCATCTTATTATAATTTAAAGTCAAATTATATGTTTGTATATTTAAATTATGATAAAAAGATAATTTTTTAATCAGTTAATTTAATTTAATTAGTTGAATAAATTTAAGTTAGCTAACTGTTAATAAGGTTAGCTTAAAATTAAAAGAATTTGATTTTTTTTATTAACTTCAAATATTTTAATTAATATTCTAATTTTGTTATTCTCACAATTAATCAGCGATAAAGAGTTGAAAGAGAGCCGTAGGGAAAAAAACATGCGATGACTGTCGAACTTTTAGGTAATTTTCAAATAAATATAAAAGTGCAATAATTCAATTTATCTAAGTAAATTGGTATTAATTTAGTAAGAAATTTAACTATTTTTAATGATTGAATATTAAATTAGAATTTAATATGATCACCTTTTTGGTTCTGCAGTGCTAGGAAGTCAATATTTTGATTAAAGCTTATCAGAAATGATTTTGACGAAAAGTCACGTCAAGACAGTTTACACACGAAAAAGATTTGGGCTGCCCGTTTTATGAGGAAAATTCATCAATTATGAAAGATTTGCATTTTTAATATAAAAAACAAGTTTTTCTTCTTCCCTGCAATATTATTTGTATATGATATTAAATGTTAACACTATAAATTCTTCATTTTATGAATATTATTTGTTGCGAGTTTATTTGCAATCAAATTACATGCATAACTTTTATTCTTATAAGAAATTCAATTTAACAATTAATTATGTGTTGTCCATATGATATTCCTCCATTAAGTAAACTGATAATACAATAGTTGTTTTGTCTCATTTCTAGTTGTTTTGCATATTACAATATGTATTGATTACTAAATAAACTATATAGACATTAAAACCGATGTAGCTGAGAAATGTCATGTGATAAGAATCAAATTAATAATGTATTATGATGTTACCTACATAGGTTTGAGGTAAAAGGGTCTCCAATGAGACAAAAAGCTCATATAAAATGGGAGAAAAGATCTCTTATAGGGGCAAAAGAATTTTCAATGTAGCTCCAAGCTAGTTTACATAGTTAATGACTTTGATAATTATATATGACATGTTCCAAAGCTAAAATTTTGATATACAAGTTATACCTGCAAACACGCAAATTATGTTTCTTTTAAAATATTAAAAAATAAAATTTAGAATTACTAGTTGTACAATACGTTATTATGTTATCTGATTATGCAAATTTGTTTTCTCAATTTTTAGTGTTTGAATTTTGTACTATACTTGCTTATCATCCTGTATCTTATGACTTATTTGATGAATATATGTATTTTTACAAGAAAAGGGAAAGACTAGTTGGAGGAGTAAGTTTTTTGAGAAAAAAACTAATATAAATAAGTTTTGAGAGATGCATCAATAAAGTTTTAAATTTAGTGTTTTACATTTATTACTTTAGATATTTTGTAGTTTAGCTTTAGAAGTTTCAATTTTAAATTGCTTCCGCCTGTAATAAATAATGATTGATTTTAGAAGATTATTCTTATGAAAATATTCCTGAATATTGTTTGGGTGAATTTAAACAAAATGGATCTCCTACTATATTCTATGGCAAGGAAAGAATTTCATAATAGATGTTTGAAAAACATTCAGTCAGCAAAATCTACCCTCTCTATTACGTCCTGCTCTGATGAGTTGTACGATATCATAACGGGGCGTGACAATAGGTTTACTATAATTAATGTCCATGAGATAAATACAAGCAAGACCAATAATCAAAACCCACTATGGATCAATAATCAAAACAATATATCATGTGACTATTCTAAAAAATCAAGACATACATAATACATATGCTGGAAATTCCAAAGGAAGAATCTATACAACAAAACTAAGTCTTCATACCAACACCAATCCAAGCACTATAAAGCCAATTCTATATTTATGGAGAACAAAGACAAGGCTACTAAAATAATAAAAGGACTAAAATAAGGAAAAAATAAAAATAAAAATTCTAAACCATCCTAAAAACATTGAAAACAATACATATATATATTGAAAGGAAATCTAGATAATGACTCGAGACAAATCATTCATAATACAAATACTCAACTAAATCTCTTTTCAAAAATTCAGCCATCTTATCCCCTTTTCTCCAAGAAAATATATCATTCATCGAATGTTATGTACAGAAACTCCATAATAAAATGAGGTAATATAAAAAATAATAATAATAAATAAATAAAAAATCATCAACTTCGTGGGACAACTTAGGCCTAACTTTTTTTAAAAAATGCAAAGATTTATAGAGAAAATTTTATTTTGCCTATCACTCTTAATAAACAGACTTCTCAATAGAACATTACATTATAAAAAAGAGAGAGATCAAAATGGTCCCCAACTATCTATTAATAAACAAAATGATCTTAGATTATCTAAAAAAAATCAAGATAGTCCCCCAATTACTTTAAAAGGGACCAAATCAATCCTCCATCCAAACTAAAGAAAATTTGTCATTTATGGCATTAAAAATGAGAGTATTTTTGGAGTATACATTTTCTTCTTAATTTTTGAAGTAAGTTTAATTTCTTATTAATTTTATTTCCCCGTGCACAGCATGTACAATTACAACCATATTCAACAAACAAAACTAAAAATTTTGTAAATTTTGGATCAAATTAACTTTTTATAATGCATAATTTTATGTATATTATATTACTATGATTCATTGTAATAAAATACATTGAAATTTATTTTTTATTCCAAAGCATTAAAACTATAAACTTATTATATTAATTTTATTGAATATTTTTAGAAAGAATACAATATTATTTTTAATAATTTAATTGATACAACAATAACAACAAGCCTTTATCTCATTTTGTGGGGTCGACTACATAAATCCTTCTTCTCCATTGTATCCTATTATGTGTCAAATTCTCATTTAATTCTAATAAACTAAGATCATTTTTATACATGTTAACCAAGTCTTTTTAGGTCTACCACTACCTTTATTAACAAAAGGCAAATCTAATACATCTACTCTCCTAATCGAGTCATCGAACGGATGATGTTTTATGTTAAGGCAACTCTCTCTAATCTTATTTACCATAAGAGCTACTCCAACCTTTTCCCAAACATATTCATTTCACATTTTACCTCTAAGAGTAAAGCCACTCATCCACCTGAGCATCCTCATCTCTGCAACATTTAACTTAGTTTTATGTTTCTCTTTTATTGGCCAATATTCTACACCAAAAATCATTACAGATCTTACCATCATCTTATATAATTTTCTTTTTAAGTCTAAGCAATATTTTCTATCACAAAATAGGTCAGATGCATTCCTCCATTTCAACCATCAACTTGAATTCTACATCCCCATATATTTCACCATCATTTTGAACAATAGACCCGAGATATCTAAAATGCTCACTCTTTTTAATGACTTGATCACCCAATGCACAACACCACCACAAAAACTTCTACAACTAAAATTACACTCCAAATATTCAATTTTAGAACTACTCAAACGAAAACCTTTAGACTTTAAAGTTGACCTCCATAATTCAAGTTTCTCTTGGACTCCCTCTATAGTCTTATCTGTCACACCCAGGATGATTTATCTTGGTGTCGGCGTATAACATAGGATATTTCGATTGGACGATTAGGCGTTCGCTGTCTTCTTGAACGAAGCAGTGGTATCTGTCAATCAAATCATCATTTGCAATTCGAATCTTCTTAATTAATATCACAAATGCGTAAATCTTTAAATTTGTAAATAAATCTGAGCATTAAAGGCATTTAATTTATGCGTAGCAAAACAGCTATCTGATTCAAAGCGGTACCTACACATTCGTCTTTTCGAATTTTCAGCGGTAGCGTCGTAAAATTTAAAAGCAGACAAGAATCTTAAAACAATTTCGATCTGAGACAATAAACAATCGTGCGTGTAAATTATAAATTTGAAATTTGGTAAAGCTGTAAAGCATCTTTGCGATGTGTAATGTTATGAAACGATATCTTTGTCTTTGAAAAGAAATATAAGCGAATAATATCTTTGTAAGTTAAATCTTGTATCGATGTCGAGAGGTGATTTTCGTTCATTTTATTATATCAAATCATTTAAAATGTTTATAATTCATAGGTTTTGACTTTCATTCATAAGGGTCGTCCGCGTCGACTACCAAGGCAGGTAGGCGGTAGGGAACTACATACTACATTACACGACAGGTTGGATTTCACTGACCTCAAAATGCAGTCGGGGATCTAAGATCCCTAATCGGCTCATCTCGTCGAACTTTTCTTATCTGCATGTAACGTAAACTTTCCTCATTTTCGCGGCGTTTCTGTTTATATCATTCGCTTTACAACATGTATTAAAACATTTATATCGCCAATGAAATCAATCGATTACGTTGTAAATCATTAATCATCACGAGGTCGAATAATAGCGTTGTATTTACATTCGATATACGATCATTCGATATGAAATCTATGTCATTCTTATTTATCTGAAGCGGTAAAGCGATGGCATACATGGCGCATAAATTTTCGATTATGTCTCACCTCGATGTCAGGTCGATTAATGTGATTCGATTCTAGCCAGTACAACCTATAATGAAATAACTCTTAAGGCACATGCTCTATTCGTAAATGAAATAATTAACACCAATCTTTTTGATCTCTCCTCATAAGCTTTGGAAACAAGATGCATTTCAGTAATCTCCAAAGAAATCTCCTAACGCGTCACTATCGATTACACCTTAAATTAAAACTAAAATTAGCAAAATGCCAATTCTAAACCAGTTTCTTACTGATAATTCTACTCCGTAAAATAGTTCGAAACTCCCCAATCACGCATTTCAACATCGAGGTGCAAAGAAAAGGGATAGGAAAGAAATTAACAACTTAAGTTTCCGTCGGCCCGGGGAATCCGAGAGCGGTTTGGGCTCTTATGGTCTGGCGTTTCCAGGAATTGGGGCTTCCAGCGGTCGGTGAAGGGTTCTCGAACCTGCGGTCGGCGCGCCAGGCACATCTGGCCGCCGGGATCGCGGTTCAGCGTTCAAGCAAACGGATTCCTTTCGCTCAGCGATCTACGACGAGTGCGGCGGTCGGTCAAGGAAGGAAAGGAGGAGGAAATCGTCGATCGCCAGAAGAGCGGAGGCGGTCTCGATCGCGGCGTGAAGGAAATGAAATAGGCGCGGTATGGAAGGAAATAAAATTACCTTCGATCGATCCGACCATACGCGTCGAGGCTTTAATCCGTAGTTGCATCGAAGTAAAGTGGATTTCTACGTCGTAAATGGGTTAATTAGCTTAAACAAAAAAAATTTATTATGAAATAATTAATTGGATATTATAATTTCCCCCTCTTAACAAAAATTTCGTCCTCGAAATTTCTTCTGAATCATTCAAACAGGAAGGAAACTTACATCTCTTGTTCAACCTCCCAGTAGCTTCTTTTTTGATTGGTGCTTTGATTTAATTTTAACATGGAAATTTGTCATTTATGATCTCTTCACATCAAATTAAAATCTTTTCGATGCATAAATCAGTGTATTTTAAACTTGGTATATGGAATCTTGCGCATCGTGATCCATTTTTCTCGACATTGAAATGTGAAAGGCGTTGTGAATGTCTGTTAATATGGGTAAGGCAAGTCATGTATTGCCGATCCTTTCAATGATTTAGGTCTATGTTCGATTTACCTCGTGACCAAATCTAATTCTTTCATAGGTTTGACTTTCAAAATACAAATTCTCAACTTGAAATTCTACAACTCGGTGTTTTTTAAGTCGTATCTCTGGCGGCGATCCGGCGCACAATCTCTCGATTAATCGATTTTCCTACTGGAAACTTTACTCTGCTTTCTCCCTTTACCCAACTTAATGGAGTTCTCACTTTCGACCATCAATCTTCATCTGAACCATCAGAATCTAGATTGGTATTGTAGATCTGTAGGAATATGATCTTCCATTCTCCAAAATCTAAAACACATAACCTCAACAAATCTTGGAGAATTGTTTTCTTTCGATTGTCATCGGTCTGCGGATGAAAAGTTTTAAGTGTAGCTTGTCACTCTCAATTCCTTTCCATGTCGAGTAAATCTACGATCACTTTTTTGAAGTCTTCTGATTCTTTTAACATATAATCTGGACAATTTATCTGAATCTGCACGGTAGAAATGACTTGGTCATCAAAACAACAGATCTTATCAGCCTTTGCTGAAATCCATAACAAAATTTCTGTTCTTCCCACTTTACTCTGGTATAGGTAATGAGTAACAATCCGGGTCTTTGATGCTCCTTTTTCAATCATAAGCGACATTTATGTTTAATTTATATCTTTTCTTATGAACTGGGATGAATAGTATATCTGATGGTCGTCAAATTTACAGCTAATTGTGAATGCTTAGAATAATACCTCTGCATCTGAAAATCTTGACCGTCTGGATTTGTTCGAATTTCGATATCCACGATCGGTTTACGTCGATTTTGATCAATATTCTTGTCGATTGAGATAAATCTTATCCGAATCTTAACTGGCAGTCAATTCGATCAACTCAGTAATAATGGCATTGGCGACTTGCATCCTACTACGTTAAACTTTGCGCATGCAATCTTGAATATCATAATCTTTAATCTAAACTCCAACCTTCTTAGATTCTTTTTGTGTAAAGATATATTTAAGACTCGATGATCGTAAAATTTAGCATTTCACAAGTATAAGTAATGTCTCCAAATTTTAAAAAACCTCTTTTAGATCATGCGGGATAATTTCTTTCGTGAGGTTTTAATTGTCTGAAGAGCGTAAGCATTACTTCTTCTTACATTACAGACATTAAGACACAAACCTTTTAAAGGCGTCACTAAATATTTGGAATCTCGATCATGGAATATAAGGTGGTCGAATGCTTTTCAATTCTTGAAACTGCTCACATTCGGTTCAGATTTGGAATTTGATCCTTTCTTAATAGATTAGATAGAATTCTGATATGAAAATCTTGACAAACTTTCCCTCTTAAACTGCTACGCTTCTTTTGCGGGAAAAATTGCTTTTACTTTTGAAGATCAGCGGGCACTCAGCCACTTATAATGACTAAATCTCGGCTTATGACCAAAATTAGCATTTTGAAAATTTTATATAATTGATTTTGTCTTAACAATTCTAAATCCTCGATGATTTGCGTATTCTTCATCGTTTAGAATCGATATCATCAATAAAGATGATATGGTCCCGAGGGCTTGAAAACACTTCATTAAATCCAAAAGGCAGGGCGTTAGTTAAACCAAATGGCAGAAATTCATAAAATATGTCTGCAGTTCAATTTGTTTTAAAATATCGGCATCTTTAACTTCCGATGATATCGGATCTCAAATCGGAAAATCTGGTTATTCCGTGAATAAATCAATCGATAGTGGATATTTGTTTGATTTGTCACAACTCACAATCATGTAGTCAGATTTTTTTCTTAACAAATATCTTTGCACTTTAGTTCTTTGGAATAAATCCTTTTGTATCAATTCGCATTGGCCTGATCCTGATTCTTTTGGATGTAAGGAGATTTATGTATAGAAGTTGTGGGTTGTACATCAATCCTCTACTTCGAGTTGGGTGGCGTAATTCTAAAACACATCGAAAATTAAGCGGAATATTTTTGATTCAAACACCTCCTTATTCAAAACATCAATTTAATTTGAGAAATACAATTTCACCGCTTTTAAATATTTACTTCTTGCACTAATCGAAGAAGCGGTTCTGCAGAAAAATAAAATGATTTTTTATGCGTACAAAATTTCAAATTTCTCTCCTCTTAGATTGTTGCAAAATATTTGATCATCCCTGTATAACGCGTCAAAATGTCGATTGGTAAGATAATTTGGTTAGGAAAGTGTTTATCTTGAATGTTAATACCATTCATTTGTATTGTATTATCACGAAGGCATTCATTCATTCAATCTGGTATGAAATAAATAAATCAAGCGATAAAGCTGGCGAAAAGGAATCGAAATGAGCGAATCGCGGATCAACAGGCTGAGCGAATGATCGAATAGCACACCATTTGATTCCTTTGCGTGATAAAAAACTGGAGGGTTGGTTTTGGAAGTTTCTCCTTTTCTTGAATTGAAGGTCTTCCCAAAAATTGTTACTACACGCTTCCAAAATTTTCTTTGTCGCCTGCGATAATTGTATGGCTTTACATCCTTCTTCTTCTCCATTAGCGATGTCCCATCTGCGCGTCATAGCATCTCCGATCAAATGAAATTACATCTTCCACACTTATCACAATAGGTTTCTGAATTTGTTTCAATGTCGTCGACTTAATTTTATTCTTGAGCAAATCGGCTTTTCAAAGCTTCTTGTAAATCCCATTTGGAAAAATTCAACTCATTTTCATTCTTCCTTTATTCACACCGAGAACTCGATATCGAGGTAATCTGCGTCGATTGATCTCAGGCCCTATTCGTTTATATGCGATATAATGTGGGTCTCAGAAGAGGTGACTTCAGCTTGCATTATAGTTTTTGAGCGAGTTAGATTGAAAAATTTATCTCTTCAAGTCGATGGAGGAATAAACCAATCTTTGAAGACAAACTCATCCCATTTGATCGGTAATGGGTGTCATTTCAAATCTTATCGACTTAGCTCCTTTAAATACAAAGTGGCAATCTTACTCTTTTTTCGAAATCATCCCATTCAAAATTTTTCCAATTTTAGCGAAATCATCTTTATGGATCCTCAATCTTTGGTGGTTTGAATGTTTGGAAGAAAAGTCACTTCGAGCATACTCAGTCTGTGATTCCATGAATTCAACTGCGAAATCAAGCTAGCACAATTCATGGATCTACCTTCTCACTTGCTGGTTGTTCTATCATTATCTTGTGATTCAGAGTGCATTTAGTCTGCGGGATGACCTCTCCATTTCTTCAGCCAATTAATGTCGAAATTAAAAAATATATTTATATGATACATGCATGAAATTAAATATACATGCATGAAATTAAGAAATATGGATTCTGGCATTAATCGTCTTATAGCTCCGTATTGATTCACTCTTATCCAAATCAAATCATGCATTCACCGATCTTTTGCTCTATTATGACCGATAACACCCTCACACGTACGGGGATGTATCGAGTTGGTCGATGTAGGATATTCGATTGGACAATACATTCATGGGCGTTCCAATGTCTTCTGCAGCGAGCCAAGTGAAATGTCATCCATTAAGCCATTTAATTTCACTTAAATTCTCGCGAATCTTGGGCGTAAATGTAAATAAATCTGCGGCAGGCTTTAATTTATGCGTCTAAAGCCACAGCTATCTCCACAATTTTTCCTCGTCTTTTCGCGAAATTTTCAACGGTAGCGTCGTAAAACTGTGACAAGAATGTTAAACAAGCTGATGATGAAACAATGTCGCGTATTATAAAGGGTAAAGCTGTGGTATCTTGATAATGTAACGTTGTGGCAACGATATCTTTGGGTCTTTGCAGAAATATGATATAAGCGAATAATATCTAAATTCTTGTCGCGATGTCGATGATTTTTCATTCTTCCCATATCGAATCGTTTTAAATGTCGTTTATAATGTTTTGACTTTTCGTTCATGGGTCAGTCGTGGTTAAAACAGTAGGTAAAGGGTAGCCACTACTCTACATTAGTGGGTTGGGCGACTCAACACCTGAAATGCGAGTCGGGGATCTTAAGATCCACTTTATCCCGGCTCGTCTTTGCTTTTTTTATCTGGTGCATAACTGTAAGCCTATCATTTTCGCGGCATTTTATTTATCATTCTCCTTGCCATTAAAACATTTACATGTCTCGCGAATGAAATCAATCGCGATTCATTGTAAATCGTTAATCTGAAATTCGAATAATAAGCGTTGTATTTACCGTTGATATGTGATGCATTCGATATGGCCAATCATGTCGTTCATCTGATTTATCTGGCCGGTAAAACGATTAATGCAGCTAGGCGTAAGCGAATTTACGTTAGCGATTATGCCATCGATGTCAGGTCGATTAATGGTGATGTGCGTACTCGATTCTCGCCAGTCTGTGACGCATAATGAAATAACTTCTTTAACACATAACGTCTGACTCGTAAATGAAGCGTAATTACTTAACCGTCTTCGCATTGATCTCTCGTAAGGCTTTGGAAACTTTGGTCTGACTCAAAGTAATCTCGAAAATCTCTAACGTCATTATCGATTACGCCTTAAATTAAAAACTAAAATTAGCAAAATGCCGATTCAAACCCCGTTTTCTTACCGATAATTCAACTCTGCGGAAAGCAGTTGAAACTCCCAATCACGCGTTTCAACATCGAGGAAGGCGTGGTGAAGAAAAAGGGATAGGGAAAGAAATTACAAAATTAAGTTTCCGATCTCGGCGAGCAGAATCCGACCGGCGGTTCTGAAACTTACTTATGCGGTCGCGTTTCCAAGCTGCGAAGAATTCAGACTTCCCAGTCTGGCAGTCAGCGAAGGGGTTCTGCTCAACTTGATCGGCATACGGGGCACTTCTGTCTAAGCCGGCCAGCGGGATCGGCGGTTCAGCGTTCAGCGAAGCCGGCGGATTCCTTTTACTGCGCGATCTACGACAGGTCGGCGTCAGTCGGAAGGAAGGAAAGGAGGAAATCGTCGATCTTGAAGAGCGGGGCGGTCTCGATCTCGCGGTGTGAAGGAAATGAAATAGGCGGTATGGAAGGAAATAAAATTACCTTGATCGATCCGACCATACAGCGTCGAGCTTTAATCCGTAGTTGCATGCGGTAAAGTGGATTTCTTTACGATGTCCTACGATAAATGGGTTAATTAGCTTAAACAAAAAAATTTTATTAGGAAATAATTAATTGGATATTACATTATCAACAAGAAGAATGTCATCAACAAAAAGCATACACCAAAGTACATAATCCTGTAAATGCCTAATAAGAACATCCATAACTAAAGCAAAAAGATATGGGCTTAAAACCAATCCTTGATGAAATCCAACTGAAATAGGAAACTATTTTTTCAATCCTCCTTGTGTTTGGACACAAGTAATAATTCTAGTATACATATCTTTAATGACTTGAATATAACCAATATTAACTCTTTTTTTCTAGAACTCTCCAGAGGATTTCTCTTGGAACTTTCTCATATGTTTTCTCTAAATCAACAAATATCATATGTAGATCCTCCATACTTTCTCCATAAAACCTCTCAACAAATGTATAGCATCCATAATAGATCTACCTAGCATGAAACCAAATTGATTTTGAAAAAAATTTATATTACATCGTAACTATGCTGAATTACTCTCTCCCATAATTTTAATGTATGACACATTAACTTAATTCATCTATAATTTGCACACTCTGGTGCATCACCTTTATTCTTAATTATAGGAACCAACAAACTCTTCCTCCATTCATCTAGCATCTTTTTAGCCTTTAAAATAATATTAAAAAGATTTGTAAGCCAAAAATTCATGTATCTCCCAAGTATTTCTACACTTATAATGGAATATCATTAAGTCTTACTATTTTTCACACTTTATTTTCTTTAAAGCTTCTCCAACTTTAAATTTACTATTATAACCATAAAAATAAAATTCTCTAGTTTTTTCTAGGGTACTAAGATTGTTAAAATCAATCGCATTCTCAGATCTTTCATTAAAAAATTTATCAAAATAACTCATCCACTTATTTTCAATATCCTTTTCTAAGTAAAGCAGTTTATGATTTTCATTCTTAATACATCTCACTTGAACTAGATCTTTACTTCATCAATCTCTTTGTTTAACTAACTTATACATATATCTTTCAATCTATTATATAAATCACTAAAAGCTACTTTTTTTGTATCACATATTATTTTCTTATAATCTCTATGGGTCACTTTATATCTTTCCCAATTCTTTAAGTTTTTACATCTAAATCAAATTTTATAACAAAGCTTCTTATTTTTAATATTTCTTGCATATTTTGACTTCACCACCAACTAGTTTTATTAAAAGAAGCTTTTCCTTTTGATTTTTCAAGCACATCTTTTATAACTTACTTAATTTCACTTGCTAATTTTTCTCACATTAGTTTCCTTATGAACATCCCAAATTCTGAACTATTGTAGCTTACTTTAAAAATATTTTAATTAGCATTTTTTAAGTGTCCGCATCTAATACTAAGATAATAATTCAATTTATTTTTCATCTTCTAATTTTTCATCTTAAAATCTAAAACTAACAGTCAATGCTGGATACTTAAACTTTTACTCAAAATGACCTTACAATCTTTTAAATCTAAACGATTTATTTTTCTTATCAGAAAATAATTAATCTGTGTTTTAATAGATCCATTCTTATAAGTAATAATAAGTGCATATTTTTTCTTAAATAAAATATTAGTAATTATAAAATTATAAGCTAAATCAAAATCTAATATAGTCCTATCTTTTTCATCAATCACTCCAAATTCATAACTACTACGAATATTTTTAAAATCTTTTACCACTCTACCAACATGTCCATTTGAATCTCCTCAAAAAAATGCATTCTTTTCAAGAGACATCTTTTGTATTAATCTATCTAAGTCATTCCAAAAAAAAAAAATTCTTTTGAACTTACATCCAAACCTACTTAAAGAGCATAAACACTTATAACATTGATAATTTCAGTACCAACAATAATCTATAAAGCTATAATTCTATCTCCAATCCTATTAATATTTATAATTTTATTTTTCAAATTTCTATTTATAATCACACATATACCATTTCTAATTCGACTCCTCTATCTGAATACCAAAGTTTAAAACCTAAATTATCAATCTCCTTAGCCTTCTTCCCAACCCATTTAGTTTCTTGAATACATAAAATATTTATCTTCCTATGAACTATAATATCTATTAATTCCATTAATTTACCTGTAAGAGTATATTCTAAGTTTCTAACCTACTTCTAGTTTTATAGATTAACTTTTTCGCCCGCATCAATCCATAATATGGGAACCCTTGCTTATTTAACATTGCACCTGAGCGACGATGCAGCCGCCCTTGCACACTTTTCACAGTATTCAGGCGATACAGTGCGTCACATCCACGAGATGCCCTAACATTAACACAATATTTTAAAGAATTCATGTCATGATTATTTCGACAAGTTTTATGATAGTTGTCAACTGCCTAACGCAACCCTCTACTTTTCACATCCGAGACTTGGGACCAGCAAAGGCAGTGTTAATTAATTAATTTAATTGACATAATAAATAAAATCAAAAAAAGTTGAATAGCCATTGGATGTACAATTAACGTTACATGGGACGTATATTTAAAAGGTAGAATGCCACATAAAAATTAAAGTCACATAAAAAATCAAAGAGAAAAATACATATTCCAAAAATGCTCTTATTTTAAAACCCTAAAGTCTAAAATTATATTAATTTGGACGATGGGATTGATTATCCCTTTCAAAATAGTTAGTGAACTAAATTGGACTTTTTAGATAGTTTAGAACTGTTTTGATTCTTCATAACTAGATAGAGAATAATTTTAATCCTTTTCTCCATAATAAAACACCAATTCAAATTCCCACGGAATTTTTTTTCTTAAGATAAAATACTCATTGCTCACACTAAGAATCTTTACGAGTATTGCCTATATTCAAATTTATCAAAATCATCGAAACACCAAGCTCTATCCAAAATCCTTGAAATGCATCTTTCTTACTCAAAAAGGGCTTCTAGAAAAATGCTTCTCTCCTTAGATATTAGCTTTATTTTAAAATGAAGGATTTTATGACAAAGATTATTTCAAAGAAAGCCTTGGAATGAAATATTGATCTTCGAACTTCTACATAACCAACCCAAAAAGCTTGGATTATCTCTCTTAGTTAGATATCTTTGACATCTCCTAAAAGCAATCCTAAAAATGCTTTATATGAGCACCATAAATCATTAGTACAAATACACTCAAAAAGAAAGAAAAAAATCCAACCATGAATGAAAGTATGCTCACCAATTCCAATCTATCGAAGATTAACCACCATGTAAAGAAAGTATGGACTCTACCTCAATCATGATATTTTTCTTTCTATTGCTCCAAAAAGGGGACCTAAAAATGCACCAACATTGAAAAGTCAACATTATTTCTCTCCAACAATTCCACATCCTCTATAAAGCCTTCCTCACTAATATAAATAATAACAAGATTCTAAAAACTATCTAAGAAGCACTTGTGAATAAAGAATAAAAAATCATGATTAAGGAAATGAAAGCCCTAAAAAAACTTTTGAGGAGGTAGAATTACAAAAAGAAAAGAAAATAATTAAATATACGTGGGTATCAAATAATATGTGAATGGAATATTCAAAAGGTATAAATCTAGACATAATAAAAAGCCAATGTCGAATATATAAAATTAATTATGGAGAAATTTTTTTAATAGTTCTAAAGCTAAATGTCGTTTGAATGCTACTATCCCAAACAACCAACGTCATTTGGTCCTTACAATAGATTACAAGTTGAACTTAAAGAAGAATCCTAGATAGAGCCTCCATAAGGTCGTAAGAGTGGATTCAATACATATATGAACACAAACAAATCCTAAGTGCATGGTTTGAAAGATTCACCAAAGTTATAAAAGGGATAAAGTTTAAGAAACGTTCCATAGATTACACTATATTCATAAAAGAATCCAATGACTGTAAAATAATAATTCTAATTAATATTTTATGAAAAAATGAATATATTAAAGGACAAATAGTCCAAAAAATTTTGAAATAAAAAATTTGTTCAAATATTTCATTGGAATTGTGGGCTTTAAAAATGTGTCCAGCACTCATGATAAAGGTTTTATTCATTTTTTTTTTTTCTCTACATCAAATTTAAAAAAATTAATATAATTTGTAAATAAAATAATACCCAAAGGTTTCACTCTCATTTTACAAGAACTTCAAATTTGGTTCAAAGTTTATCATAAATGTTATTGACCACATTTCTTGAATGAGGTTAACATAGCTCAAATAAAATCATAATTTTCCTAATAATCCTATAATTAGAGTTAGAAGGATTTCTTTAATCAAATCAAAACATCATTACCTAAAATTATCAAAATGCCCCTCAAAATCAAATTGCCTCAAAATTGAAACTAAACATGCAACTAGCCTTTTTTTTAACCTAATATAACTCCAAACCATTTTGGAGTCGTTTGAAGTTTGAACCATGAGTTTTGAACAACAGTCAACCCGCTTTGACTATATCTAGTGTATATTTTGTGAAGATCTAGATAGACTAATTTTCTACTCACTCAATTCTAATTAGTAAAAATCAAAATGGGTGTTGGTGAAAAATATACCTAAATAGATTGTCAATCTCTACTACTCATATTTAAATATAAGAAGTTCAACCTGGGGAGCGACATAAAAGCTCTCATGAGTCAAATTTCATTAAGAATGTATGAAGAGATTTGCAATCCTTCAATTTTATTTCTTGGAATATCAACAATGGTGCAAAAACACATTTTGGAAAAAATGTGTTGCTATATAACTTGCTTTTAAATAAGCTCCAACCCAATTTTTTTTCTTTTTTTTTTCTTTTTTTTTTTTGCATTGAATTCTAACTGTTTGCTGAAATCATTATTTCGTTCTTCTCATATTCCACTAGCTGGCAAATCAACTAAAAAAGTATCACTCCTTTTCATATAGCTAAATGATAGTTCTAAGATTTATAATAAACATTGACTCAACCAAGCAGTTGCTCTCTCCCAACATTTTTGTAACCAACTCTGGTAATACTTTTTTAATAAATGATAGTATTATCACTCATTCTTTAGCATTGGCCCTTATAAAAATAACTTTCATAGAATGGACTGCCATATCGAGGAAGATTCCTACCAATTCTCTTCTGCTTCATCAAGGCTTCTGGGCTTCTACCGATTATGTCTTGTGCAATTCCCTCCACAAATATGATTCTTCCATTTTTTGTTTTTTTCAAATATAGATTTTCTTTCAGTGTTCGGAAATCTCTCTCTCCCCCTTTGCCTATTGTTCCCCTCATATTAACACCCAGCTCTTTAATACTTGGAACAAAAGAAACAAGATGCGTTCAAATACTGTGATGGATGACAAAAAAAAACGGTCCAACGCCATATATCAAGCATGGTTTTGAATGGAAATCAGTCATGGGAATAAGGAATCTCAAGTCCAGGAAAAATAGGAGTATTAAACTTCCCAGTTAAGCAGTAGATTTGTTTAGGGTATCTGTTTAGCCTTCTCTCTGTTACAATTTTGTTCTGGTATTTACTTCTTAATTTGAAACTCCCTCTATTGTATCTTTTTCTTCTTCTCAATGAGAAGGGGTTTTCACAGTTTTTCACTATAAAAAAACTTAGATGGAGATCCATAAGGCCTTATAAACAGATAATCAATCTGGCTGGTTACCATATTAATCACCACAGCAAGCTTTATCTTTCCAATAAAAGAACTACTTAGAAGTGGCTACAAAATAGAAAAGAACATATGATTAATAATATAGACTGGATATTGTTGATGGTGCTCAACTACAATAAACATCATCATCACGAGCATATGCCAACTATTTGGACCATATAAATGCTCATTTTATCTTTTTTACTGTTAAGTGTTGCGTAAGGTATTGATCTTATTATTTGCAAATTATTTTAACCTTCTTCTAGCTATGTACCAGTAGTTTATCCTTCTTCTTCCTAATCATCTGACATTAATTTTATTTACACATTTAATAGGTGCATTTTCTACCATTTTAGGTGTCTAAACCATTAATCTTCGATTACCTAATGTTCAAAAGATGTAAATGTTCCTCAAATATAATAATTCTTTAATCTATCCTTTATAGTTGAAATGACATTAAACACAAAAAATATAACTCATTTTCACTAAAATTTCAAAAATATTCTTATTTAGCTTTTGTATTTGCTCAACGTACCTATGGATCTAGTTGTCAATTTATATTTTTTCCCCAAACAAAAAAACAGATTAGCTGACCTTTTCCAAGTAAAAGAACAGTATGCATTAAATGCGTCAATGAAATGATGATCATGATATGATAAGTGCATAAATACCACCATAAATGTATATAAAATTTATACTTGAAGTGATGGCAGTGCAAAAATTGAAGCAGCACTACAATGTTACTCGAAAGGAAGAAAACCTGGAAGGGACGCATGAGTTTCTCAAACCTTTGAAGAGTATATAAGCAAAAGCAAATTCCAGGCCTTACACGACCAGCTCTCCCCTGTCGTTGCCTTGCATTTGCCTGGGATATCCATTCTTCAACCATGCTTGACATTTTCTGTGCAAGTTATGATTGTAAAAACATAGAAATACAAAATCATGACTGTTTATTTTAATGTGGATAAATCCTACTATCCCCACAATAACATAATTTATTTAAAATCATTTCAGGCTTTTTCTATTACAACAAATACTCAAAATTTAAAACACTCTCCCAATTATCTTTCTTCTATACTCTTCACGTTTACTTACAAAACAACACTTTATTAAATCAATCTGTAATAACAAAAAAAAAGCTTCTCTAACAGATTTTTTGTTTTCTGATTTGCTATATCAGCTAGCTTACCATTAAACGATATTAGCCACTCTGTAATAGGAAAGACTATTGATGATCCTATCCAAAGAAATATGTGCATATGCAATAGTATTAATACAATTTGTACTGCTCGGAAAAAACAAGCAATTATAAGAAAATGTCCATCCTACAAAGTGCTAGCAGAATATTAATCACATGTTATCAAATCATGCTCTTCTTAGGAAAAGCAAACCTTTTGAGGATCGAAACGGCTCTCTTTGTGCTTTCCAGTGTCCACAACATAAATTACATCATCAATAGTAATGCTCGTCTCTGCAATATCTGTGGAAATAATCACCTACAACAAAACAAAGGGGAAAAGAGTGAAAAACAATATACCATAATAAATTAATCACAGCCTACAACATATGGAACAAGGTGGTAGATTAATACCTTGAAAGCACAATGCAAACACATAAAATAATGTGAATGTTAGAAAATCCATACATTAATAAAATGTTGTGATAGTGATCAAAAACACACAGCATGACTATGCTAATCAGCAGTTTAAACCCCCAACCTCACAAAATAATTACAGATAAGATAGCTGGCATACCATAGCAATTTCTTTGTTTCCTTACCCACACGTTTACTTAAACTTTAAAATAAAACAAGTACAGAATGTTTATATTATAAAACCTTATACAGATATCGCATAAAAAAAAAAGTGAATAGTAATCCATGAACTCAACCTAAACCACGGCAATGAGCAGATCATCATAAATCCAGCTAAAACCATAGATCGAACTCTATCATGAACACAACCCAATTGGCAATAATGATAAATGATGAGATCCAGACATATGTCATCTACAGTACAGTATTAAACAGCTAAATCTTTGTCCACTTGTTCACACCAGATCAAGTTTTGAAGCTTTTCTGATGCAAAAAATCAACCGAAAGATAAGTATGAGTGTTGGGCTAGCACAAGCCAATTCAATGCTTCAAGCCAAAAACCATATTCAAAATTTCAATTATCAGTCAATAAGGTTAATCATTTTGGCATATTTAATCATTTTTGAATTATCCGCAAGTTATAAACTCATTTTAAAAGTTGAATATATCCTTGTAAACTATATAAATTTGAACTCAATTCCAGAACAAGAGGTAGGTAAAGGTATCCCAAGGGCGATGTCAATAAATAATTTTGCTGATTATTTGTATGGAGAAACAAGCAACATCTTCAAAAATAACAGAAAAAAATAGAAACCATATTTTACCAAAATTTTCCTGACAAAACATCATTTGGTAAAGTTGTGTTGCATCTGTGCTATTGTTTTCATTGCTACTCTCACAAAGATAAATTAGTTGCTCTGTAGGTGAACTGTACATGATCATTAAGTCATAAGCTATAGAGCTTTCTATTAAAGTTTCACATGCAATTCAAAATTGTGATAAGCTAGCATTGGAAAGCAAAACATAAGAAAAGCATTACTAATAGAAAAATAAATGAAGACAGCAGGTGCAAAACAAAGAATGAGTGCATCTAATTCCCACAGAATTGTTGAATAGTAACTAGCCATATTGCTAGCATCATATATGCCGACTTGTTTCTTAAACTGAAAGCTGCACATCAAAGAAGAGCATGAACATTATGAAAAAAAATACAAAAATCTAGCCATGATCTTGTATCAGACTAAAGAATCTATTTGCAAGGAGTTCAAACAAATCCATAATTACTGTTTAAGGTGCGTCCAAGGAAGACAGGTAACCTTGCGTATAGTTTCAGGTGGGGGTGAAAACACTTTGTGTTGATCTACTGAAGCAAGAGATGAATGCAATGGAAGAACCCAATCAGATGATACTCCACCAAATTGAAAACTAGTAGTTAATTGGTCAACAAGAAATTCAATTTCTGCTACTCCCTGAATAGAATAGATTATGTCAAATTATGTGTAAGTTGGATTCTTGTACAAGTGATAAGAGAAACCAAAAATTTCATCACAATCAAACAAAATACTACAAAAGGATAAAGAAAACATATGAAAAGATCTATAACTGCAAAAAGGATAGAACAGAGACAAACTCATAGAGCCTACAGGTAGAAAGACAAGAATGGCTCCTGGTGGACATGTTGCATCAATATGACATATTAAATCTTCCAGAAGATCAAAATCAATTACATCTTCTTTCAAGCTTTTCTGCAGAATCAGGTAAATTGGTTTTGTATAAATATATTGCAGCCAAAGATTCATAATCCAGAATGTTTTGAGCTTACGAGATTCTGCCGTGTCCTCTCACTGTAGGATTGATAATACTCTGGAAAGTAATAGGGATTGACATATACTTCATAAAGCAAGGATTCATCACCCCAGGAAGACATGATGACATTCTTCTTTCCCCTATGGATATCAACAGAACTTTTCCCCAGCTTCAGGGAAAAAATAGATGTTCAGAATAGTAGAGACAAAACTAGCAACAGAAACATGAAATTATTCGTATAATTCTCAAAAAAAAATGAAATGATATTAGGATGCTGCTATAGTAATTAAGAGGGTAAAAAATGAATAGAAAAATTTAAACGAGCATGTCAAATAAACATAGAATGGCACTAGGCCCTTTTTTGTCCCCAACAATTAAATGAGTAGAACATAGCTAGTGAAAATGCTGAAAATAATTGAGCCATTGGGCATGGATACTCCCAAAAAGAATATTTTGTCATTCAAACCCTATTTAGGATATTAAGATACCTAAATGTCAAGTAACTTATTTTAGACGACACATATTGATATGTCCTATTTTCTATATTCTAAAAAAAATTAATATTTCTTGGACGCAACTAGGGCACAATACAATAATATGTTGGCCATTTTTGTATAGTATTGTGCAATGTTTACATAATTTTCTATCAGCTAAGACCAACACTTGATGAAATTTCTACCCTCTTTCCCTGCCCTTCACTGACACCTCATTAATATGTGAGTTCTCAAGTGCCTACTCATCAATCCAAGGCCTAATGCAAATATTTTATAATTATTATTCCCTAATTTTATATTTTACTTGTTAGAAGCTCTCCATTGATTGTACAAATATCACACACATGTTAGAATTAAATACTCAACTAATTCTCTCCAGTTCTTATCATGATATTAGAATTCTCGGCTTTTTCTCTTTATTATGTTTCCATTACAATAGCCTTCATCATCGCATTACCACAATATTTTGGCCTTCATTGCTACTCTTTTTTTTCTATTTTTATATAGACTTCATTATTGCATCATCACAAACATTTCCCATTGTTACAATCTTTATTACTACAATCACATTTCTTTCCTTGACTACTTTTTTCCTATGAACATAACCACAGTTTCTCTCCATGACAAAAATAATAAAACCCACATAGTCAATCTTAAGTTCTATTGGAATTAAAAGATGCAATTTAAACTCAATGGAAGAGTTACAAAGTAACCATTCAATGTGTTAATTGAATGGAATGAGCTAATTAAAATGGTGAATATTGGTTCATAGATTCTTAAAGGGAAAAAGAAAAGTATGTCATTTATAAGTCACAAAAAGACAATAGGCATACTAAGAGGCATACTAAGAGAACATAAAAAAAATATCTATAATAAGTACTTGTACTCTAATATTCTCAAATATAACCTCTTCTCATCCCTTTAAAGTCTCAAAAATTTTCAGTTTGAGCTCTTGGACCATCAATTTAGGAGCTATAAATAATATGACCAACTATTCTTATAAATTTATTTTATATAATCCTTGACCTAACAATCATGTTTAAAATTGAGCTTTTGGGTATTGAGACAATTTTCATCCAAGAGGTAAAGCATAAGCATTGAGGCGTAAACCTCACAATCAAAAAACTACATAAATTGCAAAAGAACAAATAAAGCCGTATAAAAGTCAAACTTTAATATCTTAATATATTAATATTAAATCATGAAGCATATAATGTCAGAAAAATATAAGTTCAACTTAACAACTCAAAAATGACATAATTTGCAACAATACTTTTTCTAAGTCATCTAAAACAAAGACCATATTAAAACAACAAAATAAGAATTTATAAATCTCAATCACTCTCATTATACAATGAAACTTCATTTGAATCATCATCATAATGAATCGCCTTGTCATCTGCCTCATCCTAAGTAGTATCAATGTTCTTCCAACCTTCCTCCTCACTTACAACTTTTGTTATCTTTATTTTCCCTAATGAAGAAAAATTAATAACAATAATAATAGTGTTTTAAAATAAAAAAGAAATTTGAAAGCTACAATCACAACTTTTGGATACTTTTTTCTATTAAATTTTTATTGTGATGTATTACGCCTACTAGTAATGGCCTTGTCTTTCTCCACATCAAAATAGTCAACATTAAGATCTTCTTCTTGCAAATCAACTAGACTACCTTTATAGGCATCATCAACTAGTCATTCATCATCAGATGGAACTTCATTGCATATTAAAGGTCTTGATTGGTATCTAGAAGCCATTTCTTAGAATATTTTTTCTTTAATTTCTTATTATACATAATATATACCAAAGAGTTTATTCGTAATATGTCAGTTTATTTATTCTTTTAATATGCACTTGATTGTATGTACTCTAATTTTATTTACAGACAGATGATGAATAAGTTAGCACAAGTACTCTCACATCGAATCATTGTAAATCTAGAGTAGCATCACCAAATTGAATCTACTATTCAACCATTATTCAAAAAAAGTAAAATTATGGATTAAGCAATAGGAATTAATAACAAAATTTTATTCAGTTTAAAACTCTAACTAAAAAAAATATAAAAATCACCTGGAGACCGTTTTATAATAGTATATTTAACTTATTGCAATTCAAAAAAACTTTCCTTATTCCCAAAAGCAACAAGATGAAGATCTGCTCTTGCTCTCCAGCTATATCCACTATCAACTTGCCCATACAATAGTATACACCCAATTTGATCTCAAGATTAGTTGACTTATTTTTTGCATATTGAAATTGGGGATTCAAATAAAATCCAGTGGCATGTAAATGGCGATGAAATTGAAGCCCTCACTTTTTATCAATGATCTCACAAATTTTCATATAACTTGATTCCTCTCCTACAATATTTTGTGTAATCATCTCATTATCCTCATCCATAGAATTATAAATAAAGCTCATGGCTAGCTTCTTTTTTTATCTATAAGCCTCAGTAGTACTTGTACTAAATGTTTGATTGTCATGATAGCATAACGAACACTCATCCAAAACCTTTCCTTCAATACAATTTTTTTATTTCTTTTCCTTCAAACTTATTGGCCCAAGCAGTATTCAACTATTTAGTAGACGTAAACATAACCTCCAAAAGCTATCTTGTATCCAAAATCAAATAGGTCGTGGCAAATCTAATGGTAGCAAGTCATATAAGCTCATTCTTTGTGAACTTTCTCATCAATGCAAGCACCCAACTATAATTATAGATAAATTTACTAATATTTTTCCTTAATAAGAGCGTTCTTATGTTGAGTCATGTCACCATATCTCTCATGCATAAGATCTATACTTGTGCTTCATATGGTGTCCAGTATATGTGTTTCCTCTTCTCCATCAATTTATTACATGTAGCTCTATAAGCACTAACATTATCAATGATAACTTGTATAACTAAGTTCTACCCTCTCCTCAATAATTCTATCCAAAATACTAAAAAGATAGTATGGATCTTTCACCTTATCTAATGCATCCACTATCTTCAAAAAAAAAAGCGTGACATATTAGTTATTTACTAAGATATTAATCAAATTTCTAATTTTCATGTCAGACCATCCATCAAACATGATGATAACACTTGTCTGAGCACATGTTCTCTTAACCTTTCAATACTTTCTACAGTGCTAGGCAACTCTACCTTCAATATACAAATCATGAACTAATACAACGTTGGAGGAATAAGCCCTCAACTATATATTCATATGTGCCCATAAGAAAGGCGACCAAAAGAACAATCCATGTCAAGATAGCTAGAGTACAATGACTCACCTCAAGGGCAAAGACTCGTCTCACGCAAGAAAAAGAACTTCCGCCAACAGCTCACTTTAGGTCCGACTACTCTCATATACGGGTGACTATACATCTAGAGTGCATGCCGAACGAACCATCACACCGGCACCATCGGTCAGTATGAACTCGCCTCTTGCAAGCGAGTCGTCTATTTTATATATTCAGCATTCTCCACGAATTCCAATCATATGTAAAAACCCCCCACCAAACTCTATAAAAGGGGGAGTTCTTTAGGATTTGGGGGTTTTTTTCTCTTTTTTGTGGGAAATTTTTTTTGGAGAGAGCCTTTATCTTATTTCCCTCAAATCATATAATGTAATTGTGTAACACATCTTCAAAGGATAAAAGAGTTATTTATGCTGAAATTTTTTAATATAATGGAATCTCTTATACTCTTCAACCTTTCAACCTTCCTCTCTACTATCCTATCTACCCTAACCCTACTTCTTAGGCGCCTAAGTAGGTTCCACCTAGTTTACGGACAAAATTAAATTCAACATCATTCCAAGTGTGGTAAGTGGATTAATTTAAAAACTAGAAGCCACGTGCAGAGCAAAGCAAATCACTCAACACGGGACAATCTAGCAAGAATGGAGCCAAAAACTCAACCTTTTGTTACCCAATAAAACCTAAAAAATATTGAAGACAGAATAATTCACCTAGTGTAGGAAACTCTAGAAAAGGCGAATAAGGAAGGACAAAAGGCTAGAAAAATGAAGGCTCCTTGGGATTGACGACTAGTTGAGCTTGCCAGCAGAGAAGAGAGCTATTCAAAATGTCGAACATCAATGTCTGATAAGGCGAGTGAAGAGGACGACACTCGAACAGAGCGGAAGAACCAAACTAATGCTCCAAGGAGATTGCCGACAAGATTTCACACTTACAGTCATATAGGGGTCACACTGATTCAGCCGACTGTATAGCATACTTCGAGTCAACGACATCTCTAGTGAATTTGAATGATGCAATGAGATGCCCGCTCTTCTTCACCTCCTTTAAAGAATAGGCTCTCAAGTGGTTCTCATAGTTACCATTTGGAATCACAACTTTTTTTGCCAAACTCAAGAGGATGTTCGCAAACAAGTTCACTAACACTCAAAAATCATTGAAGACTCACAAGCTCTACTGCAAAAGAGGCAAGAACTCAATGAGTCCCTAAGGAGGTTCATCACAAATATAGAGCTTGTGCTTGCACAAGCCGCACTTGCTCAAG
The DNA here is from genome assembly GCA_021442155.1 of Cymbidium sinense. Taxonomy (NCBI): domain Eukaryota; kingdom Viridiplantae; phylum Streptophyta; class Magnoliopsida; order Asparagales; family Orchidaceae; genus Cymbidium; species Cymbidium sinense. The sequence continues at coordinate 52,310,981 of CM038230.1, forward strand.
GTCTCAAGGAAGGTCCTTTTAGATATGCACTCAAGCTGCAACAACCCAAAACTCTCACCGAACTATTGAAGTTGACAAATAGCCACATCAACACGAAGGAATACAATGAAGTTGCCCAACTGTCCATGACAACTCGTAGACGTGATCCCTTGAAGAAGCTGCCCTTAGAATGACTCTCTAAAAACAAATTCCAAGTAAAGAGGCAGAACACAGTAAGAAAGCTTGTCCGAAGAGAAGAAGCAACAGTACACCGGCAAGAACTCAAACATCGGTCTACTTGTCATCAGCAAGACGAGTGCTTACACTCGATAACTTTGCCTCCCTTGAAGGTATCAATAGCCGAATTAATAGAGATTATCCAGAGAAAGGAACACTTCCAATGGTCGCCACCCCTAAAGACAAATGAAGTTCGTGATCGCTCTAGATATTATGCTTATCATCATGACCACAAGCATGACACTGAAAAATTTCACCATCTAAAGAGTTTGGTGGACGAGTTGATCAAGGCTGGGAAACTTAAGGAGTTTATGGAACAAGAAAAATAAGTCACTGAGATGGGTAATGAACCCGTCCCAACTCAAATAATTCGCATCATGGGAATTGTGCATGTTATCTTTAAAGGAGATGGAGAATCTACAAGGCAATTCAGCCTCAAGAGATTGTGATTTAGAAAAGTTGAGTGTAATAGTCTCTAATGAGCTTGAGCTCGAGGATCATCCTACGACCGGCAACCAGATAACGCAATCGCTGTCGAAAGCGATCATGAATTACCAAATTGGGAGTATATTGAGCAACACTGGGAGCTCGGTCAATATTATCTTCAAATCTATTTTTGAAAAGTTGGGCCTGACGAGTTACAAACTCGCCCCCAAAAAAAGACTTTATGGCTTTTTCCATAAAAAAAAGGGAAATTTAATGAGTTATCACTCTCCCCATGACATGGGGAAAGCGAGAAACAATTCACAACTATGGCAATCTTTGTCATTGTGGAAGTGCTTACCACATATAATGTCATCTTCGACCAACCAATACTCAACAAGTTTAGAGTTGTGGTTTCAATTTATCATATAGCTATCAAATTCCTAGCAGGAGGAGAGGATTCACCGTCAAGATAATCTTGAACCAATCTGAAACCTGCTACTTCTGAGCACTAGGCGACCCTAATAGGCCGAAGGAAGTGCTACAACTAAAGGTCAGTGATAGTTGCACACAATCTTGAGTGAATCCTAAGGGTCAACTCAGCTTTTAGCGTCGAGCACAAAGCAGCCTTCATTCAGGCTCTCTAAAAAAACATCGACGTGTTCGCTTGAACAGCAACTGAGATGTTGGGCATCAATATTAACGTTGCTTGCCACAAACTCAACATCGTGAAGGACACTTGACCCATCAAACAAAAGATAAGAAAGACCGCACTCCAAATAGAGTTTGAAGCCAAGTACTCAAGGTTTGAACTTGAGTGTCTAAATTCATAATAAGGTCCTCTACCCTAATGAGTTTCTCCTCACTTCGTATAATGATCTCATCTACCCTCTTAATTAAGTCCTCTAATTGATCCAAGCTAACAGATTTAGGTGGCATAATTTAAGTAAAGAAAATACAACTGTCACTCCAAATGAAATTTTAAATATGCATTAAGTAAACTAATTTTGATACAATCAAATACACAAATTTTAAAAAGATTAACCTTTAATAAACACAAATTAACTTTTAGATACTACAAAACATCAAGTATAAATAAATCAATCTCAAAGTCTTTAAGGATGAGTTTGATTTTTAAGCAAGGTTTGTATCCTAGGTTTGACTATCTTTTTGTGAACTCTCTTACTCAAGTGGCCACTCAAATATCACTGTTTATAAATAGATTTTTTAAGTAAGGAAAGGTGAGGCTTTAAAGTGGTGACAACTAGTTGGTAGTAAAATAAATGCTCACAAAATTGCCTACCACATAAGTCTAGTATTAGTTTATCAAGTGAAATTACAAAAATATGTAAAAAAAATTAAACAAAGCCTAAAATATAGAACAACATTTACTTAGATTCGATATAAGATACTTACAAATACTTTTTCCAAACCTCCAAACCTTAGGCTCTGATATCAAAACGTGGTGCAATCAAGGTAGGTCGTAGCGGAGGAAGGAGTGCTCTAGATCTCCCGCTTATCAAAGTGGAAGGGATCCAAGAAGTTCTACTTACCAAAGTAGAATAGCAAAAAAAGGTCTTCAAATCCCCCGTGGTCAGCCAGTAAGCTCTAACCCTAGAATTTTCACTCAATACTTCACACAAATAGTCCAAAGTCCTTCATTATAGTAAAAAAATGTTCAAATAGGTTACAATATTCCAAAGGGTTTGTCACCTTAGGATAACTATTGAAAAGTTGACATAAAATTAAAAATCATCATCTCGCGGTGCTTAGGCACCACAAGCCTGCGCCTAGGCTCCGGCTTCTCAATTTTTTTACTATATTGGTATCGATTGTAGCGTCGCGGCGCCAGAAACCCAACTCTCCTAGGCACTAGGATGCTGATACATTTTTAACACTTAATGATTTCAACTACAACTCCCGTACAGCACTTTAACATGACTAAATACATCATTTACTACATAATATAACACATGGAACACAATTATAAAATAACACAACACAAAATAAAACATAAGTTTTAAAGGCTTTGTCTTTTGTATTGGGATCTTATAGCGGATCATTTCCTCCCTTGATGTGCTACATCACATATGCCCCATTTGATCTAAGTGAGTACTTCTCTAAACCAAGCAAGTGAACCTTTGTGTTGGTCAAGTGTGCTACTAAAATGGACGAGTGTATGCTTAAGTTGGGTGATTTCCCTCTGATTCGAGTGAGTCACATTTAGGTTAGCTTTTAAAAGTTTACATTCGTGGAAAACCAAACTTTTGAAAAGCTATTTTGTGTGTTATAAATAATTTTTTTTTGAAAAATTCAAAAAACAGTTTTTTGACAGATGCCACATTCTCATATCTCTAGTTTTCAAAACAGCTTTTTCACCACAACTTTCTGAAAAGCCAAAAGTCGATAATCAACGGACGCTTTGCTTTGCTACTTTTAAAAAAAGCGAAATGAAGTCGCACAAACGAACCCTTAGATAAGTGAGCTCATCAACAAAGCGGGTGTTCCCCTTTTAGATACCTTGATTCCACATTGATGCTCATACATCCTCTTCCTTTGGCTGAGCTACTCCATTGTGTGTGTGGGTGGGTGGGTGGGTGGAAGGTTGTGGTTTATATATATTAGTTTTTTTCATCATTTGTTACAATTCTTTACTTGGGTGGATACAAATTCTCTATTTTGTGCATATCTTTTACTAAACTTTTTGGAATAAATAAAATGTTTATAGTATTTTTAATAGCAATTAGTATCTTTATTACATTAGCTAGAGCTTATTTGTCTTTGCCTATTCCTATACTAACAAGATGGACTTTACATAGGATGAGAATGAATTAATTATTAAATCATGAAAGAAAATTTGTGGAATATCAATTATTAAAAATATGGTCTACTTTATAAACAATGAATGCGTGTACATCCATTGGAATGTCAATATTTACATGTGAATAGAATTTTCCTTACATACACAAATTGGACTTAAATCTTTTAGAAAGCCTTTTATTAAATGTAGAGTTTCATTTTATGAAGAAACATTGGGCTTATATCCATTAGAAAGCCAACTTTGTAAATGTGGAATCTGCTTTGGGGATAATGACTGGGATTGCATCCATTGGAATGTTGTGCTAATATATGAGTGGAGTTCGCTTTGTAGATATGAATTAGACTTACACCTATTTAAAGTCTAATTACTATTAAGTCTACTTTGCAAATAATAAATGGGCTTACATACTTTCAAAAGCCAATAGTTAAGCATAATTCATTTTATGAATATATGTTGGACTTACATCCCTCGAGAATATCATATGCTAAATGTGAAGTATACCTTGCAATTATGAATTAGACTTAAATCCATTTGAAAGTCTAATTACAAGTGAAGCCCGTCTTATAGACATTAGATTGGCCTTATTTCTACTAGAAAGTCAAATGTTAAGGTACACCAAACGAATGGGCTTATATCCTTTAGAATGCCAAATTTCAATGTGGAGTTCTTTTACAAACATAAATTGAACTTACATCTTTAGAAAGCCTTTATTAAATATGTAAATTTATTTTTTTATGAGAATATATTGGACTTATATCCATTGGAAGAGTAATGTTACAAGTGAAGTCTATCATATAATCATATAGCTTAAACTTATGTTTAGTAGAAAGCTGATATTAGGCATAAAGTCTATCTTATGGACAAAATTTGGGCTTACATGCATTGAAAAAATCATTCTTAAATGTAAAATTCATTTTACAAATATAAATTGGACCCAGATTTATTGGAATACCAATATTTATGTGGTTTAATCTCATTTTATATTTGAGATAAGCTTTAATCTTATTAGGATAGATTTCAATATGTTATGCCTAGTCAATTGAGCAATCGATAATTGCTCACAATTGTGTTTATAGGAGTATATTCATCCCAAAAGTAAAAATTTTACAATTTTCTGAATTTTATAGAATCCTATTGTGAATAAGATGATTTTTTTACTCATTTATATGTTCAACTTAACCAAAAAAATTAAATGATTTAAATTTAAGATTTCATTCTATAATTTTGATTAAATTATATTACTTTAATGTAAAAGAAAGAAAGTCAAGCAATTGTGAGTCATTTTAACTCAGCCTGTCAAAATTTATAAACTGTTTACATTTAATAATTTAATATTTGACTTCTTTGTTTTTAATTTTGATTTTACATGAATTATCTTGTCATTTCTTTCACTTTTATAATTTTTTTATGAAAAAGATTAAATTTCACAAAATTCTAACAAAATTATCAACAATATAACTAAACAATGCTACGTTCGTGAAATATAATGCAATTGCGCACTTTTCTCCCTTGCTCCAGACCCAAAACCGACGAAGAAAATAGTTTCACTCATGTTGAACCCAATATCAACAAAGAGGTCTTCGTAAACTTCTCGATCGTACCCAAGATCGACGAACATGAGTCATCTTAACATGAATTTATTTTATTTTTAAATTATTTGAAATTTGTGCAATTTAATGGAATTTCAGTAGCATGATGGCCTAGCAGAGCTATTTTGTGAATTTTAATGTGATTGTGCACTCTTCTCCCTTGTTCCAGACCTAAGATCAATTAAAGGAAGATTTCAGCTCTTGTCGAACTCAAGATCGACAGTAGAGGTCTTCAAAATTTTATTCCAACCAAACACAAGAACATGCAAGGATCTTCAAATTTTTAAACCTGAAAATACAAAATGTCTTCAAATTTCTAAGATTAAAAGTTATTATGCCTAATAAAAGGCCCCCAAAGTCTTAAATTGACCCAAATTTTCTTTAGAACACTCAAATTGGACCTATTCGCACAAATTTAGGAATGACTTAGCCCATTCGAACTCTTATTCACGTGAAATAGGGCTCGACTAGGGCTTAAAGTTGTTCGGTCAGTCCCCTTTCAAGCAACACCATAGAGCTCTCCCTCTCTGTAGGCTCCTCTTCATGCGACTAGGCTCGACTAGGTAAAGCACGGCTTAGTTCTTCTCCATTCTCTCTTCTCTCTTGATTGAAGCCGACAACTTTCTTTCTCTCTGTCTCTCTCTCAAGTTTTCTCTATCACATGCACGCAACCTTCAGCAACCATAAATGACCAACAAACTTTCCAAGTGACAACATGGTCGATCGTGGGGTTATTCTAGCTCATGCAAGGTTGCACGACATGGGTCAAAATTGTTGACCCAACGAGTGAGATTGGTTAGAGCCGTGGGATCATATGAGTGATTTGTCGTCGCAAACGTGGATAGGGATGTAAGTGAGCTGAGCTGGCTCGAACTCGACTCGAAAATGAGCTCGCTAATCAACCTTATCGAGCCACGAGCTCGAGCTTAATTTGATGTGGTTGGTTTGCTCATCAAGCAGGCTTGTTATATATATATATATATATATATATATATATATATAATTACATATTTATTGTTTGGTTGTACAAAGCTGTTGCATTTTTAAAAAACAAAACAAAAGGCTACCATGTTTTGGGAAAAAGCAAAAAAAAAGTTGTTCAATTTTCTACCCATCATTCAAGCCTCTACTACTATATTAAATGGCTGCTACTTCAGTTTACGCCATAATCACTCTTTTCTTTTTTTTCTTTTTCTTTTTTTTGGAAAAACTAATTTTTCGTAAGGTATTCACTTTTTCGTCCTTGCTTACCTCCGGCGTCATCTCCTTGAGCTATCCTCGGCGTCAACTCGTCATCCCATCATCCTATCGAGCCGTCGAGTCAAGTTCTCGAGTTGCAGAATGAACGGATGAGCCGAGCTCAAGTTTGAGCTCCATCTTTGGCCGACAACTCGAGTCATTTATACCACTAGATGTGGGTTGAAGCCAAGCAAGGGAAGCTAATTGAGAATGTGTGTATTCTTTCCCTTCTCTTCTTTTTTTTTCTTGTTTTGGTTTGCAAACAATGTGTATATAATTATGTGGATATATGTGTATGTATACATGTATGTAAGTAAATGCATATATATGTATGTATATGTACACATATATGTGTATGTATATATATGTATCTATATACATATACATATTTATATATATACATATATGTATTTATAAATATACATATACGTATGTATAAATATACATATACGTATGTATAAATATACATATACGTATGTATAAATAAACATATACATATGTATAAATAAACATATGCGTATCTATATATATACATATACGTATATATATATACTAACTTTTTTATAATTAAATTATTAAATAAATCATTTTGTCCAAAGTTTGCTTAATAACACTATCCATTGCCTTAATATTACTGTACACCAAATTAAGGTATTGTAACACTTCACCTTTTCCCCTAATCAACACATGCAGCAATAGATTAAGACATTTGACAGCTAAGATGGTCTTTGATTTAAAGGATATAAGGTCTCAACCAATGTTTAAATAGGCGAAATCAAAAATTGAGGTGTTTTGTTATAGTAAGGTAAGGCATAAGCCTTGAGGTGGATCGAGGCGTAAGCCTCGATACAAAAAAACAGAAAAATAAATCAAAAAATAACAATAATCACCTAGTTCATTATGATAAAGATATAAATCACAAATCATAATATCAAATATTAATATAAGACATAAATTGAAATAAGATTTCAAGTAAGCACTCGCTTAAAATTTAAATGCATCATGAGAATAAAATCTATATTATTATTATCATCTCTTCATTATTAAAAAAAATTATTATATATAACTATCATCCTCAGAATATGTATCATCATATTCAGAATCTTATTAAACTACTTCAACTTCATTTTTATTCTCTATAATAGTTAACAATGCATTTTATAATTATAAATAAAATAATAGATCAAAAACATGGAGAAAAATAAAAGTATTAGTCTAACCCGTGCTTCTTAGAGATATGTCACTACTCAGAGATTCTGGCTTGTGCTGCTCAGAAAAAAAAAAAAAGTAACACTGATTTGCATAATTTCGAGTGAAGTAGATTAACTCATTATGTTGGTGAGATAAATAGATAAATAGGTATAATAATATATAAAATAAATTAATTATAATTATTATTTATAGAAAATAAAATGAGGCATCACCTTGAGGTGTAAGCCTCATTCGAAAAAGGTGTAAGCCTCACTGGATCAAATGAGATTTAAGCCTCAGAATGCTCTTCATCCTCAATTCGAGGCACGTCTTAAGATGTACGTCTCAAAAGCCTTTTTAAACGATGGTCTCAACATAAAATTATTGCTTTATAAATTAATATAAACCTTAGCACAAAGAACTCCATGTAATACCCAAAAATTTTAAAATGATAACAAGAAAATTTCTCCTAAATTTTATAATACAATTTTTGCACATCCCAAAAATAACTACACATATTAATATAAAAATCTATTTCATTTTGATCATTTCAATATATAAGAATATATTAGTAACCATTTATTAATTTAAACTAAAATTAATTTTTAAAAAAATAAATTAATTTATATTCATTAAACTAATTCACCATTCATCCAAATTGAATTTTTACAATTCTATCTGCATGTAATGGCTATCTAACAAGTGGAGGTTTGTGTTAGGTTATAGGATAGTTTAATTATAAAACTCAATTAATTATATTTATTAATATAATCCCTAAGAACCTCTAATTTCATCCTTATCCTTTCCCATTCAAAAGAAGAAGAAGAAGAAGAAGAAGAAGAAGAAGAAGAAGAAGAAGAGGAAGAGAAGATGAAATCTACGAAGAGGAGAAGAAAATGAAGAAGGAGAAGAAGAAGAAGAAGGAGAAGAGAAAGGAAGAAGAGAAGGGTAGAAAGAAGAGGAGAAGAGGCCGAAAAGAAGAGGAGAAGAAATTTTTTTAAAAAAAGAGAAGAATAATCAGAGAAGTAAAAGAAGAAGAATTAAAGAAAAGAAGAAGAGAAGAAAGAACTAGAGATTTTTAGGCATGAATCGAGTTGTCAAATTTTCTTACACAAACTAAGATTGAACTCAAGTAGGTGGATTTCAACACTTGAATGAAGAAAAAAAATTTAAGGTGAAAATGTCATTTCAAAGTTAATTGATTTAACTTTGACATATAATAAAAAAAATTTTAAAAAAATTGCTAAAATCACTATTTTTAACTTTTTTTTAAAAAATCAAGGTAACAGAGAAATAAAAATAATGAATTTTACCACAAAAAAAATTCTTATATTTACGGTGAATATTAAATCTTTAATATAGAAAATAAATAATTTGTAGGTCTACTATTTATAGAATTTCTTCATATTGAACATGTCATCAACAAACAATTATTACTAGTAAAGCTATTGTATCTTTTACAATCACCTATTTTAAAATATTTAATGATATTTACATTAGATAAGTCTTAAAATTGTTTCATAATATGATGCATCATAAAATACCCATATTTAGACTTTACATATCATATTATTCTTTGAAGCACGTTAATACAAGACGATTAATAATAGATGCATTCCAATATTAACTGTGTAAAGGCTTATGATAATGATGTTAAAGATAAAAGAATTCAATGAAAGGTCATGTCATATAAAATAGATTGGTATGATGATAACCTACATAGATAAAAATAAAAGTTTTGATGAAATGACCCTCAATAGAGATCAAAAGAATTCTCAACTATCAATTCTAAAAGTTGGTACAATATAGTTCAACCTTAAGTAGAATTTTAAATTTATACATGGTTTATAATAAATCTTTAAAATGATAATGAAAGTATAATTATTTTTTGTGATGACTTATGCATATTAATTTGTTTTCACTCGATCCTGATAGTAAAAATCAAGATGAGTGTTAGTAAAAAATGTATCTGACTAGATTGTCATTCTCTATCACGTCTTGTACTAAATTGACAAAGGGTTAAAATGAAGGGTGATACTCTCCATCACATAACATTAAACAACAACAAACAATTGGCTATGAGAGTGGCTAAAAGGGAAAATAAACTAGATGTTAGGTTTTAGGTTAAATTCTAATTTTTAAATAATTTCTCCGAAGAACTGAACTAATTAAAGGTTAGTTATTTTGAAGTTTCTATTAAGTTTTTTTTATAAGGATTATTTTTTTTTATTTGAGGTGGAATGTTATTTTGAAATTTCAATTGAGTTTTGTGTTGTTAAATTAAAAATTTTAAATAACAAGGAAATCTGTTTTTTCTTAGGTTGTGCATGGAAGATAAAGACTTTAAGGCAATAAAAATAAGAAAATCGATTTTGAGTTAATCTCTTATTGACGGTAGTATACTCAATTTCTAGATAAAGAATAACATATTATTAAGCCAAATGATGTTAACTCCTATGATTATATTAGACTTACATGTGTACACTAGTAGGCATTTCAACAAATTTAACATGTTCAAAGTTTCTAATGTTATTAGTGAGTCTACTATATTGCATATGATTAACTATTCAAAATAATTAATATTGTTCCATGTAATGGTAGTCTCATGATTGTTGCATGATCCATCATGCATTTTCAAGTAATCAAATATTGCTTGCTCATGTTGCCATATTTATGCCTAGGTACACAATTATACAAATTAATGATAGCTCATAATAATGTTATGCATATTTTTAAATGCTTGCTATATTGATGCCAAAAAAGCAACTATAAAAGTAATGTCATGTTAATATAGATTAACAAATTTGGACGTCTAGCATAAGAAGAGGCATAAAAGTTGATAACATAAGCCTTTATTTAGAAAACCTTCTCAATAGTTCCATGTTCAAGTAGTTCAAGCATTATCAATGACCATTTGATATCATATATATCGGAGCAAGTCAAAACCTTATCGACAATTATTATAAGCCAACGAACTAGGTATCAACCATAAAATTTATAAATATGCCAAAACCTAGATAATCATTATATAATACTTCTAAAACTATAAAAAAGTAAGAATAAGAATATAAATATAAAAGTAAAACCTATAATTTGATAATAGCAAATGATTAGCACAGTGTATAGAATAATTAGACATTTAAGAATCAAATTTTCATTCCTTACAAACATTTATGTTTATTCCATATAATCATTCATGCTTATTGCTTATGATTGTACTTATTCGATCATAAAAATGTACTTTAATTTGGCATTTATTTTGATTAATTATGTTTATAATTAATAATATTATTATTAGTTTAAATGAGAACATATTATTCTCTTGTCATTATATATTGAATCTATAATAGATTTATTTATCTGACTGAGCATCATAGGTCATCAGATGTTACTCTGGATGTAATTTCTAGTTAAAAGAATCCCATGAAATTTAATCACAAACTTGGAGATGCTCTAGAAAACACGACAATAGAAAAAGCCTCCTGATAGAGATTGGTGGGAACATTTATCTACTAATTATATACTAGACCTAACATCGTCTATGTTGTTGCTGTGGTGAGTCAATTCATACATAATCTTAAGAAATCACACTTTAGAATAGCAGCCAATCTTGTTGAGACCTATGCCCCCCTAAACAGTTGTGATGGAAGCTTTATCAAACCAATTAATCCTTTGATTAGAAGGACAATTCTAGTAGGGTTTATCTTATTATCAAACAGTTTGATTATTCCCTTGATTAATTCATACAAGGCTAATCAGAACCAATTTTAAAGTTCACTTGTATCCAAAACAGATCCACAAATCTTTACCGTAATATTCCTTGGATATTTCATGTGCTCTTTAGCCACAGCCTAGTACTATATTTATTTTGTTCCTTCTTGGTGCTGCCTAAACATAATCACCTGAAATTAAGCTGTCATAATGCACAAATAGCCTATTAATTGTGTACTACCAATATGTTGCTTTGATCATTACCTGCAAGTAATAAAGCTTTTAAGGAAATGTTTGGATAAATTTTGGACATCAAAGGAATTCATCTATTTTTAAGCACAAGTAATGGTGACAAGCACCATTAGGATTGTCCATTCAAAGGTCTTGCAAATAATAAATCTTAATAAAGAGAATTAATATTTCAGCATTTGCATAACGTACGTTACTCTCCACCCTCCAACGTTGTTTAGAATAGTTTTGTCCCTAGGTAACTGAAATGAAGTATATGAATTTGAAATTCAAACTACTATATAAAGTACATGTTAAAATACATACCCTTTTTCCTCTGTTAGATGTCAAAAATGCACCCGATGCCATAGAGTCTGAAGGAAGATGATACTCGAGTTTCTCATAAATGTCTTCAATATAAGATATTGAGACGGGATGTGTTCTTCCCTCTCCACTAATGATTGGACAATGTCCAAAGTACTTTGAAAACAAACTTGAATCGACTGTGGCAGACCTAAACAATGAATCAATGAAGAGCTAATTACATGATGAAAGGATGCCACAAGAGAGAACAGGTGGAAGAATTAAAATACATGAGGATGACTTTCAGCTTGCTTCTGCGACTGTTGCAACCAGATTGTCTCTTGATGATGTTTTTCAGAATAATGAGTAAAAAGTCTCCCTGAGAACTAGTCAAGAATTGGTTAAGTTATAATGCCACACTACAAAAATTAATAATTCGTGCCAAACTTAACAGCTATGAATTAACGTTATGAGATTATATTCATTTGGGACTCTAATTATCAAAGTGTAACCATAAACAATTCTCCCACTGGGAACCAATGGGCCTATCAATGTTGGAAACCTGATAAGAAATTTGGTCTCCAAATAATGGCCCAATTTAATTCGACAAGACTATAAGTTGTAACAAACCAACAAAATATAAGCAATCAAGAATATAAAACATGTAAGATATGCTTTAGATAGAATACAAGTAAATCAATCATGAAGATTGCAGATAAAGGATATCATATAGGAGTAACAGATCACTGGCAAAACACCATCTATTACAGAATGAAAACTTATTTAACTTTAATGAAACATTGTAAAAGATTAAAAAAACTGAATTTGCCTTTTCTGCATGGGCGTGTTTACAATGAATCTCAAAATAGTCAAAAAAAAAGACAGATTTTTTTATAATAAAAGCAAACAGCAAGGAGTAAACAAAATATTTACATATGGCCATTGCAATCATATTTCTGAGAGCTCCTCTCAAAAAATGTGTTTAGACATCTTATTCCGCAAATATGTTGAAGGTACCAATCTTTATTAAACACAACTATTTGTATGCAAAAGAAAAAAAAACCACCATGTCTTCTATATTATGAGTTTGTTCTTCAAGACGTAGATTACTTTTCAGTTTAACCATCTAAGTGAAATAAGAAACTGTCCAAAGGACCGGCCTCCACCTTAGCTATAACCACCTCATTAAACAAGGAATCGACCACTAGGTTTTAGAAAATTTAAATTTACAGATGTAAACTTGTAAGAAGATGGTATAAGATGTACCAATTGCTTTAAGTTGTTGTTACTATAACTTCTTGGTGGCTTGGCAGCTGGGAGCCAATTCTTGGTGGAATTGTTTTAATTTTTGTTGATGTTCTTGATTTGTATGTTTAATTATCATCTCCTACTCTACTTCTTCTCATTCATATCAACATCCAATCCCGTCCTCTCAACCAAAATAGGAGAAGAAAATAATTAATAACTTAAGACATCAGCTTTTCCTATAGCACTTTCACAACCGGCTTTTATAACATTTCATACTTTCTGAGACCGAGCTCATCATCTAGCATTCTAGAAGTACAGTTGTTTTTTCAGGTCTCTCAACCCAAGATTTTATAGGTCAATCATTCATATTTTTAAAAAATCGAATAATAACTTCAAACATCAGCTTTCCTACAGCAATTTCACAACCAACTTTTGTAGACAATAATAGTTGCCCTAAACAAACCTAAAGTTAAAAATGAAGAGACACATCTAAAAAATATCAAATGAGATGAAGTTCACTAGACTATGTCACACAAGAATTAGGTTGGTTGTAAAAATTAGACAGCCTCATCTCTTTTAATAAATAAATGAAAAAAAGGATTGAAAAATGCAACCACAAATAATTGTTATAAGACGAATGATGACTTCAATAATGATTCATTGATAATAACAATGACGAACATATGGAACATTCCATCATAAAAAATAAAAAATATATTATGAATTCCATTCACCAAAGCAAGTCATTCATATCCATACAATGCTCCTGAAAAGAATTTTTCGGTGGCCATTACAAAATAAATTATCTTTTCAAAAGAATCTAATATATTAAATCCTCCAAAAATTGCCTACTAAATCAAAAAATGTTATATTTTTAGCATCAAAACTAAGTGTTGTCAGACTAACTTCAATGCAAAAATACATTTTAATTAGGAATTGAGCCGTAATGGAAATAAAATCATGGAAAAGTATCAAAATATAATTTGAAAATTATATGGATCAAATGTGGAACAAACTACTAGTGTCATCGTAAGTCATTACCAACAAAGAACGCTCATGAACTTCATCTACAATAACATATGCTCCAACCAAGTCTTTGTCACCCTGAAAAGATCACTCAATCATTATAAATATTTTCAAATTAAGCACATACATATATCGATGTGGGAGAAAGATACAACAAAAGATGCTTCTATTTTACCTGATTAACAATTGGGTTAAGTGATTCTCAACTGCCTTATTTTGTGGTTGCCATTTTATAAATCGTAATTTTTCATTTGCTCCATTGTCTAAGGTGTTAACCATATTCTTTTTGAATCATTTTGAATGATTTTCATTCATGTTACCTAAGGTCTATGACTATTCTTTCACAATCCTTTGACACAAATTGTATTAACTATATCCAAGCAACCTAAAACTATTTTCAATTACCTTATTTTTAATAAATGTCATTCCAACTAGGGCAATAAATAAACTAATTTGAACTAAGAGCTACTTTGTACAAGCTCATTCATTTATTTTTCTTAACGAGGATAAGCAAGTATGAACATAACCAATGTTTTAATATTCTATTCAAGCTTATTTATTAGTTTTCTAATCAAGTTTGAGCTACAATTGAGCATAACTTGAACCTAGCTAAATAAAGTTAATGCAACTCACGGAATGGCTTAATAATAAAGCATTGTTATTAGATATACATTGATTTATAAATTTTAATCAAAATAGACATAATTCACTTAGCAATATTTATGTTATTTAGAGAAGTGCAAAATTCTATAATGAAAATTAATTTACATAACTAAGCTTTAGTTATTTATTTGATATTTTCATAATAAACACTTAAACCTATGATAATATACAAAATTTTTAAAGTGCAAGAGATATAATACACTAGACACAAGAAAAAAAACAAGTCAATAATTAAAGCATTATTAAATGAGTATTTTATTTTAGCTCATAGTGAGCTACTTACTAAACAACAAATAAACAAGTTCTCAAACATAAATGAACAAATGAATCATAGTTGAAGCTTTATTCATTTGCATGCCCAATTTTGAATTTTTTCTTCAAGCTCACTAAATTATTTAAATAAATGAGTATAAGACTTCTAAACTTATTTTCATTCGTTTCAATTAGAATTTTTGTTATAATTTTTAATGAATCTTAAATATAATACCCCCCAAAAATTTGATCATAAATTAAATAACATATAAATATTTAAAATATTGTCAAAAGTATTTAAATACTTTCAAAATAAATTTAAAAATGAAAGAAGTATATGAAAGTATATATGATATTGATATTTAATTAACTTTGTGTTATAAAATAAATTGTAAATTATTTAAAATATTAAAACTTAATAATTTTAAATAATAATCAAAAAATTAATTGTAATATAATAGAATAATTAAAAATTATATAAGAATGACGAAAATAAATGGCATTGCAAGACTTTATGCTCAACTAGCTTGTTTATAATTCTAAAATATTTTGATGGGTAAATATAAGCTTCATGGAAATTTCTAGATACAATACAATTCTAGATGAAAATTTCTGACAAAATTATCCAAAGGTCATTATTCAAAATCTAAATTAATTCTGAGTATTCTCATGACTCCTTGTATGCTTCATACAAGCATGATTTACTCATTATATGGGGACATTTACATATATATATAGCACACAATTCTTATATATATGTCCAAGAAGAAGCTGAAAAAATGCTTATTATCCAAATATATAAAAGTAGTTTCAAAACATTAGCAACAAAAAGAGGTAAATCTCAGGATATGTGGATTGAAATTGTTCAACAGGATCTGTGAGTAATTGATTTAACAACCTCAGACAACATTCAACAATAACAAATATTAAATGAAATTCAAAATTCCAACCCCAAATAGTTGTGATATAGCTAATGATGATGATTTATAAAGGCATTCAGAATAATGGACAAGATCAAAGTATAAACATTGCTTGTTAAGAACAGAAATGAGGGTTAGAAAAGATTTAATGAATGAATTGAGGTTAAATAGTATAACTTCGCATTCAAATAAACACAATTACAATATCTTGAAATGGAAAAACAGAGAATGAGAATCAAGTTTGCATTCAAGCGGTCCCTTAATTCTTAACAATTATGCAAACAAAGATAAGCATCTTACAGAGAAACTACAAAAAATAAGTAGAAAAGATTTATTTATAAAAATGGAAAGGTGCATTTGCCAAATTATGTATGCTAGCAGAGGAGAAACTTACAGCAAGTTTTCTAAGAAGAATGCCAGTTGTGCAGAAAAGTAGCTTTGTTCGGTCATTCCTAATTTCAAAGGATATAAAAGTTGCATTATAAGAACATCAGTATCCCTACAAACTTATCAGTATTCAAATAATAAATATATGTTAAAAAACTAAATTAATTACGATAAATTGTTTATGAAAAAAGGACTGCAACATCCTAACAATTGGCTCATCCAAATAGAAGCTATTGAAAATTCAATGGCTATTTGCAAAGAAAAAAGAAAATTGATATGACCAAAATTAGTTTAGGAGATATTTTCAGTGAATTTTATTAGTGTTAAACAAATTCAGTTCATATGTTTCTGAACTTGTAATATATGGGGCTTTCAATTCTTCAAAATCATCATTTTGGTCTATGATTTTTTGTTAGCACATGTCATTTAGTCGTTTGGACAAACTCAGATATTATTTTCCTTAAAACATTTGCACCTGGCCGATTTCTGTATTGCCTGTGACAAAAACATCCACATTCATAGAGAAAAAGAATATATAGAGAGAAATAGAAAAGATGGGTTTAGGGACAGTAAACACCGCCTAATACGAAAGATTTGAGAATTCACAATAAGGGACTGAGGAAGCAAGTAAAAAGAACATCTGATATAGAAAAAAAAAATGCTATGATACTAATTGATCTAGAGAAATGCAATGGGAGAGTTAGAGAAGCATTAAATAGTTGGAGAAGATAAAAGAAGAGAAGAAAAGAATCAGCCACACAACCCAAGAGGGAGAATCATATCAAACATAATTTTTATTCGAAATAAATATGATTATTACATGGCCTCTTTTAGGTATAATAGAAGATCATACAAAATAAGACTAAGTTCCAAAAGTCAACCTAAACTTACAGAAGACATTATTTCCTATGAATATTAAAATAATGACTAAAAATAAACTAATAAAAGAAGTATAATGATAATAATGCTTATAACACAAATAAGGACTTAATGATCTAGTTTAAAGGCCATACAAAATATTTTTTATTAAGAGAGAGAGAGAGAGAGAGAGAGAGAGAGGGGGGGGGGGGGGGGGGTTGTTGAAATTAATGTTGGCAAGTAGACTTGGCACACAGACCTACCAGAAAAGGCCTTGTAACACAAGGACAAGATTTTCAATAAATAAGGGGTATAAATCGCCTCTTAATTCAATTTTATAAGTAAATTATATATATATTATTTATTAAATAATTTTTTTTGAATTTTTTGCAATATAAATTTTTTTAATAAAAATTATTTTTTTCTTATTTATATATTTATTAGTATGTTATTATAAAATTATTATTTATTCCTATATTATTTTTAAATTTATTTTTAAAAAATAACTTCTCTTTTTCCATTTTTTATTATATTCATGATAGCATGTGTATGAACATTTTATCTTTAGCGCAACAAACTTTGTTCTTTCTCAAGCAGCAACTCAAGGAACATAAGGAGTTTTCTTGAGAAATTTTGACATCCTAAACTCATAAGGACAATCCACTTTAAAAATGCGCAACATTTAAATTATCTTTTCACTTGCACATGATATTTTAAATCAATTCTTCATGGAATTGCACCTAGCTTTGTAGTCACATTCATTTTTGATTGGGTATCATATATAACACGTATGAAGGTTAGCAATATCATTATGCTAATAAAATTTATAGAAGGGTGTATGAGTTTAGTGGGATGTGGGCTCCGAAAATTCGTCACCGACCTCTCAATTAAGAGAGTTTGATTTAATGTCAATGAAATTTGCAGAAGGCAAAAGGAATAGTAGATAAGACACTACCCAGAGATTTCGTCCTCATTTTGTGAGTACATTAGATTTAGTTTTAGGTTTCCTATAAGGGCAAGCACCAATAGTTAATTACCCCTCCCAATGCTGAGAGAGAACTTTCGATTAAGGCTAGTCGTTAGATCACTAAATGCGTAGCATATAGTAGTAGCATAAGGTATTTTGAAATTTAGATTTATAAAATTTATCATCATTTAGTTTAAAGCGGATGGTTGTGATGATGATCGCTAGATCCCATCTGGTTATCCTAGTCGTGGTGTCTTCTACTTAGTGAGGAGGTAGTCGACCCGACCGAAAGATCCTTGTCGACCAAGTAAGCGTCGTAAGATTGTAGATTTGGTGGTGTTTGTCTAAGAAGAGTCACCTTAATAACATAACTTTTGCCATCAATTCTATAATTCACGCTCGAGGCGAGTAGCATCTGATTACGGTCATTAGTAATATAATGATGTTGGCGGAACCACCGTCGAGGACTCTCGTAATAGTCGTATGTGGGCCATGGTAGCCCAGCCGCGACACGCCACATTCTTATGAGATTAATTGAGAGTGAATATAGTTGTCTGATTTGATATTGGCTCCTTTTTCTTAAAGTTTTTTCTTAATCTCCCGGACAAATAATTGCGGAAGGTGGGTTGAATTTTTAGCTTTAAATTTTTAAAAATTGAATTTCATTGAGGTGTTTATAGCTTAATGACATATTAGATTTTGCATTTGAGTTTACACTTGATTTAAGTTAATTTGATTTGATATTATGATTACATTTTAATGGAAGTATCTCCTCTAGTTGAAATATTCATTCAACACAGCCATCATAGGGCTATATGTATCATTTCGTTGTTCTAAATCTTATCGAGTCTATTAATTTAATAATAGAGAATCAGATCTACTGTCATGTGACAAAATTAACTTCTCAGATATTTTACTGAGTTGAAATTCTTATAATATTATTATTTGATTTTTAGGTTTTGTTAACCCCATCCACAGGATCTAGAATTAACCTCGCATTCTAGATTTAAGCATTCCGCGTAATGTCGAGGCCCATGCGGGTATATTTTAAGAATACTTGCATAATTTTAAGGCATTGAATTTGAGTTTTAATCATTACTTATAATACATGCAAGAATTCAATTAACGTTTTATGTTCACTCGTACAATGTGTTGTGAATCCGGTGGCGTAAGTTGTATGTTTCATTCATATCCAACTTTAAATTTTTTGAATGTTTTATAGCACAGTATATTTTTTATTCATTCAAATATTTTACTTGTGTTGGATAGACACCTAACTTGTTGTAGACTATTGTCAGTCAGATGATTGAAAGTCCAATCTTATCTCAACAGCTTAATATATTAGACTTAGTTCAATTATTTATCTTATTACTCATTTAAGCTTCAAAGATTATTCCTTAACTATTTCATTTTTATTAATTATTAATCTCTACATTAAATTTCAAAGAACCTCCGTCGTCCCTCATAAGGGTTGCTTGAGTCTTTAGAACCTACTTAATGCTTGCATGCATAGTCGATATCTTCAACACCGACTGAGAGTCTTCTAAACCCACCACGCTTAAGAAAGCGTGCATAAGCCTTCAATATCTATATTTTGAATGAAATTTGGTAGCCTCTGATCATCCGTATGGTCGCATCGAGTCTGAGCCACGCTTAAGAAAGCGTGCATGATAATGTCTGCGACCGCGGTAGTAATTTTCTAAACCCATGACGCTTAAGAAAGCGTGCACAAGCCTTCAATATCTGCGTAAAAAAGACATTTGAAATAAAATTCGACAACCTCCCGGCGTCATCCCCGTGTAGGGGGTTGCATCGGAAATACTGAGGCATTCCCACCACGCTTATGGAAAGCGTGCATGGTGGGTCTTATAACTTCTGACCGGTGATTTTCTTTTATACCACGTCACGTAGCCCCCGTATGAAAATCATCCGATTTCTCGACATCGCACATACGCAGTACTTAAATATATCTTGTATGTATTGAGGCGGTACATAAATTTAATATACTAAGCGGAATATGTACGGTGTTGAAATGAAATCGAAAACCTCCGTCATCCCGTGTAAGAGTGCGTTGAAATCTTTTATG
Organism: Cymbidium sinense; assembly: GCA_021442155.1. Classification (NCBI taxonomy): domain Eukaryota; kingdom Viridiplantae; phylum Streptophyta; class Magnoliopsida; order Asparagales; family Orchidaceae; genus Cymbidium; species Cymbidium sinense. Next base: position 52,331,109 of record CM038230.1, read on the forward strand.
AAAAGCGTGCATGGTGTGTTTTCGCGACAAGCGAGTGATTTTCTTGCGGTAGGCATAGGCCTTCAAACCTGTATAAAAAGTATCATGATTTCCTCGATATCTTTGAGCAATATGCCAGTACAAATTTCCCTGTTGTCTTTGAACAGCGAAGGCACTTATGATTTTTTTGGCATTCATTACAATAACATCTTCACATATATAAATACAAGTAAAGTTACTCCATCACATCATGATTTATATCATTATTTCAATTTCCTCTTACCTTTTGAGTACATCAAACAGCAAATGACAATGATATTAAAACTTACAATAATCTAAAATCCTAACTTCTCCTTATTCCACTCTAATCTAACAACAAGATGATAGTTCGGTGTAAGGGCAAAAGCAAAGTTTAATTTACCATGTATAGCAAGAATGATCATTTGTCCATAGGACTTAGGAGGTAAGATTCTCTAATTACACCAACCAACAATTACGAGAGGGTTGAAACCTACAGAATGTTTGGTTTTGTTACTCCCTTACACCAACCAACAAATACGAGAGGGTTGAAACCTACAGAATGTTTGGTTTCGTTACTCCCTTATTCCATTTTGACTAATGTATTAAGGAAGGATCAATCGGCTTAAGGGGTGTGTGAGTGTTACAAGCAAGAAGGAGATGGCAGGTTGCTTGTCACGTGTTGGAGTAAAGGGAAAATGGAAAATAAAGACAACTATGTATCGAGCTTAGTGGAAAGAGGTCGAAACAACAGGGAAGACTGGAATAGGACGGGAATCCAGGGAGGGTCGACTGCTATTCGGCTTACAGCAGAAACAGGACAAGGCCAAGAGGGCTGCAGCTCTCGGTTTGGGGGTTTGATTCGCAACAAAGATGAAGCGGGAGAGAAATCAAAAGGGATTTCTACTGCTTTGTCCAGCCCGTGGCAAATACGAACGGATCGAGAGGGAGAGTCAAAGTAGCCTATTCAGCACTGCAACACAAATCAACGGGCTCGATTGCCATGGAGTCACAGAAGAAGGAAAAGAGTTACCTGTCGAGAAAGGGTCAGCCGAACGGAGAGGAGTGCGTGCGGTTGGCTTTCTGTGCATGCGGCTGGCTCAGCTTCCCATCCAAGAGAAAACAAGAACGGGACGGAGAAGAGAGAAAGCTTCGGCTTCCTCTGATCGGAGTGTGTCGCGACTACGGGAGAACGAGGAAGGGAGCGAGGCGAGTTGCACGCGTGCGTTCGATTTGTCCAAGAGGAACGGACAACCGAGCTTGCCCACAGCTCGTATCTTGGAAACGAGAGAGAAAGTAGTGGCTGTCGAATGATGGTTATGTGTATGACTCATCCCTAGGGTTAGGTATAAGTAGGTAAATATAGGTAGACTTTTCTTTTTTCTTTTTTTTAGATAAAATAAATCCAATTTTGAGTTTTCATAATTGTATCCGCACATAGACGAATTGGATATCAATTTTGGGTTATTTCGACGTTTCGGATGCAACGGCGTAGTCCATTCGTCGATCGGAAATCATTTCGACTGATTTCTGGTGTCGTCGGGTGTATTTCAGCTCCGATTTGAGCGTTGAAGCTCGTCGAATTCACCATGTGAGCTCGACTTGACTCATGGCGTATGCATAAAGGTCAATATGGGAGAGAGAGGATTCAAACAAAAGAGGAGTGCATGTGTCGCAAAAACTTATATTTTATAGACGAGAAACCAAATTTCATTTAGAAAAATATGCAAAAGGCTTAACATTGGATGTATTTACATCCCTAGTAAGATGTTTTACACCAACTATTTTTACTTTTTTCCTTCGAAATAAAAAACACTACTTGTAGTAGTGTTATAGCATACCGTAGAACAATGTAGCAACAAAATGTAAATCAAGTCCAAATCTTGTCAAACACTTGAACAAGCATGCCCAAATTTTGCTAAATATATAAACACAAATATACAATAATAACTCATGTCCACCAAGAATTGCAATTCTTATTTTGTTTAGAATATGTTTCATCACCACTTGAACAAATACAATAATCTAGCATAGACAAATCTTGGAAATAAAACGTTCGTCCTCGAGCAGCAACTCAAGCAACATAAGGGGCTTTCCTGTCCCAAACTCATTAGGACAACCCCTTTTAGAAGGGTCGACATTTAATTGATCTTTTCACATGCACATGACATTTTAAGTTGACATTTTGTGGAATTCAACCTTGCTTTATAGTCATATTTATTTTTAATTGGACATCTTATATAGCAAATATGAAAGTAGTAGTATAATTATGCTAATAAAACTTATAGAAGGATGTATGGGTTTATTGGGAGACAAATGCAGATAGAAGAGAAATGCATGAATATCTCAAAAACTTATATTTTATAAAAAAGAAACCAAATATCATTTAGAAAAATATGTAAAAGACTTAACATTGGATGTATTTACATCTTAAGTAAGAGGTTAATCACACCAAAACCTTTCCAAAGCTATTTTCACACTTTATAATCTACAATGATCGAAATAGTGAATTTGCAAAAAAAAAAAAAAAAGAGGGGTGGGGGGAGGAATTTGTTGAGGCTCAAAAAATAATAAACAACAAAATATGTTAGATATATAAATTGAGTCCAAATCTTACCAAGCACTTGAACAAGCATACCCAAATTATGTTAGATATATAAACAATTATATATAATAATAACTCATGTCCGCCCGACTTAGCAAGTCTTATGTTGTTTATTCTAGCCATTAGTTTATGGGCAGTGCACACACAAACATATATGTATATATACATATATATATATATATGGTGTGTGTTTGTATTTATATATCTATATATGTATGTTTATATACATGTGTGTATATATATGTATTACTTAGACTACAAGATAAACTCAATAATAAATCCTAAATCATTTGGCATTGCAAATACTCATTTTTTGGCATTGCCTCATCTTTAAATTATTACAATACTCTCAACCAATGTTAATCCACAATCATAAATCACAAGCATCAACTACAAGCAAAAGTAGGATAGAATCTTTTTTTTTCATGGAAGAGAACAAGTTAGGATTTTCATATCCCACATAAAAACAAAGGACTAATAAACTCACCAAAAAAGTTACGATAAGTTAATTATAATTGCACAAAACTAAAGTAACAAAATATATTGTCTACTGCCAAATGATGATTGCACAAATCATAGTAACAAAATCTATGGCCATTTCTTAAAAAACCATTATCCTCAACATCATTCCTAAATCAAGTATTTGGTGTGGTCATTAATTAGATGAGAAAAGGATACTTGACTCATAGAAATTTCACCTGGCACTATCAAGGCGAACTTGGTAGCCAACTAATGACCCATCAGCACCAAGAGAAGACTCACATCGTTCTTCAGACACTCTTTTCGCCACTGAAATGGCCTGCAAGTAGGCATTAGAATAGTAATGGTCATAATTTCAACACATGGTAATGGTCATAATTTTGATAGAAATTTCCAATAGCCATATAGTATAGTATACAAAGTTGGAACAAAGAAATTAAAGTATTGATTGCAAGAGAATCCATACTGCAATTCTCCTTGGTTGTGTGCATATGATATTACAACAACCACCCAATCCTGATTTGATCATGTCATCCAAAATAAACTGAGGAACCTATAACATTTACATAGGGAAAAGATGATTGTCAATTATCACAAAAATAAAATATCATCAATGGATTAAGTGATTAAAACTCCATATCAAAAGACAATGAAGAGTTACCAATGCTCACGGTAACCTTCTCTAGATTTTAAAGATCAGAATTGCTATTAGTAACCTTTAAATTAACTATTACAATAAAGATATAAGCTAATATTAGTTGGAGAATATATTGATCTTATTCAAAATTCATAAAATGCTTTAAGATAAATAATTCTTGATCATGCCAAACATATACTGAGTACACTTTTGGACACTTTCATATCCTTGCTTGATTCTAAAACAGGGATAGCTTAGTATGTTTTTTATTCTCTTTTTAATGAGCCATCTGCCAAAAGAAGCAAGATTTACATTTATTTTTGTGATTTAAACTTAAAGAACAGTTTGTGAAACTAGGTCCTTGGTGTTAAAAACTAGAACTGTTAATGGCATCCAACCACTGGTAAGTCCTAGAAATCTCTAGTTCTCATTGCAACAATGGTGTCGTTAGCAGCATCCAACCACTGGTTATCCCAAGTAATGTCTAGTTCTCATTGCCATAATAGTGTTCAAAGGACTTAAATTTTTCTTGTTAATGATTTATAATTCCCAACTTCTTAGTATTTCACAAGCATGGTGTATGTGCGTAAAAGTGGAGGAGCAAACCATTGTTTGATTCCTCAATTATATCACTACTCATCAAACAAAGTAAAGCACACCTGAGTTGATTTACCAGAACCTGTTTCCCCAGAAACAATGATCACGTCATTGTCATGGAGCAGTTGTAAAAGAGTATCCTTTAGCTTAGCTATAGGAAGAGCTGCTCTACTTTCCAGCATTCTCTGTAGTAATAGACAAATTTACATATAGGCATAAGTCTCATCAATAAAAAAAGCAAGAAAGATAAAAAAAAGTTTTTAAAGTACTTAACACATCCAAACAAAAAAGCTAAATGAAGTTCTTTAAACAATAATCAAACCATAACATTAACAATGCAAGAATTATCTTCAATTGTTGATTACGTTCTTAAACAACCAAATGAATGATCAAAAAGAGACCATGTATTTAGGATTCTTCATTTTATTCTGCAGCTCCTCTTTCAAAAGGTTGCTCTCCAGTAGTTCATGATAGCTTAAACCTACAGATCATAATAGGCATTTAGAAATTGATAAAATAGCAAAAGCACATTCTGAAGATGCAAACAGTACAAGAGTACTATAAATTAAGAGAAGCATAGAACTAGAAGCATTTGCATTTGTGTGCGGCGTTAAGCATGTATAAGTCACTGTGTATGTGGCAATGCATCTACCCGCATGCGTGTGATTTTCAGTGGTACTTAATCTGAACTTTGATTCGTGAGGACCATCAAAAAGGAAAGAGTGATAATCATGTTGAACAAAAAAAAAATTTTGAAAAGAGAATAGATATAAGATAATTTACTGCAAATTTAAGGGGCAAAGCTAAAAATAAGCCAAACCATTGCACAAATGCAGCTTCTAAACAGTTGTGTGTGGAATACCAAACACCCTTACATATATTGTGTATTGTATGCATTAGCTTCATATGAACAAAAGGTAAAATTTGGAAGGGAGAAAACTATCATTTTGTCCATTGCATGGTGAGAGGAAACCGTTTTGGGATATAGAGAATTTCATCAAACCTTTATGGCATTTTTTTTCATTAATTGTAGTTGTGGTTTGTACTAAAAAAGTAAATAGCTATATGCAAAGAAATAAGAATCACAAGAACTAGTCCTGATGTGGTCTCTTTGCTAACATCTCGTTTCACCATCAATTTAAGCAATGACGACGACTCAGTTACCCTCCTTTTAGCCCTAAGCCCTAAAAAGAAAATTTGATGTCAATGCCCTTTTGGGTCCAAAAAAATTTTCCTTCCCCAATTGTATAATAAACAAACAAAAAAATTAATAATTCTTTTGGCCCAAAGAAATGTCTCCTTTCCCATTTACTTTTAACAGAAAAAGGGGAAAAAAATTAGTTGGCTGAAAACTGTAATGGCCTTTGTGGTGGTGGAATTAGTTAGTAACAATTTGGCTGAAAACTGTAAAACAGTTCTAGCACTCAGTGTCCCTTGATCAATTGAACTTTCACCAATCACTCTGTCTGAAAGCATGATACTTGTGCTATTACTTCCATACAACCCCCATTTTTACAGTTTAAGTTGCTTCCATTGCTCTCGTCGCATCAGCAGGAAGAGCTTTTGTCCTCATGGTCAAATTCATCTCTAATTTCCAAATTAATGGTGCCAATCTTCAAATAAACCAAATATTTATTGATGGTAGGATATGTGATAATATTATATATATAAATATGTGTGTGTAATACCCAAAATACATCAAACAGATAAATCTATAGCATTTTAAAATATACTCCATCTTTCTCCTATCTCGAAAATCATGAAAGACATTTTTATAAAATTATATTCTCAATTTTATTTATTTTGACATATAAAAGCTTATATAAAATATAATTATAATTGTAATTATAAATTAATTAGCCTAAGTTTTAAATTTAATTTCACTATATTATAGTTAATTTACTGTAACAATTTTACTGCAGCACCGTGCCACTATAGTGATGCTACTGTAGCAACTGAAACTTTTCCACTTAACCAGACATGCAGCTAGAGTCCATTTGACAGAGGGCTCTTTTGGAAATTTCTTAAAGAATTAATAAATCAATTAACCCAATATTATCACTTAAGCATTCTCATCTTTTCCCTTCCCTATTCCCACTGTTTCCCGCATTCCCATAGACGTGCGAGACGCCTCAACTGCATCTTCCGTGACGTAGTTGCAGCTGATGCCTGGGAGGGTCACGGCAGCTTGAGCGGCTTTTGTAGCAAGGAATTCCAAGAAATTAGCATAAATTGGATGGCTAGCAGCTGAATAGTAGGAGGAAGGAAATAAAGGTAAGTACATAATGAATAAGTGTAAATTTCATTCTTTTTTTACTTATGTCAATACCATTAGAAAACTGAAATAAAAATTAAAGGGAAAATTTGCTAATTATATTTGCTGAAATATATATGTATCTACATAATTGATTAATTGTGTTAATTAAGTTAAAACCATTATTTTCTATATCATTTATAGTATAGGCAGCCAATCTCTCTCTCTCTCTCTCTCTCTCTCTCTCTCTCTCTAACAAATTAATGTAAGATTAGGGTATGCGAAACCTTAGTAATTGGAAGTGCATAGGAAGAAATTATGGCAATAGAATTAATGTTTGTGCAATATTAATATTTAATAAATTTCTTCAAAATTTCATTATATTAAATCTGAAATTATAAAATAAAGTAAAAATAATAAAGAACTTTAGAATTTAAAAGAATTATCAATTAATTATATGATTAAAATATACAGAATGATAAAAGTAACAAATTAAGATGATTTTTTAGGTATATAAATATTATAATAAAACTAGATTGTTTGTTAAAAGAAGTATTGTTTATGTAAATATGAAGAAATTATTAATTTTATGTTGACGTATTCAAGTAATTAGTGCTTGGACATTAAATCCAATCACTCAAAGCAACGTGACTGTCTAACCGCGTGGGATTGAATGTAGAGAAATCAAATTCAAATGAGAATGTAATGTTGGTTTACAAAAACATTAAGTTAATTCTAATTTAAGAATTTCAAGTATTGATAAGAAAAGTTAATGTTATGTTGTATATTCAAGAAAGCAAATGTGCACATCATGACATTAACATAAATACTAAAGTGGGACTTATAATTACTAATTTAAATTCATATTTCAACAAGACTATTGATTGCCACTATTTTTACTACTTCTTATGAATATTTCATATATTGTATTTAGATATACAAATGATTATTTGTACAACCTAAAATAGTGCTTTGATGATTTACTATGATTATAATCAAGTTAGATTCCATGATGGCATATTATATTGTTGTGCATATTGATAATGAATCAATGTAGGTATTGCTAATTATCAAATGAAAAATAATGCATATAATAAGCAAGGAAATGTCATGAAATTAATATAAGTGGATTATTTTATGAGCTTGCATAGCTAACCAAAAGTCTAACAAGATGAGCCTTTGATAAGGAATCTTGAAGTTTCCGACTCTTGACACATAAGTTGAATAAAACCAAATGGTGTCAAGGGGGATGTTAGTATGAAGTATAGATAAGGCCGGTCATATAAACTGCTTTGGCTGACGAACTGAGTGACGACCCTCATGTTTTATAAGAGTCAAACATATACAAACATAAATGACACTTCTAATAAGACAGTTTAATTTAAAATTGAACAAAACTTCATGAAATTAATTGCCTACATAAATAATTACCTCTGTTACTTACTCTTTACATTTCACAGCTTTGCAGACTATTGTTCAGTTCCAATATTTAGGAACATGCCTTTAATATTATTTAGTTCTTACACCTGCAAGCATAACTTTACATACTGTTACTTTCATGCAAGTTCAACTCTATATATATATTGTTTCTTCTATCGTGTATTAGGTTTATTTTAGCGCTACTTATCTCACTAGGTTTTTAGATTATAATATTATACATTGACTTTCAGACAAATGAGAAGGGTGGTAGCAAAACTAAGACTTTTAAATTGTACAGTTTCAATGTACAGCTTTGAGAGACTGCAAAGACCTTTTAGGTACGTATAAAATTTTATATTTTGATATTTTTAATTACTCTATATTTATGTGGATATTCAATGTTACACACTTCCAGATGTGTGATTTAAATATGAAATGATTAGTAAAAATTTTGAAATATAAGAGTTTGTTCGTGATAATTGAGTGTGATTCAATTTTCATTTACTTGCCCCAAATCTTTACATGTCGAAATGAGTTCGCGAAAGCTGCATCTGACTAAGTCATCATATTATATTACATCTCAAACTAACCTTGAGATTAAGGGGGTCGTTTGGGGAGTGATAGTGTGTGTAATCTAATTATATAAAAGACTGATGACTCAATGTTCTAAAATTTCAAGTACAAGGCCACTAATTTATCTCATAAATCCAATAAAAACAATGAATTATAGCCTACTAGTGATTGCATGAAAGCATCACCATAAAAAATATTAATGTCAGACTTCATTTCAATTTTACCATTCAAAGAAAAGGCTTAGAGAGAAAGAATAGCTTGCCACTCAAAGATGTCAATTTTACTCTGTTAATTAACATACTCGGTTCATTGTCTTTGATTAGTAGATCAACGAGCATCTCCCTACGGACAGATTCATCTTTAGCATCTTTGGAAATTACTGGCTGAGAAACCCCAACAGCCAATAGAGAATCCACAAATCTTGTTCTACGATTATCCTCATTGTCTTCTTTTGTTGAAAACTCATTTTCTGCACAATTCATGATTAAAATAAAAGATGTACAGTTACCAAAATACATCTCAGAAAAATGCATCACATGTAGACAATAATCACCTTCAATTAAAACTACTACCTTCCAGCTGCTTTGTGATAAACGAAGCATATGGCTCTATAAGAAGCCGGTTAAATGGAAGATCGGGAAACAGTTGATAAAGGGCAAAGGCTGCTACTTTATTTTGTGCTTCCTGGAAAAAAAAATATATCATAGTTCGGTGATTGAATAAGAAATTATAAATAATATGATGATTTAAATATAAATATAAATTATCATGAAAGAACTTAAAAATAACGGAGGCGGATTAGCCAAGGAAAATAAATGATTAACAAAAAAGCTCAAAAATTAGTTCAACATATCATTAAGCACTCAATAAAAATAACACTCCAGACAGTAAAAATTGGTACCTCAGCTGATGTAAAAGCTTCATCTTTGTTAGGAAGATGGAAGGTTATCAAACCTCCAGCTTTCCGGCTCCTCCCATGCCCACTTGCTGTCTGCAAAACACTAACAGAATAAAGGAATTTATCTTCTCTTTTTGATTCTTTGTTGTACTTGGGTGCTTCCCAACGTAGCCTCTGACAAAATTTTTGAAGAACTGCCTTGGGAAGGCTTCCCGAATTACCCTGTAATCAGGATATTAAACTATATGGGTAGGTTAAATTATGTAAAATACATCAAAAAATACACAAGTAATTAACAAATTAAAACTGCAACTACTGATACTCATAATACATCAATTATAAAAGCATTTTTTAAATAATCACAGAAATTCTCGATGAATAGTCACAGAAATTCTCGATGAATAGTTCATCACAAAAAAAATTTGCAACAATTGCATCATAAAGATATAGAAAGGCACAAAAAAGTCCAAGAAGCTACAAATAAAAAAAGGCAAAAGCAAAAATACATAGAGTAGCATATAAAAATATGGGTGCGAGTTCCTGTGTTTCCTTTCACACAGACATGGTTACATTTATGTCTGCCACTTGATACAAAAAAAATGTTTGCATATCTGACGTATGGATACCTTCACATGCCTAATCATATATACACATTCACACACCCATGCCACATTTTAAAATTAAAAAAATAGTAAAATAGAATAGTAATGTAAAGCAATACCTTTTTCCATAATTCATCAATGTTTCCTAAAATATGCCCATATGCATATTGAATCAATTTATCTTTCTTTTGTTGTTTCAAGGCTTCTGAAGATATAGCTCCACCGGAAGATGAATCTTCAAAAAAAAAATTATCAAGCTCAAACTCTTCAGCCTCCTCTTTCTGATCGCATTCCTCTGGAATAGTATGGACCAGACTACCAATAGCATGATTAGGTTCTTCCAAACTGGGGGAATCAACAGTAAGTCCACTCTTTGTATCTTTGTCCTCAAAATTGTCATCATCAGGTGGCCTTGATTCAAGTAATTGACCTTGTGGGTGATCACACAGCATCTCCTGCATCTTCAAATTAGTAATTTCACTTTTCAAATCTGATTCCAAATCAATCTCTGATAAACCTGCAATAAAAGTAAATCCAATATCATTTTGTGATACAAACTAAATGCTTTTAATAAGAAGGGTAATGTTCTAATCATGCAAATGTGAAACCTAGGGAAGTAAATTCTTGCTTAAGTTTGTTGATGATTTCACTATAGTGTTTCTGACTAGCCCTGTCACCCTTTTTCTTTGCTTCTAAAGCTCCTAACCTTGCCTGACGATACTCTTTAGTAATGGAAGCATGATAAGAGCTTGAATCAACCTCCTGAAATTAAAATTATTATCAAAATGCCATAGCAATGTACAATTCCATGACAAATAAGACTGCAATTTACCATTAAAACCCCGCTATCAGTAGCGTCACATAATTACAAATTATATCAACCTTCAAAAAGACTATTCAAACTCAATAACAGCCTATCACAGTAAGGTAGTGAAGAGTCAAATATCTTTGAATGTACAAAAATATTGTGGTAAAAATGCACTTGCCTAGACTCTGCAGATTAGTAATAAGTATGGGGCTCTTCTTTTGTAAGACCTTTAATGGCACCAGTTCAAATTAATTATTGCAATAGAAATTCAGAACTGGTGATCTCATCGGAAATAGATCCACAAGATAAAGTGGACAAATATTTTATTGGTAATGAAATAATGGGTGTTAGAGCCATTGTTCAAAAGGGCAGTCCAATCACTACATACCTTCTCTTTTTGCTCATGTTCATCTTCTTCTTCCTCTTCTTGTTGTTCCAAATACTGTCGAATCCATTCAGCTTGAGATGATTTTCCAAAATCCAAAGATATGTCATCAAGTTGCCCTTTAAACTGAACAAAAACTCCAGAAGTGCCCTCCTTCACTTCCTCTATAAAACGCTTAGCAGGGACCCAATTTGAACGTGCAGTGGATATGATTTTAACTGACCAATCTGTCAAAGAAATATTGAGGGTAGCCAAGAGATACAATATTAACAAATGGCAATATAATTGAGCGAAGAAAAGATAAATGAAAAGACTTTGATGAAGTTAATTCTAATAAAAATGTGGAAAATAAGATCATAATTAAAGCTAAAGGCATCTGAAAAAATTGAAAACAAAAATATTTTAAGAAAGTATTAAATGGGAATTTTAAAAATTATTTATTTTAGAAAATGTTAAAAATAATAAATTAGTTTTAGATCGAACCAAATTTGAAATTGAATTAACTTTAATATATATATATATATATATATATATATATATATATATATATATATAAAGCTAAAACTTTACATTCAAATATGATATCAATTATGATTGGGATAATCAAGGGTCACAATTTTTTAATGAGAACATTTTAGGATATCAAATACTTGGAGATAATGCATTTTAGAGCATAATGCATTTTAGAGCAAATAGAGTGCTAAGTGGTGGTAGATAAAATTTTTAGTCACATAATGAAGTTATGGAAAGAAACACAAGCAAAAATATATAAAGTTGGTGAAGTTGCTGTTAAGTTGTAGACTTGGATTTATGCCATGGAGATTTACAATGGAGGTGATTATTTTAGAACAAAATTAATAGAAAAGCATAGAGAGTAACAAAGGGTTCTTCAAAGAATATCAATATAGAGATAACTTTATGATCAAGTACCATTAAATTGATTTAATGTTCATTAAGTAGAAAATTGTGCAGCAAGAAGGTGCTAAAATTATTAAATATATCTAAGTAGTTCCTAACATTAAAAGTAGCTTTAGAGTGATCAAAATATTTTCAATCACAATACCAATGCATCAAGAATTAATATTAATTTGCATAATGGAAGACATTTTTAGACGATAACAAGAGCATTATGTGTATACCCAAAATAATGGGCAGGAGTAATCTAAGAGTTTGGGTACCAAAACAAGCATACTCATCATAAAAGATATTCAATAACAAAGACTATCAGAATAATTATACTCGTTGGAAGTTGTCTCCGACAATGGAAAATCAACCTGAACTGGAGAGTCAAAGACTTAGCGAATGATGACTCAAAGAGTAAGGCATGAATCAACTTGCCAACAACAGGCGAATCTCAAACAAACATAGTGGCTAATCTCCTCAACCCAATCCTTAACTCGTGTACACACATAATAACGGGCTACTCGTCCCCACTGCCCAGCAGACATATACTCGCTCACATGTGTATCCGCCATCAACTTCGACGAAAATTCACTTGTACTCGATTTACCTTATATGTACTTTCTATATATAGTTAAACCTTGATATTATAAAAGGGGAAACTCCTCTCTTACGGGGGACCTTTTGACTCTCTCTTTCTCTCCCTATAGGCCCCTAGTCTTTATAGTTCAATCTTGATTAATAAAGATTATTATTTTTCCTGCATTTCATTATTTTTGTGTCCTCTTGTTCTCAATATTTTTGCCTGATCCTATTTTTCAGGTATTTCAAAAGGTTCCTCCTCCATCCACAGACAAATTTAGATTCAACACTATGAATAATAACTTCCATACTTTAACCTAAGTAGTTAAAATAAAAAAAAGTGCCAGGCATAATATTTGATAAAAAAAAATATCATATAGACTTATAGGTAAATTTTGTAAAATAATAGTTAAATAAATTATATCATGAGGATTTGAATGTTTGGAAAATAAGAAATCAGATGTAAAAAAAAACATGATATAGTAGTAAAATAAAAAAATTGAAAATAATCAAATTGTTACATTAATCTTTAAGATGAAGAAAGAAAAAAAATTTCATCTAAAGTGGCTAATTTTTGCTAAAATTGAGAGATGATAATCTGTGAATTGTGTTTATTTATGTTTTTATAGAGCATCTCATCCTACTTTGCATTAGTAAGTCCACAACTCTTAAACATTGTCCATCAATTTGTGCAAAAAGGCTTGCACACAATAAAGTTAAAAACCTAGTGTAGCATTCAATATGAATGAATCAAGAATAAGTGTGAGGGATGCTATATTTCAACGGAATTGGAACTGCATAGAACATAACCGACAATGCAACGAAGCATGATGCTACCTTCATTTGTAGAAGATGACGCCCCACTAGAAAACTTCAGAGGAAGCTCATTTCCAGGTATATTCAGACACAGCCAGTCCAAGGAAGTCTCGAAGGTGGCTGCCTCCTATAAATCCAAGAAAAATTAATTAATTAAACAAGAGATCAGGACTTCGAAATACAAAACGTACTTGATAAATAAAAACTTCAAAAGCAACTAATTGGAAAACAATATCGAACGTTGAGGGCGGAGAGGGCCTGCTCGATTTGATCGGAGGTGAAACCCTCGAGAGATAACTTGTCATAAACACCGCGGAGCCTTTTCGCCTTCTGAGCGCGGGTTCCAACTGTGTCGAAAGCAGCCACGGGCCCAGTGTCTGACTGCAGCGCCTCAGTGTTGAGAAGGAGGCGACGAAGGATGCGCTCATTATCGGCCGATATCTTTAGGTTTGGAGCCGACTTGGTGACCGAGGTATGGCCCTTTGGTTTTGAGTCGGCTTTCCCACTACCCTTCTGAAGCTGTTTCTTCTTCGGCGCCATTGCTTGCTCCGTGGTGTCTAGCAGTATATAAGCGACGTCAAGCAAGGGGTGTGCGTTTGGTTGATTTCGATGGATTGGATGATAAATTTTTAAAATGGGTTGGTTTTGGATTCTTAAAAAAAATTGAATCATATTGATCAAATAAAATACAAAATTAAATAAATTGAATAATAATTTGATTCGATTATTTTGTTTAGTTTTGGATAAATCAAAGTTAGCTATATTTAAAAATTATTTACATAATTTTTTATTATGTAAAGAACAAGCAATAAGCAAAACAACATAAATATAATAAAAAATATAATTAACTATTTTATACGTTAAAAAAATATTTAAAACTAATATTTACTTATATGAACGATGTTTTGAACTTAGAAGTTGATGGAATCATATTACCATATTATGAGACCAAAATATTTTGAAAAATTGGATAATGGTCCAAAAGACTTACCAAGATTGAAAAATAAATAAAATAAGTATATAATAGATAAGCCTATTATACATAAATTAATAATACCATATTACATATAATTACTTTAGTTTATTTAGTTCCATCCAAAATTTTATTTAACAAATAGATCCAAAAATCAAAAATCAAAGTTTTCATTAATTAAAACCAAAATCTAAATTACTAAGTTCAAAACCGAACCAAATTACAAAAAAACTTTGGTTCAGTTTGGTTTTTTCGTTAAAACCAAATAATGCACACCCCTACGTCAAGCAGTAGATAAGCAAAATGTGGAGTTTTACTAAAAACATCGGACGTGGCTGTCCACAAGTATTATTTCAGTATAGTTTTTTCACCAATTGAGTCATTTTTATGATAAATTCTCACATCAATATATTTCACTTCTTGGAGAATAAAGTAAGGCCTCAATTAGCTTATTGAGGCGAAGAATGCTAGCCAATTTAGGGGTTTTCATTAACAAATTAGATGTAGAATGAGTTTGGAAGAGCTCTCTCTTGCTTTATTTCTAAAAATCAACTATAATTATATTTGACTATTAATTTTTTTATTATTTTTAGAAAATCTTATGTTAAAAAGTTATTTTTCAGAATTAGAATTATTAGAATATATTGTCTATTATATTTGATTTTTTTTAAAATAATAATATTTGTAATACACATCAATTTTTTAAAAAGTTATTATCCACAACAGCTTTATAAAAAACTACAACTATCCTAAACGGACCCTTAGGGCATGTTTGAGATAGCTTTCTAGCTATTTTACTTTTCAAAAAGTAACCACAACTATGTTTGGCTTTTTTTTTTAACTTTTAGAAAATTTTATGGTGAAATGTTGATTTTGAGAACTAAGGCTATTAGAGTGTGATGACTATCAGAAAGTTAATCTTTAATTTTTTTTCATAGAAGAAAATATTTGTAATACCCACATGAACTTTTTAATAAGTTACTTTCCTTAGAGTAGCTTTACAAAAAGCTACAGTACCCAAATGGACCCGGGTCCGTTAAGGAAACTATTTTTTAAAAAGACTAGAATGAGTACAACCATAAATTATTTTTATTTTAAAATAATAAGATCATAATTTTTTAACAACCACCCTATTTTATCAGGTTAGGTTCAAAAACGTATTTTTTCACCGCATATTCTTTAAAATGCATCCAATCTGTAGTTTCTCCAATGGCAACTTCAACGTCATCCTAAACGCAACCTTAATTAAGTAGGGCTAGCAGCTATTTAGTTGACTGAATTTGAAATATAATATAAAAAATATTTAAAATATAAAGATTTATATATTTTTTGTTTAGTAAAGTCAAATAATATAAAATAAAATATAGGAGATTGTGACGATGGTGATTGGTGGTGGTTGACCACCAACTGCTAATGGGGGTGTCGACGGTAGGTGATGGCAACACTAGCAGAGATGGCTGACGATGAGTGGTGGGGCCATAACTTTGGCATATTCAAAACTTAGTCAAAATCTGATGAATTTAAAAATCACCAAAAAGTGAACTATAAGATAAATTGAAATTTTACGCTGCATTCTAAATTCTACAAATCAAACACAAAAATTATTAAAATCTCTGCATTTTAATTACTTTAGACCCTTTTTTCATCAAATCAAATAGTCCCTTAGTAATTCATGTATATCCTAATTTAGTGAATCCTAAGTTACTAAAATTTAAATTGTGTTTGGCATGTAATAGTAAATCCTATTAAATCTTTATGAAGTATTTGACAAGTTATTTTAATTACTTGGATACTCTATTGGCATTTAAAAATCACTAAACTTTTGGGAATTTTAGTGATGATTAGTAGAAGTTTACTATAAAAATTTCAAACCAAATTGAATTAAAATTGAGATGTTACGAATTTTCTATCTCGGCTCCTCATTGTTTAATATTCATAAAATTAAAATATATGCAAAACAATATGAAAATTTTATGCAACATTTAAAACATAAATTTAAGCCAACTATGAAACTTTCATAATTTTTTGAAATAAATTGAAAAATTAACAAATTTCTAAAGGTATTTAGGTATTTCGGTATTATTCAAAATTGAGAAAAATAAAAACAATTTTAAAAAATTATGAAAGAATAAGAACATTAATTTAAGCTTATTATAAGAATTTTATAGTTTTTCTAGAAGTAATTTAAATAGTGAAACAAATTTTCACATTAAAATTGGTAATTTAATAAATAAAATAGTCAATTAATAATTACCAAAAATTCATAAAATATTTACCAATGCTTATTATAAAATTTTTATAATTTTCTAGATTAACATGATAATAAAAACTAATTTCACATAATAAATCTCTAATTTAATAATTAAAATAAATAAATAATTTTTATTAATAATGTTTAATTTTTATAAAATGACTTTAAAATATTTGCAAAAATATTTTAAAACTTTTCTTAAAACTTGATAAAATTAAAATCAATTTCATGAATGAAATGACTAATAATCATTAATTTTCATAATTAATAAATAAAATAAAATTATAAAAAATTAAATTAATTCTAAAAATTCAAAATATTTTAAAATTTCAAATAATTAACCACTTATTAGTTTGAAAGAAATTTTCAAGATAAAATAACTCATTTTTGTCAGTGATTACTAAATGGGGCTTAATTAACCAAGTGGGACCCTTGTCTTCGAATATAACTAACCTAAAATAGCATATATTTAATATTCATGATTTCAAGTTAGATAATCCTAAATCATTCAAAGTAAAAAATATAGAACACTTGTGTATCACAACACTCCTTGTGCATACATTTGCATTAGATTATGCATATATCATGTGTACACACACTTGCACCATAGATTTTCTAATCTGATATACTTGATCTTAACTTTATTCTCTTTATATAATTGATTATATCAATCAACCCTGTACACACCACCTCATGTACACATAGGATGACCACCTCTTTATAAGTAGGTCAGCCTATTGAGGAAACATATTACTTAAGATTACCTTACACAACATACTATGATTGATTAATTTTTGAACCTTTTCCTTTAGACGAATGCATCTAGCATCATAGAATAAATCATCTTTCTCCAAAGAATGTAGTAATTGACTTTTGTTAAGTTTTCTCACACTCAGCTAGCCCCTTTGAATTAAGCATCCTACCGCATGAAATTATGTTTCTTAAATCTTCTTACTTATGCTTGTATGACCGAGCAATTTTTATGGGTTGATCATGTATACTATGATCCAACACATTCCTAGTATGATTACTTTAATGTAATTCTACTAAACTTAAATAATATGATAATTCTTTGGATTAAGTTTAATTTAAATAGACTAATAACACTTTTGGTTGGTTCTCATTCGACTAAGTTTTACAAATATGCCTTAATCATTCTAGAGTTTAGTTAGTCACTATAACTAAACATCATAGGATTTGAGTTTACACTGGTACTCAATCATATTTCTTTCTTTTTGAATAAATGGTTTCCATCCAGCACTTCTTTACACTTCATATTATGGTACTCATGCTTTGCTTGAATACCATAATCTTATTTAGTAGTTGATAGCCTCAATGGCTCTTTGTCAATTGATGCATATGCATGAAGTCATTAGCACCTTAGGTTAGACTATAGACCATTAGAGATAGGACTTAACCTATATATTGGTCAATGTTATTAAATTCATATAATAATCTTGTTATCTAACTGTGAATGTATTCTTATATGATCATTTAGTATATCTGACCAACTTAAAATCATCACTTTTTTAATACAATATCCTTAAATATGAAGTCAAATATTGTGACTAGGCAATCCTTAGCTACCTTGTCATCCTACTAAGGAACACTTGGCATACCTGGAGTCACTGTTTTAGCAGCAATAGGAGGTGGAGTGGAAGATTCCTTAGCCTCTTCCCCAATATACTAATCTGATCTGCTTCCCATGTTAAGTGCGGTGTTTGTACCCATAATCGGCACCATTATAATCAAAGAACTTGTCTCAATATGAGGTGCCACAATGTCCTCTCTTTCAAACATTTTCTTAGTCTTTTTTCTTTTAAAAACTTGACCAAAGTTTGGTACCTTCAATATCACATTAAGGTATTTTGGATGCCATGTGTAGACTCAACTAATCAACAAGAGAACTTGACAAGAAATTTAAGAGCACTCGACAAAGATCCAATAAAGAAACAACTAACTTTAGAGCTCAACAAGCCCTTTTATACAGCCATGAGTCATGGACATTGTCAAGGGAGTCAAATCAAAGGTAATGTAAAACAAAAACCATTTTTTCAAAAGAAATGATCAAACATGCTAATAATGACACTAATTATTAATATTTTGATTTTATTCTTCTATCCTTTTTGAGAGTTACATCTATAAGGAGTTAAATTATCTAGGAGCTAACTGTATCACCAATATGCATACAGGAATTAGCATATGGACTAACACTAGGGGCCTAGAGAGAGAGAGAAATCCCCTTGTGAGAGAGGAGTTCCCCTTTTATAATATCAAGGGATGACTATACATAGAAAGTACGTATAAGAAAAGTCAAGTACAAGTGAATTCCCTCCCAAGCTAATAGCAGGTTGCATATGAGTGAGTATGTATCTGTCGGCCAGTAGGGGTGAGTAGCCCTTCATCGTGCGAGTATGCGAGTAGGGATTGAGTAAAGAAAAGTAGATATTATGTTTCCATAAGCATTTGCTTGTAGTCGACGAGTTGATTCATGCTTCGCCCTTTGGATAATTAATCTCTAAGTTCTTGACTTACCAGTTTAGGATGATCTCCCCTTATCAAATAAACCTTCCAGCAAGCATACTTATTTTGATAGTCTTTGTTGCCATGTACCTTTTATGGTGAATGTACTTATCTTGTTGTTCAGGCTAATCAAATTACTCATACCCGCTACTTTAGGTATATATTTAGCTCTCCATTTCTTATACTCCTTGTACAAGTACCTCATAAAAAGAAAAAAAAATGAACAAAATGATTAGCTTTAAATATTTAATATTCTAAAAAAATTATGCAATTATTGAGAAGTCACATCACCTTTTTATCCAATTCGATCTGTTGCTGTGGCACTATGCTTGCTGCCTCTACTTTATATTTTTCCTCTAGTATGGCATTGCAATATTGGTTATACAGTGCTTAGGCGCTAAGTTTGCTAAAAAGTTATCTCAAAATGAGCTATTCTAGTGCAGCGATAATGTTGATATAGTGCTTAGGCACTAGCCTTCCTATTGATTATCTCCAATTTATGCCATTTTTAGAACTGCGATGTTGGGCCTAAATTTCTTTTTTTTTTTTTGAGAATTTTTTTGTTATAATACTAACTATTCTTAAAATAAACATATTTTAATAAATAAAAATATGGTAAAGACGTTATAATTACATAAAATTTTTATAAATTTTGCACTTATCATGTGTAAGGTTACCAAGCTTGGTAAGCTGAGTGCATAGGAGGAGAAGGCCATGGTGAGACTATAAGGTTGCACCTTAAACATTTCTTTGTACTTTCGCTTTGGCAAGTTTATTGTTGTCCTCTATAAGGTTTCTTTTATATACTCACTATCCCCTTTACTTTTATGAGTAGTCTTCTGATTTTTTTTCTTTCTTCATTTACTCGTAGGAGTGGCGACTTCAATATCCCCTGACTCTAGCCTTGATGTGCTTCAATTCATCGAGGGATGTAAGTGTGAAATAGGTGAGTGAGTGGTTAGTCGTGAGGACCCTACCTCTTTTGAGGTCGACAAAGACGAAGATGGGGAAGAGGAGCCGAGTGTGGTTCCCACTGAGGCTGCCAATAAAGTAAGGCTGAGTACCACTCTAAAAAAGTCTAGGAAGAGATCCACGAGCTCAACTCATCACAATTGAGAGCAGAGTAGTGAGTTTGAGGAGGAGGAGGAAGAGCAAGGTGAAGGTTCGAAGAACAACTTCACTCCAAACTTACGCCAACTTATTGGTTAAACTTGTGAATTTAGCCCCTCCATCTTTTCAAATGATTTGAAAAGATATTTCGGGTAATGTCCCAATGCTCCCCTGCCACATGCTATTATGACGGCACAGGCAATTGTATGACAATCAACTTGGGTAATCTATCAAAAGTTCTTTGAGAAGAGAAATGAGGCTTATGCCAATAAGTCCAAGCTGACGAGAATAAATAAAAAGCTGTCAGCACTTGAAGCTAAGCATAAGAACCTTTAAGCTAAGGTTATTAGCCAAGAGGAGGAGAAGTAGAAGGAAACTTTGTAGTTGACTCACCTTGCAGAGGCAAAAAAAGAATTAGAGGAAGAACTCTCTCACGCATTGAGGAGTTTTAAAAGAAGGAAGCTGAGTTTGCAAGGTTTTCTAACTTTAACATGTACCATGAGCTTTTTGTACTTCTCTGATGTACTCACACTATCCTACTCCGATGATGACAAGATAAGGGTAGCTCAAGTTGATATATATTTTTCTTCCTTCATTTCTCTTTATGTAAATTTTCATGGTGAATAAAATGTATTCCTCATATTTGGTTCAATGTAAAAATGATATTTTATGAAATGAAAATAATAGTTGAACATAATCGAGTTTGCTCATTTACTTATCACTCATTTATGGATGTATGGAAGACTTTGCTCATGACTTAGAGTTTATTTGGTTTTTGGTAAATTGAGTGAACTTCCTTGGATAATTGCATAAGTATTATGAGTTCATGTGCAATTTCTTATTAGTGTTTGAATAACTCTACTTGTAACTTAGAATATTCTCAAACCACTGGTTAATTGAATGGTATTTGTTGATTGATATTTAAATAACTCGACTTATGACTGAAAGTATTTTTAAGTCACTACCTCATTGAGAGAACTTTCCTTAGGTGACCATGTGCAGTATAACAAGTTTGCTTGTAATTTTTAGAGTGATACTTGCCTTCCCTAGATAGTTGCTTTAGCTTGGCGAGTTTGTGTATACTTGCTAGAGTGATATTCACTTATCGATACTTGAATGACTTGGCTCTTAACGTAGAATATTTTAATCTATGGCTTGAAAGAGCATTCCTTGGGTAGTCACAATTGATATAGTGAGTTAAATGCACCCATTTATAGGTTGCATGACTTTAATGGAGATCAAATTATTCCTTTAGTCGCCACCTAAAGGACTTAACCTTGATTGCTAATCGTTCATTGGCAGCCTATTGAGAGAGTTAGCAATTTTGAGTTTAATTTTTGACTTTACGGGGTGTCGATCTTTTTAGTTGCCAACTAGAAGAGTTAGTCTTTTTTAGTTTAGTCACCAACTTCACAGGTTATTGGTCTTACACTATAACTATCAACCGCACAGGGTGTTGATCTTTTTAGTTACCAATAGAAGGAGTTGATGTTTTTGGTTGCCAACTAAGGAAGTTAATTTTTTTTTTAAGTTTAGTTGACAACCTTACAGTGTGTTGGTATTACACTATAGTTACCAACTGCATGGGGTGTTGAGCTTGCCAGTTAGGAGAGTTGGTCTTTCTAAATTTTGTCACTGACCTCACGGTGTATTGGTCTTACACTATAGTCACCAATTGCAAGATTGTTGGTCTTTCTAGTTGGCAATTAAGGAAGTTGGTCTTTTTAAGTTTAGTTGTCGATCTTATGGGGTGTCAGTCTTACACTACTGTCACCAACCATATTGGGTGTTGGTATTTTTAGTTGCCAATTGGAGGTGTAAGTTTTGTTGTTATTCACCTTTTGAGGTGTTGGTCTTATACTTTTTTATTTTATATGGTGAATTCAACTCTAGGGTTTTGTGTCTGAATTTTGTATTATTACTCTAATTTTCATTGCTCGATGAGTGGGACCTTTCTTTGGGCCAAAAAAGACATATCAAGTATTTTTGGGACACTAAGCACCTCCCTGACCGCAAGTTCCACCTTTTATAATTCAAGTATGCTTCTTTAGTTAATATCATTATCCTATGGGTTAACTCATTTAATGAGAAGAATATAAAGACTTTATTTTGAAAATAGAAAGATACATGATACTCGAAACTGATAAAGTGAGTATAAATTAGAGCAACTTTTTTTAGGGGTAAAACTTTTTCAAATCTTTGGCATTCCATGTTCTTGGTATGCCCTCACTTGGATGAGGTTCTAGTCAGTATGCACCAGTACCAACTTGTTTCGTAATTATGAAATGTTCATCTTAGCTATGGGTGAGTTTGTGCAGAACATTATGTCGAGTAATGCATTTACTTTCTACAACACTCGATTATCACTTTTGAAATGGCTCTTCTTCCCACAATGGTTATTATATTTGGTCATTCATCTTTTAAACTCCTTTTGTCTTAGTGTTGCTTCAATTATGAGTTCTTCAAGTATATCAAGCATGTCTTCTATAGCCTTTGAGTTGGATTTACTTCGCTTGCCATCTTCACCTTCTATTCTTTTCATTGTTAGGACTTTTTGGCTCTATACTTCATACTCGATCGGTAGGATGGCTTTTGTGCTAATCAATAGTGTGGATGATAAGTTTTCTATCCAATAGTAGGAGTCATTCTAAGCGCCAAGAGAACCACATATAATGTATTTACCCATTTATCCTTGGCACCCTCAACCTTTTTCTTGAGTAAATTGAGGATCTTCTTATTCGCAGTCTCTACTTGTCTGTTACTCTACGGGTGGTACAGTGATGTGAATTTCAACTTGATTCCTTGAGACTCACATAACTCCCTTAGGAATCTCTCAATGAATTAAAGTCTATTAGCAATGATGATTACCATTGGTAACCCATACATAGAGATAGTGTTTGTCCAAATAAAATTTCTTATTACCTGTGAGTGTTCTTTGCGAGTGGTTTTACTTCTATATACTTGCTAAAATAATCAATTAAGATTATGATGAACTTTCACTATCCACTAGTGATGGGCAAATAGCGAATGGCCAAAAACTGTGATGGATTGCAAATATTACGACAACTTCTACTGGATCTCTACAAATTTTTGACATTATATACATCTCTTTGTGAAATCTTTTGCATCTTTTCTGAGTGTGGGCCAAAAATACCCTTGCTTTAGAAATTTGTGGGCAAGTGGCCTTTTTCTTGAATGGCTGTTGCACTCACCAAAATGTATTTTCTTAAGGGCTTTTCTTTATTTAGACTCTTTTATACTTCTGAGGTTGAGAGAGGTTGCCAACTTTTGAAATAATTCTCCTCATATTATTAAGTATTAGGCTACCCTAATTTTGAATTGTCTCAAGTCTTTTATCGTTTGTTCAGTTTCATCAGTTTGTAAGCAATTTTTGATGGGGTTGACCTAGCTTAAAGAGTATTCATGCTCAACTTACATTAGTTTTTCTTCATCTATGCTTGGCTAGATGAGTTGAATGACTACATGCTGCTCAAGTCTGCTAGTTTGGGATAATAGTCAATCGAGTTATTTTCTTCTCTCAGGATTTGCTTAATCTTAAAATATCCCAGTTGTCCAATTTTTTATTTTAATTTAAGTAAATGCTTTAATAAGGACTCATCTCAAACTTCGTATTTCTTGTTTACTTGTCTCACAACAAGTTATGATTTTGAATAAGCTGCCACTTGTGTGGCTCCAAACCCCCAAGTGAATCTTAATTCGCCGAGTAAAGCTTCATATTTTGCTTGATTATTTGTTACCTTGAAGCCTAATTTAACTAATTGTATAAATGTGATTCTTACTGAACTTTTTAACACTATGCTTGTACCCATAGTTGGTTCACTGAAAGAGCCATCAATGTATAATCATCATAATGATTCCAAGTTGATGAGAATATCTTGGAGCTATTGAACTCAACAAGAGAATCCATGAGTGCTTAGGCTTTGATTATTGTTCAAGGAAAATATGATATGTCAAACTCACTCAACTCCATAGACCATTCCAGTAATCTTTCAGAATGATCAAGTTTAGCAGGTGCATATTTAAGCAGGTTATCGGTTGCAACTTCTATAGAGTGTGCCTAGAAGTAAGGTCATAATCACTTGGCAGAGGTGATTAGCGTGAGTGCAAGCTTCTCCATGAGTGGGCAGTTCAACTCGGCACCTTACAGGACATAATAGATGGGCCATTATTTCTTACCTTCTTCTCTAAATAGAACTGAGCTAATCAAGTCTTCTCCCACTCCCAAGTATAGTAATATGACTTCTTTCTCTTTTGGGGTCTGCAATAAAAGAGGTTATGTAAGTAGGGTTTTTAAACCATTAAAGGTTTCTTCACATTTTAGAGTCCATTTGAACTTCTTCGCTCATCTAAGAACCTTGAAAAATGGCAAGCATCGGTCTCCTACCTTTTAGATGAACATACTTAATCATGCTAGTTAGCTAGTGAGTAATTATATCACTTTTATATTTTTGGATTTTTCTACAATTAGTTGTGATTTTTTTAAAGTTTCAGTGATTAAAATGAATAATTAAGCCTTAATTAAGCCTAATCCCATCAACACCAAGCGGATCGCTGATGTGGTACGCTTTTCACATGACAATGCGAGATTGGTTATTTAAAATCGTTCGACTCAGCGCTAATGTGGTTGCGATGGACATGCTTTCACGGATGGCAAAGATTAATCTCATGGTTCTTAAGGATTAAAGTATGAATAAATCTAATGAGTGATCATGGTCGTCCATTCTGATCACATGGAATGGACGACAGATGATCTATTGTCCCCTAAGTGCCAAAAGACGGACACCATCCACCTTCCTTCGCCCAATCTGAACTTATCGGAGCTCGGGAGGCTCAAGATTGATCCACACATTAAGGGGAGTGATCTACAAGGATCCTACAGTTGGATTCACACGCAATTGAGATTTTTTTCACAAAGGCTCAAGAAATTTTGAAAATAACTTGGTTCATCGAAAATTAACTCGCTAGAGCTTCAGATTAGTGGCTAACTGACTGAGGCAACTTTTCCTTGAAGAGGATAAGATTTGTTGAGAAGATGGAGTCTGAGCTCCTCGCCGGCAACTTTGTGGATCAACGATCACTGGAAAACACGTCTGAGTTGGGCTTAGAGGGGCTTTCGTGCTTGAATCGCTTGGGGGAGAGTTTATTTCACCTCGCCAGAGCTTGGTGAACATGTGGGATGAGTTAATTTAATTAGGGTGGAGTTTGGTGCAGTTGGAGCTTGTCCTATCTCAGGTTAGCATTTTTTGGCAATGGGGAGACTTGGGAAGCTTGGAGAATTGCTCAAGGAACTCGCCTTGGGGGGCTTGAGCTCTTAGGAAGTCCAATCTATCAAATTGGATCAAATCAGGGGGAGTATACCCCCTCGTTCCTCAAGATGGATGGACGGGATGAGCTCTATTGTTCACAGTCGCTCGGTCATCGAAGATGACATTAAAGAGCTTAGGTGGCTCGGTTTGAGTGGAGGGAGGTTTGTTGGGGTTGGCTTGAGTGGTCTTTATCTCATTTGGGCCAATGAGAGGGGGGGGGGTCAATTCACCTCCCCTTGACCAAGAGCTGACCTAACCACTTTGGGTCAGGTTAGTCACCTAGCCAGGGGTCCATTCTTGGCTTTGGGTGGCTGCCAAGTGCAAAGGGGGGTTGTTGACCACCTAATTTTAGATTTTATCTCATATGGGAGGCTTTACCCATTAGGTAATGGGTCAAACTAGATCCAAACTGGATTGGGCTTGATTTGGGCTGACCTAAGGTGAGCCAAGGAGGCAAGGATTGTTCATACAAAGTTTGAATGAGTTTGGGCTCAATTTGAACGGATTTGGGCTCAGTTTGAATGGGTTTGGCTCAATTTGACCTATGTAAGTCAAATTGAGCTAGGTTGGATCATGTTGACCAATTGAACAAATTGGGTCAAACCAAAGGTTTAGTTAAGTTTAAATGAGTATTTGGAATATTTTGGTGCAATTTGTTTGGTTTAATTTTGCTTGGATTTGAGTTTGACTCATTTGAGTTCATATGTGTCAAATGAGCCAAGTTGGCCAATTTGGCCAATTTGGCCAAATTGGCTTGAGTTAAGCATTGGTTCATGTTTAATTGATTAATTGAAAATGATTGTAGGCTTTGGTTTCAATCAATTTGGATTTATGAATGATTTAGGCCAAATTGACCCTTTAGGTCAATTTGGGAAAATGGGTCAATTGAGCTCAATTGGTCAAATTAGGTTCTATCAAGGATTTGATCATGTTCAATAATCAATTTGGAATGAACTTGAGTCATTAGTTGTAATGAATTTGTGTTAGATTTTAATTTGACCTAATTTGGCTCTTTAGGCCAAATTGGGTCAACTTGGGTCAAAGGGCCAATTGGGTTTGGTTTGGCTCAATTGATGATCAAGTCATATTCAAGGATTGCTTTTAGGTTGATGTAGATCATTGGTTTCAATTAATTTGACTTTGGATGGGATTTGGTTCATTTGGCTCATGTAAGTTAAGTGGGATGATTTGATCAATGGCTAGGTTGACTTGGTTTGACCTAATTAATGACGATTGATCAATCAAGGATGATAAATAATCATTATAAGAGGTTTTGATTGGTTTGGTTCAATCCAATTTTAGTTGGATTGAAAGTTAGTTCAAGTAGGTCCTTTGGGTCACTTTGAGTCACTTTGGGTCAAGAGAGCCTAAATAGATCAATTAGCTTGATTGCATTGAATTGATTGTAGTTAGGCCATCCAAGATGATCAACAATCATCTTGGAGAAGATTTGGAGGGTAGGTTCAGTCCACTTTAGGTTAGATTTGAGTTTGGTTCAATTTGGATAAATTGGTCACTTTGGGTCAAGTGGACCAATTGGGATAATTGAGTTGGATTTTGGGTTGAATTGAGTTTAGTTGAGTTTGGATATTTATTTGGGATTGATTTATGACTTTGGTTGTAATTGATTTTGATTTAATTAGGTTTTGGCTCATTTGAATATTTGGGTTCAAATGAGATAGGCCAGGTTTAATTTAATTGATTTTGACTTGGTTTCTTTGATTGTAAATTTGATTTGGTTTGGAATGATGATTGAAGGATTGATTGATTTATGAGAAAATCAATTGAATTTACTTCGGATTGAGGGGAAATTTGGCTAAGTCCATAGGATTAAGTCATGGGTTTAGACTTGGATCTTTTGGATTTAATTTTGGTTTTGGAGTTTAGATTTGGATTTGAATTAAGATTCAATTGGATTTGGCTATATTTATTTGGGGTTGGATTTTAGGCTAAGAAGCTAGACATGAGTCATGGTTTGGTTATAGGTTAGGTAGGTCACCCTAGGTCCTAAGGCATGTCCTAATCCTATGGATAATCCTTCTAAGTCTCTAGGTTTAGGTTAAGTGTCCACTTAGCCACTAGAAGTGTCCTATGACTAAGGAACTCTTAATTTCTAGAAGGCTCCTATATCTAAGATGAAAAATTTGAATCCTCACTCCCAAAGTGTGGTCAACTAGGCAAGGCACATCGGTCAACATTGTGAATATTAAGAATTTAGCTTACTTGAGAGTGGATGTGCATAGACTTAGCTCTGATAAGATGATGCTACATGGATTTAATGAGAGGAGGAAGAGCCTTAGGCTTAATTACATTGTTATTAGAAATATGTGATGTGAAAATGGAATCCAAATTTCATATCATAGACTCTGAAACATCTTTCAGTGCCCTTTTGATAGGCCTTGGATCCATGAAAATAGGATGATCTATTCTAGCCTCCACCAGTTTATCAAATATACTAGAGATAGAGTTAAACATGTTGTAAAAGGAGATATACAACTATTCTCTATCCATGATATCAAAATCTAGAAAGACGCCACTTATTATTTGGCTAAAAAAGTAAATTGACTTTTCTAGGGATAGAGGTCTTGGCCAGGAAATGAAAAAGAAAGAAGAGACAAATAAAGAAAAAGAAAAAGAAAAGGATAATGATTAAAATATAAGAGAGATAAATATTTAAAAATAAAATACTATTAATACACATCCACTTTGAATCTAGTTTGAATGAAGAGTCAAGTGTATGAGGTGAAGTTTTGAAAATAAATGAAAAGAATAGTCTCTAGCCAAAATTTAAAATCTATTTAGACTTTGACATTGATGAGGACTGAGTTCAAAAGCTAAAGGATGAATCTGAACTTTCTATTTTTGAGAGGCTAAATAAATATGTTGCTACTTTAACTCTTAACACCTCTTTCCCAAAATAAGGTAGGATGGTTGGAAGTCAAAGTTGCCCCTAACTTTACTACAAAAGTTGAAATGTTAAAAAAATTCTATTTTGTACCTCTATCTTCAAACTTAGAAGAGGGTGTAAAGCTTGAAAATAAAATTTTTAATAAAATAATAGAATTACTTTTTTTATTAGTATCCTGTGTGTGTCAAAAATTAAATCAAGTGCAGTTTAAGCCCTTGCATATGGACTAAGGGTACAACTTATCGCCAAGAAAATCTATTGGATACTAAATTTAAGAAACTAAAAATTTAAAGCTAGGATAGGGTTGGTTCTAAAACCACCTCTTTCATGGATGGCTTATCTAGTTGTAATGAAATGAAGATGGCCCTTAAGGATGATAAGCATGACATTCAAGATATCGATAGTGATATTCATTACATAGTAATGTCATTCAGCCTCAAGAATGTTTGGACAACTTACCAAAGGGCTATGATCGAGATTTTTGAGGACCTCATACACAATCAATTGGAGTGCTATGCCAATGATATTATCGTTAAAAGAAAAAAATAAAAAATAAGAAAAGAAAAAGAAAGAAAAATTAAATTTATGATTTGAGAATTATTTTTGAAAGACTTTGCCACTATGATTTAAAGATGAATCCCTTGAAATGAGTTTTTTGTGTAACTTAAGAGAAATTCTTAAGATTTGTAGTAAGATATAGAGGGATTGATATTGATCTAGAGAAGATTAAAGTTATCCTTGAAATGCCACCTCTCAATAGTCTCACTCATTGGAGGTCTTTTTAAGGAAAGTTGGATTATCTTTGGAGATTTGTTTCAAAGTTTCCAGGGATGTGTCAACCATTTGGTGTCATTGGGATGAGAAATGTTAGTGTACTTTTGAATATCTAAAATAGTATTTGATGAGTCTACCAATTCTGGCCACCCCCAACCATAGAAAACTATTTATCCTATACAATATGGCCTTAGAGATATCTCTTGGTGCCTTGTTGGATCAATTAAATGATGAAGGCAAAGAGAGTGTCATGTACTACTTAAGCCACATACTTATACTGGCATAAATAAAATATCTACTAATCAAGAAGCACTATTTAACTTTGATTTTTGCTGCCCAAAAATTGAGGCATTACATGCTTTGTCATAAAAATAAATTTAATCTCATAAATTAATCCATTATAATATCTTATGGCTTGTCCAATATTGTCTAGATGTTTGGTACCATGGTCTATTATTTTTCTATAATTTGAGATAATCTTCATCCCACTATGCACTATAATAACATATCCACTCCCTGAAAGCTCTTTTTTGAGTAATGATTTTCCTGATGAGAAAATCACGAGTTTAGAGGGGAAAAATAATGCCACTCAAGAGCTCTATTTTGATGTAGCAATTTCTTTAAAGATGGGTAAGGAGATGAACTCTACCATCCCTGGGAAAGTTAGAATTGGCCTAAATTTTTTTTAATTTCATATAACGAAATGATGCAATGTTCCTACGACTATCTGAGCCTTGTATAAACAATGAAGCTAAATATAAACTTTGATAACTTATTTGGAGTTAGCAATTCTAATAGGGTTAAATTAAATAAATTTTTTTTTGAAGATTTTCAACTTGTGATCAATTAGGTGAGAGGAATTTATAAAATTTTGAATCCAAAACTTCATAAGTTTTATAAATATACTATGAAGTTACTTGAGCCAATCCCAATTATGACTTTATATAATGTCCCATTTGGAAACAATTCTACTATGGAAAATTTGCAAAGCTTACAAAAGAGATCATATATCTAGAAGAAAAGTCAATTCTTATAGAAGTTCATAATCATTTATTATTATAAAAGTTCAAAAGTATCATGTTATGTCTCTTATTAATTTAGCCTACATTAATAGAGCTATATACCCAAGGAGTGTGGTGAGGTAAGGAGGACTTAGACCCCACAACATGGAAGAAAGTAATGGATATGTTTACTCAAGGCTGGTGAGTGCTTGAGGGAAGTGTTGATAGTCATAGTTCAGCTTGACCTTAACCTTGCGAGTCAACATAGATGTCAAACTACCTACGATCAACCATTGAGTTTGTAACTCACGAAAGTGTACTCATCAAGTCAAGTCAAGTTTGAACATATACTTGACCTGGCTTATCTGTACTTACCATATGTAATAACTCCCCTCTCTAAAAATATAAATTAGGGAGAGGGCACTTTTCTTCGAGGGGAAATTTTTCTCTCCCCCTTTCCTTATGAATTTTGCACTCATATTTTGATGGAAATAAAATTTGTCATCCTTTTACACTTGTGCTATTTCTTACCTACTTTATTTTTCCTAACCTTATTTCCTAGCATCTCAGAAGGTTATGCCTCAATTCATGGATAGTTTTAAATTCAACATCCTTTTAGGTGTGGTGAGCATGGATGAGGCCAAGAATTAGAAGTCATATATAAAGTGAAGTAGGATCTTCAGCTTGTGATCTCTTAACTGGCATGGAACAGAATGCCCAACAGTTTGCCACACAACAAGACTTGAAGGTTATAGAATATTAGATCACTTGCCTCATACAGGCGGCTTTAGAGAGAGCACCACACCATGAAGAACTAAGGGCTAGAGAGAATGAAGAATCTATGAAATCAACCACTCATCGAGCTCTCCGAAAGAAAATAGAACTATACAAGTCCCCCAACTCATACGATGAGTCATATTATTCAAGTGAAGATGAAGATGCATAGAAAACATAGCCCAAATTGACTAGTGCCTTCTCCATAAAAAATATTGAAGCTTGTCCCCCACACATGTTCAAGATCCCACATCTTGAATTATATAAATGCTTGATAGACCAAACAAATCACATAGATTACTTTGAGTCAATAATGTCACTATAATATTTGGATGACATAATGAAGTGTCGCCTCTTCTTGATCGCTTAAAAGTGTTGGCCCTTAGATGGTTCTCATGCCTCCTAGTAGGGGTCAAAACCTTATTGGTTGATTTCAAGAGAATGTTTGCCACATGATTTGCTACTGCTAAACAACTGCTAAAAAGTTTCCAAGCTTTTCTGAAGACGAGGCAGGATGAGCCTGGCAAGTCCTTGAGAAAGTTCATCACCTACTTCCATCGAGAAATGTTGGAGGTTTGGGATTTGGAACCCATAGTTGCCAAGTCCACACTCGCTTATGGCTTATAAGAGGCCCCTTCAAATATGCTCTTAGGCTTCAATAACCTAAAACACTCCCTAAATTGCTAGAGTTGGCAAGTAACCACATGAATGTTGTAGAGTACAATGAAGTCATCTAGCCAACACCATTGAATCAAACAAAGGACTTGAAAAAAAGATCCTCTTCATAGTGGCTACTCGAAGATAGGTTTTGATCATGAGTTCCAGATAGAAGAATGTGACTTAAGACACAAGTGCTTGAGTGAGGTTTTAAAAATCCTATGACTCACTACCTCTCAGAGTATCGATGGCTGAGTTAGTGGAAGCCATCTAGAATAAGGGATATTTAAAATGACCACCACTTATGAAGGCTGATAGAGTTCATAATTGTTCAAAGTACTACACCTATCATTGTGATTATGAGCATAACAAAAAAGAATGCCATCATTTAAGGAGTCTAGTTGATGAGTTAATCAAAGCAGGAATGCTCAAGGACTTCACTAGAAGGAAGGATAAAAAAGTCATTGAAATTGATAATGAAACTCATACTCCCACATACCATCCATATTGTAGGAGTCATACCACCATCTTTGGAGGTAACAGAGTGTCCTTAAGGAAGTCAAGCTTAAAATAATTATGATCTAGAGAGGTAAATTTAGTTGCCAAACTATGATCACCACCTACTTTAATATTTCTAGTGAGTTTTTTAGAAGAGTACAAACTTATGGTTTGTAACTTGTATAATGATGTGTTCTTTTTCATGATATTAATCACCAATTACCAAATTGGAAGAATTTATATTAACATGGGGAGCTCAGTCAATATCATCCTCAAGTCTATCTTTGATATGTTATGATTAGCGAATTCCAAGCTTGCACTCACGGGGGACCATTATATGGTTTTTCAGGAGAATGAAGAGAGATTGAAGGGATGATTACACTTCCCATAACTTAGAAAGAGAACAAGAAGCAACTCAGGCTATGATCAATTTTATTATAGTGGAGGCTTACTTTTGTTATTTACAATGCCATCTTTGGTGGATCTCTTTTTAACACATTTAGAGTTGCGGTGTCTATGTATCACGTAGTCATCAAATTTTTCACTGGAAGTGAAGAAATTATCTTCAAAGGAAAACTCAATCGATCTAACGCTTATTATTTGAAAGCCATTGGCGAGTCAGGCAAAGAAAATGAAGTCTTACTACTAGATGTTGGGTGAACTTGGGTTGAAATATTTGAGGAAATAGAAGAAGTCTCGGTCATGGAAGACAATGGGCAAGTCCTAAAGATTAGCTTAGCTTTTTGCCCTGAGCATAAGGGGAGTCTCATCCAACCTCTCTTAAATAATCTCGATGTATTTTCCTGAATTTCTATAGAGATGTTCGACATTGACATTAACATTAATTGTCACCACCTTAATGTTCATAAAGATACCCAACCCTTCAAGCAGAAGATGAGTAAAATAACTGCCATACTCACCAATGCCATTAAAGGGCAAGTCGCTTAGTTGCTTGAAGCCAATTTTATAAAGGAAGTCTAGTATCTAAAGTGGGTGTCGAATGTGGTAATGGCACAGAAGTCTAGCAAAAAGTGGAGAATATGTGTTGACTTCACTAATTTGAACACGACGTGCCTGAAATATGGGTACCCTTGACTATGTATAGATGCACTCGTTGACTTGATAACTGGCCATTTAGTAATGAGTTCTCTTAACACATTCTCTTGGTACCATCAACTACAAATACATTCTTTCGACTTAAAGAAGATGACCTTCATCATTAGAGAAGGACTATACTACTATAGAGTTTTGCCCTTCAGGCTAAAAAAATGCAAGAGTGACCTATCAAACGTTAATGGATCGATTATGAAAGCAACAAAAAAGAAGAAATGTGGAAGTCTATGTTGTTGGCTTAGTAGTCAAAAGTAGTCATTAGTACAGCTCTTTAAAGACCTTGAAGAGATTTACCACCTTGAAAAGGTACAATATACACCTTAATCCTCTAAAGTGCATTTTGGGTGTGATAAGAAGAAAGGTTTTGGGATTTCTCATCACCCCTGAAGGCATAAAGATGAACCTTGATAAAGTAAAGGCATTACATGAAATGCCTTCACCCAAGACTATGAAAGTAATATAATATCTCATGGAGTGAGTAGTACAATAGCTCATGGTGTGAGTAGTCAAAAGTAGTCATTAGTATAGTA
Organism: Cymbidium sinense; assembly: GCA_021442155.1. Lineage (NCBI taxonomy): Eukaryota > Viridiplantae > Streptophyta > Magnoliopsida > Asparagales > Orchidaceae > Cymbidium > Cymbidium sinense. The sequence goes on from CM038230.1 coordinate 52,365,101, forward strand.
CATTAGAGACCTTGAGGAGATATTTGTCACCTTGAAAAGGCATAATATGCACCTTAATCCTCTAAAGTGCATTTTTGATGCAAGAATAGAAAAATGTTTGAGATTCCTTATCACCTGTGAAGGCATAAAGATGAACCTTGACAAAGTAAATGTAATACTTGAAATGCTTTCACCCAGGATTATGAAAGTGGTACAATAGCTCATGGTGTGAGTAATCCTCTAATGGATGGAGAATTTTGTTTCACATTGGAACAAAAATAAGAAATAAAAAATAAGAAGCATTGTTATAAAACTTGGTTTAGATGTAAAAATTCAAAGAATTGGAAAAGATATAAAGTGGCCCGTAGAGATTCTAAGAAAGCAATATATGATGCAAAAAATTTAGCTTTTAGTGATTTATACATATATTGGATATCAAAAAGGTGAGATGTATGCATAAGTTAGCCAACCAAAGAGATAGAAAAAGTAAAGATCTAGTTCAAGTGAGGTGTACTAAGGATGAAAATCATAAAGTGCTTTTATTAGGTGAGTATATGCATTAGATTTTCCTTATGTAAAGAAAGGTAGAGGTATACCTAAAAAGGCTTGGTTAAGATGTATAAAAATTGACTTTAATATACTTGAATTAAATGAGAATTTGACACATAATAAAACACAATGGAGACGAAGGATTTATGTAGCTGACCCCACTTAGTGAGATAATGGCTTGTTGTTGTTGTTGTTTGTTATTGTAGTTGTACTAGAACCAAGTTCGATAGTGGAATTAACTTAAAGATAGGTTTATTCATTTTGTAACTGGAGAGGGTAGTGCTACCACACTCAAAAATCAGCGCGATGGCGCTGTAAGAATGACATTAACCCGAGAACTTAGCACTGCGGGGCAAAGCATCAAAGACTTCATTCTTGAGAGCCCAATTCCTCGGTCCTAGAATTAATCATCGTGGTGCTGAGACTTAGCACCACGACACCATGGAGTGGGAACTCTATTTTTTGAACCAAATTCTTGAAGAATTTGATAATTTTTATGAAAATTTGGCAGTGTAATATTTTAGTAGTGCTAAAATTTTACTTTTTTTTTGTATAAAAGCACTCTTCTTGCTTATTCTAGAACCAAGATCAACGGAGGGAGGGTTTTTCTTCTCATTCCATAACCAAGTTTAATGATAGAGGGCTTTGGATTTCAAGACTCTAGGATTTTAGTCTTATGGGCATTATTTTTACTCTAGATCTAAGGTTAATGGAGAGAAGCCTCTAGAATTAACAATAGTAGGCTTCGATCTTGTCTCGTGTAGGAGGAGAATGCTCATATGTAGTAGTGGAAAGCATGCCATTGAGAGTACAGAAGACAGGGATTAAGAATAGGCTAGTGGAATTGAGGTAGATGAGGGGAAAAGAAGATGCATATGGTAGGGAGTAGTTCCCCACCTTTTATAACTATTTTTAGGGAACCATTCAAACCTTCAAAGTTATTTTCTGCTCCATAACTATTTCCCTTGTTGTCCCCTGGGCAGTTATCATTATTGGGGTGGGAAGGGTTAGTTTTTTTTCTTTTAAAATTGAAAGCCATCTTGAAAGTACCTAGATGTTGGGATCAGTGTGCCACGACACTGTATTATTTAAGTAGATAACCATCGGGGGTGGTTTGAGTTTCTAGATTTTGTAAAGTAGTGATCATTTAGTCATGATTGCGATTGTTGCTCTAAGTCAAGATGATGTACAATTTATTTTATTTTTTATACGTAAATACTAGTTTTTTTTATTTTATTCATGTATTTGTCATGTAAATGATAAATGACAACCAAGCATGCACACACTTTACATAATATAAAAACAAAATTTTAAAATAAATTTTTTTAATAAAATCGTACGATACGATTGTCTAATTTTATAAATTATTTCGATCACCGAAATTAAGTTAGTTAAGATCTAAATTTGTCAAAAATATAGTAATTATACATGATGATTTGGATCATACTATGCGATTATTTATTTTTGTTAAATTTTAGCCAACTTAAACAAGTCGGTTAAGCCTAAAAATTTGCCAAGTTAAGCTGATTGTACAAAAAAAATTTGGATCGCACTGCATGATTACTTTTGTTAATTTTTATAGCCGCCAATATTTATTTAGGTAATTACCAAATTAACTACTCATATAGTATAATATTTCTATATTAAGTCACCTACTTAGGGTTTTGAATTTAAGGGAAATAAATTTTAACAAAATTTTCTTAAAATAAATTTGTATTGTATGATTAATTCAAATAGGATGAACAAAAAAAGAGATAAGTTTTTTATTTGTATTATTCATATAATACAATTTATAATTATACAGTAGGAATAGTTGTGGCTATTTAGGAAAACCTAATCATTCAGGGCATTAACCTTATAAAATTAAACTAATCGTTCAGTACGATTGGATTGACTTCTTCAAGAATAAATTTAGATTTTTTATTCAGCCTCCTCCCTATAAATTCCCCCTTTTGGGGGCATTTAAGAATTTTGAATGTGAAAATTTTTAAAGAGGCTTAGGGAAGAGTGCTTAGGAGAAGGGTGGGGAGATCTCTCTCCTGTTTTCTTTTAAGGAATTGTTGTAGGTGAGGTTGCACTTGGTTGTTTGTTTTTTTAGTTACCTTGTATTTAGTCTTGTGCTTTTAACTTGAGATTGTGTTTTTTAGTATGAGAACTTGTGTAAAATTTTCTTTTCCTTGAGAGATTTCTCCTTGTACCTCTTGTGAGGCAGTGATGTCCTTCTTCCCTTGAAAGAGAAGGGGAGTGGGTGTAGGTACCCATGAAGGAGAGAGGCTTCTCCACCTTGGTGAGTTGTGCCAAAGGAGAGTTAGTGGATTTTGGATGAGATATGGAGAGTAGATGTATGTTAGTTGACCAAACCACTATAAATCTTGTGTCCCATTTTTTTCCTTTCGCTTTATTTCTTTTGTTTATCGCTCCTTCACTTTGATTAGATTGATATTTTTTGTTTCTATTTGTTAAATTTTAATTACCTTTAAATCTAAAAATTTTAAATAACACACCAACTCACTCTCTCATCTTTGGTGTGTCAATACTTACAAGGGTAGTATAGGAGATGAGTACAAATAAAGTTGGTTAAGTATCTAAAAGGGACTCACCTTGATCAGAGGTGAGTGTTCATTGTTGATTGATAAGTCTCTCAGTGAGTGGTCTATGACTGAATTTAAATGTGTCTATTCTTCCTACTTTATGTGTCCATATGGTTGACAACCATGTTCTTTCTTAATATGCTTTCCATGCATGCACTGAGTCTTTAGCATTTGGACAGCTTATTTAGTTTGGGTATACATTGAGCTTCCCAGGTGTTTTGCTACTAAAAACTTTTTCTGGGCCTTTTGTTCACAATTGGAGGTACACTTTTTTATTATCAAGTTTCTTATTGCAAGCAGAATAGTGGCTCCCTTATCTGAGGATTTTGTCCTAAGCTAATTACTTTATTGAAATCCCCTTGTTTTTGATGAGTTCATTTTTTATATTTTGGTGGCGACCCAAACTTACTGCGAGTAGGTGTGGTGGTGTTGAATTCATCCTTTTGACTTTGCAGGGGGAGCCTACCGATATGCCTGCCTTATCTACTAGGCTAGCAAACAATTTCACATCTATCAACATCCAAAAGATGTTGGAAAGTTTTCCTCATAGTGACGAGTTGGCTCCCCTAGTGGAGAAAAATATAGTGAAAGGGTCGTAGGTGCTTGCGAACTCGGTTGAGCTCACCAACATATAGGGAACGGTCACCATTTTGGAGAAGGACCTGAGCTCATCAAGGTAGAAATTGGGAAAGCTTAGGTATTTACAAGAGGTAGAGTCGTAGTGAAGATAGGCTACTAAGGTCGAGTTCCAAAGAGACTTGGGGATTATGAGAGCCAAGTTAATTTCTCTCTAGTGCTCATGGAAGTTGAAGGGGTCTTCCCTTTTCATCACTGATGCTAGTTTCATGTTCAACTATATGTATGAGAAGGGATAGCTTAGCAATGAGTGGCACTTGGATCCCATTATAAAATAGTTCAAAAAATATTAGTGGGGTAATAATGAGTGTGTTTGTATTTTTTAAAATTTTTTGGAATAAATAAATGCATATTTAAAGAAAATCTTTACTTCAAACTTGCATTTTCTTTTGTCAAGTGTTATCCCATCATTAACGATTACAAGTATGAATTCATTTATTACGTTTTTCTTCATATGTACTATTTAATATTTGTATGGGATTTCATAATGATTTCTTCTTTTAATATTCGATATGATGTTTATGTTACTGAGTCATACTTATTATGCTTATAAATGTAGTTTAATAGTGGGTAGTTGAAGCTTTATTGCAACTCTTTGTTGAGTGAGTGACTTCTTAGTTTGAGTGAGTAAGCTACATTTTCTCAATTCATAGTTACTGTCATAGTCATCTTGATTATATAGTGAAAGAGTTCGACTTTGATGAGAGATACAACATGAATATGTCGAACAAGTTTTGAATCCTACTTGACCACTTCTAACTTAGCTTCGGGGTTCCTTTGCCCCATGAGTGGGCGGATATTTTAAAGTACTACTGGGTCATATCTACTTGGGTCCTGCCATACACTATGGAGAGTATAATTACTTTTTTGATGATGTTGAGATAGAGGAGTAATTATTATGGAGCTTGACTCTCTTCTGTCACATCTTCACTATGAAGGGGCATAACAATGAGACCATTCAGTTCTCCATAGTTCTACTAAGAATACAGGACCTGTCCAACAAGGTCAAGAAGTGGCAAGCTAAACTCTTATTTATCAATAGCTCAAAACCTTAGCCTATGTCGACTGTTCCCACCCCCTTCCTAGCTGGTAAGGAAGTCACCCTATGGATGAATGCTTAATTAAAGGAGGTGTTGAAGAAAGTTATTGATAAGACTTTGAATATCGATCACTACTTTAACAATCGAGTTATTAGTGTCTTTTGTGGTAAGTATTTTGTACTTAACATTTTTTAGCATTGAAGTGATTTTTTTTTTGACTTGCAACACTAATGTTCTAACTTACTTTATAAGGTGGAGAGGATGTTATGACCCCTACACAAGATCCTTCAGCCACTAAGTTTTTTGAGGTGGACGAATGATGAAGGAGGCGAGTCAGTCACTGTTGAAGCTAGTGAAGAGGTGAGGTTGAGTAGTGCTTCTAAAAAGTTTAAGAAGAGAGTTGTGAGCTCTACTCCTCAAGAATGTTTAAAGAAGAGGAGCGAGCCCATAAAGGAGAAAGGGAAAGATAAGGAGAAGGAAAGGGAGAAGTAGGAGGCAAAGTATATAGAGGAAAACTTAATTATTGATCATTCTTAGTCAACTAGCGAAGCCTTCATGCTTGGTGAAGACATCCACTCTATAGAACTCAACATTATTTTCAAAAACCTCCCAAATAGTTAGGTGCCATTCACTATGATGATCAATCAAGCAATGGCTTGATAGTTTATTTGGTAGATCTGCAGTAAGTTTTTGATGAAGAGGAAGAGTCTTTTCACAGTGAAGGCAGAGCAGAAGCAGCTTGTCTCTTCTAAATCCAAGATTGCCAAGCTTTATGAAGTTGCAAAAGCTGTAGGAGGAGAAGGAATGAGCTATAATGGTGCTCACTAGAATCGATGAGGAGAAGAAGGAGTTGGTGGAAGAGCTCTCTCGCCATATGGAAGAGTTTCAAAAGAAAGAGGTTGAGTTTATAGGCATTCTGGGCTTTGTTGAGTATAAGAGGCTGTTGGACTAGAAGTTTGAAGTGTGTGCTAACTTCATTATCACCAAGCTTGTGAAGCATGGACAATTAGATCCCAAGTTTTTGGACTTCTCTAATAACGTCACACTCATGGACTTCGACAACAATGAGAATAGAATGAGTTGACCCTCTTTTCTTCTTTTCTTCCTTTTCTTTTTTATCTCTCTTTTTTTCTTCCAGTTGGGAGAAGAGATGCACTCCATGTCTTGTACTATCCTACTTATAAATGTTTATATAAATGAAAAAATGTACCTATTTTCTGTCTTTGTACTTTTTATGCTTTTTGTTTGAATGGTTGTACCATAGTCATCGATGTTTTGATAGCTAGCCTATTATTTAGAAAGAAATGTCAAGTGTTGATTGTGGGGGGAGTTTTTTACTCTTCGAGTGGTGATTATGAAAACTCATTCTCTTCGTTGCTGGCTGTGGCAAGTAGGTTCTTTTACTTTTCCAACTAGGGGAGTCAAACTTTATTTGAGTCACCCTTACCTTTGAGTTATTTGTTATAGTGAATTAGCTATTATTTTCCAATTCTTTCTTTTGTAGTTGCTAACTTTGAGAGTTGGTCTTTTTGTTTGTCAATTAGGGGAGTTGGTCTTTTAGCCTTTAAACTAAGAGAGTTGATCTTTCATTCAATTGTTGACCTTATGGGGTATTAGTCTTACACTATAGTGGCCAACCTCATGGGATGTTGGTCATACATTGTAGTAATAAACCTCACTAAGTATTGTTCTTACACTTTATTAAGTTGTCGATCTCACTAGGTGTTGGTCTTACACTCTAGTCTCCAACCTCATAGAGAGTTGGTCATACACTACGACATTATATGCTTAGATGAGTATTTTATAATGTTAACTTGAGAATTGTTTATCCAACTTGAATGTCTTTGGGCTAAGAATAACACACCAAGTATTTGGATATCCTATTATAGCTTTTGTAGCTCATCAAGTAAGATATTTTCCTTGGGCCAAAAAGGACACCCCAAGTGTCATGAGTCATCATATAGTGTTCTTCATTTAGGGATTGCATTGCTCGATGTAGTATTCTTAGGCCAAGAATGACTCGCTTAGTACTCAAATCTCTTACTCATGCATTTGTAATTTTCCATGTGGGACCTTAATCTAAGGCCAAAAATGGCACACCAAGTGTTATGGGTCACCATATAGATCTTTGAGTATTTTCTTAGTACTCGCCAAGCATTTTTAATATCAAATTGGAAAATTATGCAAGTAAGAAATTGTGACCTCTTTAGATGAATCTCAAATGAAAATGAAGGTTTTAAATAACACCAAACAAGATAATGATTACATAAGGGTAAATTTTTTGAGGTCTTTGGCATTCGAAGTACATGGTAGGTCCTTCCCTTTATGTGTCTGAGGTTGATAAGCATCGAGGCTGACTTGCTTCTTGATAACATAAGGGCCATTCCATGTTTATGTGAGTTTTACTAGGACATTCTATCAAGCCATCATGCCTACCTTCTTAAAAAGCAAGTCACTATTCTTAAAGTGTTTTTCTTTCTTATAATGAATATAATATCTTGCCATTTGCCTCTTTATCTCTATTTTCCTTAGTGAAGCCTCATTTTTTAATTCCTTGAGCATGTCGAGTGTGTCCTCCATGACTTCAGAGTTTGTCTTTTCTCACTCACCAATATTTTCTCCCAATTTTGTAGTTGCTAGGACCCTTTGGTTATGGAGTTCATACTCAATTAGCAACAAAGCTTTTGTCCCATGCAATAACAAGAAGGGTTTATGCTTAGTAGCAATAGTAGGACTCATCCCGAGGGTCTAGAGCATGGCGGGTAGTGTGTTGACCCATTTAGTTTTTGCACCTTTTACTTTCTTCAATAGATAAAGGATCTTCTTATTCATTACTTCAACCTAGACATTGTTCTGTGGATGATTCATTGAAGTGAACTTTAATTTTATTCCTTGAGACTCATAGAAGTCTCTTAGCTCTCTATTAGTGAATTATGGCCTATTGTCTATGATGATGGCCATAGATAGCCCATACTTGCAGACGACATTAGTCTAAATAAAGTTTTTACCTACCTAGAGGATTACTTTAGCAATCGACTTTGCTTCAATCTATTTGCTAAATAGTCAATCATGACTATGATGAATCTTTTTAATCCATTGGCTATTATTAATGAACTAATTAGATCCATCACCCAGATGGCAAAGGGCCAAATAATTGTAATAAGTTGCAAATATTGCATCTCTTGTTGTTAATGAAAGGCAAACCTTTAGCATTGCTCACATTTTCTTGCAAATGTTTCTACATCCTTTGTTAGTGTGGGATAGAAATATCACTACCTTAAGATTTTGTGGGTGAGTGTTCTTCCTCCTTAGTGGCTACCATAATCATGAGAGTATCTTTTCTAGCACTTTCTTTTGTTCCATTTTTTGTACACACTTCATATTCAATAATGTTGCTAACCTTCTAAATAACTTAGCTCTAATTAGTATGTATTGGAGGTCTTTATCTTAAATCTCCTCACATCTTTTATGTTTTTCTCTATATCCTCTATCTGTAAATATTTTCTAATAGTTTCATTCCAAATATGCAAGTGCTCATTATTTATTTATATTGACTCTTCTTCCACAGTGCTTGGCTAGATAAGCTGAATAAAGGAATATCCTTTAAGCCCACTCACATTAAACATGTCAGCAAGTTGGTTATACTCTCTAAGAATTTGCTCAATTTTAAAGTATTCTAGTCGCTTTTGACTTTGAGAAAATACTTTTATAAGAGCCTATGTCTAATTTTGTAGTCTCCATTGACTTTCCTTACTACCAATTTTGAGTCTAAATACTCCATAAAGTGTAATGCCCCATGTCTTTAGCCAAATCTAATTCAGATGAGTTAAGCTTTGTTTATGATTGATTATTCATTAAGTTGAAGCTAAATTTGACTGATTGTGTTATAATGATTTTTGTTGGGCTATTTAATATTGTGCCAACACCCATGCCATATTCACTAGATGATACATCCAAAAATAGCTGCCACATATGCTCTTAATTGACAGGGACTTCTTATGAGATGCATAAATCAATTAAAAAATTGGTTAGTGTTTGAGCTTTAATTGTCATTAAGGCTAAGTAAGATATATCAAATTCAATCAGTTTCACTGACCATTTCAATAATCTTCCTGAGTGATTAAGCTTGGAAAGTACATGCTTAAGTGGATTATTAATGATGACTTGGATCGAATGTGCTTGGAAATATGGTTGAGGGTGTCCACTAAAATAATGAGTGCAAGTGTGAATTTCTCTAATATTGGATAGGTTAACTTGGTGCTTTTGAAAAGATTTGCTGATGTAGTAAATTAGTCATTGTGTTCCACCCTCCTCTCTAATGAGAATTGAATTGATTAAATCATCTCCAACTTCTAGATACAGTAATAAGGTTATTTCTTTCAGGCTTTGCAACGATGACGACTAGGCTAGTAGGTTCTTAAGGTGATAGAAAGCCTTCTCACACTCCAAAGTCCCTCAAACTTCTTAACTCTCCTAAGAACTTGAAATAATAGTGAACAACATTCTCTAGCCTTGGAGATGAATCGATTTAACCCAATGACTCACCCTGTACTTCTTCTATCATTCTTGGTGAAGGCATCTCACCTTTACCTTGTTTGGATGAACTTTTATACCATCATGATCACAGGGCTTGTGTCAAAATAAAGAGTTCAAAAGAATCAAATAAATTTGATAAAATTTATATTAGATTAAGTCATGAATTCGTAGCACTCATGCTCTAGTCTCTTAAGGAGTGAGTTTAAAGACTTAGCCCCCTTTATAAATAAATAGTAGCCTACCCATCTTGCAAAGCATAAGACTTACCTACATGTATTTAAAGCATAGAAGGAGATAGCTGGCTGCCACTCTAGGTGGTAATAAGTCCAGCAGTTGGGTGGTTTATTCTCTCTGGTGGAGGTAAAACATATACCCATCTTCGGCTTAGATTTAGGTCATGCTTTGGTCCCTGCCAAAGCTCCATAGACTTAGGATCTGAGGTAGTTATTTCCTTTGGGCTACAAACATAAATCCTTGCTTCTTAGGCATTTTCACAATCTTATGTTGTGGAATTATAAGCCTTAGCAATCTAATAAAATGTTAACTCAAATAATTAACTCTCTTCAATTTTAAAAATATAAAGCCCAATTATATGGTAGATCGGAATGCTCACTAGGCTTCCTAGTATCATGAGCATTTCCTACTTTCTCCCTTTGGATTCCAAAAATAAGTCTTCTCATTGATCTATCCCATTTGATTTTCTAAATAGTCAATTCTTTGATAGTCTTAACCTTGAAATCTTTAGAAACCCTAATTGTCTACTTTAATCAAGAGTATTCTTAAGAAATTCCTATTCCTTAAGATGAAATTAACTATGGGGGCTTGCCTCTATAGGGAACTTAATGAACCCGGCTTAAAATAAACCCTACTTTACTTTTCCAAGTAAAGTAGGGGAAAGATCTCTGGTACATTTGAAGACCCATCATGCCTTAGGAGTCTTTATTAGGTGATTAGGTAAAAGAGAAAGCAGTGTTCTTCCATCGAAGGCTCTCACAGGTTAAGCCTTCATTCTCTGGCAAAGATGGAAGCCCCCTCTTAACTAGAGTGAAAGAATATGCCATGCATGATATTATACATTCATTCATAGTTAAGGAGTTGCTAAAAATTTTATTATATTGATTTAATTCCTAGGCTTTTATGTGAGGTTATGAGTTATTTTAAATTTTAATTATGAGTTATTAATTGGGGTAGAAAAATTAATTTCATCCTAAGAGCCTACCACATCCAGGCCATACATTCAAGCATCAATCATAAAGAATGAAAAGCATCGTTCTAATGCAATCTAAACATCAAATAATTTTATAGGCTACCATAAAGAATAAAGACGGCCGAAGTTCCACCATACACCTAAAAGAGAAAAAAAGATAGCTCTACCCTTATACAACCCAGATTACAAAAATAATATATGCTATGGGGGTCCTTTTTTCTTCATTTCTTCCTTCTATTCGTTTTGATTTTGTTTTGCTCCAAAGGCATCACAGGGCACCCCAGGGACTAAGCCTTCTAGCCACTGCTCATTTTAATCCCCCCATAACACTAATCCTAATTTCTAATGTAAAATTATATTAAAAATAAGAAAAGTAAATCTAGCTACACCTATAAAATAAATATTAGCTAAACACACCGTACAACCCAAGTAATTATGTGAATAATTTGGACTTAGCACTCCACACATGGGTAACCAAGCCCACCTATCCTAAGATGGGTTACACATAGGGGCTAAGCAACTTGCACAACAAAAGTATTTATATTTTTATTACAACGGCCCCTTAAGCACAACCCCTTGAATAAAATATGATTAGGCCAATAACGTCCTAATATCTAGTCTACAAAACATATACCCTAACATCCAGTCTAAAACATTACATCACAAAACAAAACATGTCATCATACATACAATGCCCTAACTTAGCCTTAGAAGTGGTGACTTTGTATTCTAATGTGTGTGCTTAAGGCTTGCATGGCAAGAATTTATTAGGTTTCTTCAATTTAAGTTTCAATTTGAAGTTCAAATTTGTTTAAATTTTACCTTTGAGTGATTTCAATTAAAATGATTTAGTGATTTATGTTTCATTTTTATTTTATTTTTACTTGGTTAAAGTGATGTTTAAGTTTTCAAGAATGAAGAGTAGAATGAATTTCATTTGTAGGTAGAACTCACCCCGTTCTACATCCTAACTCCTAAAGAGTCTAACTAAGGTCCTTAAGTATCTTAATTAGCCCATTTGAATTTGTGTAATTCATTGGATTTGATTTAGAATTTAGAATTTAGAATTTGAGTTTATTTAAGTATTTGATTGATTGATTTTGATTTAGATGTTTTAGTTTAATTGCATCTTGATAATTCAATATCCTTAATTTCTAATGAAGTTTAAGTTTGTTTAAATTCATGTATTTTTGGTTAATTAATTTTAGATTAGATGTTTTGGTTTAATTAAAACTTGATAATTCAATATCCTTTTAAATTAATATTTAATTCTTTTCTTTGATTATGGTTATGTGACTTAATTTTATGCTTATTTGATTTGATTGTGGTTCATTTATTTGTAGTTTGATTGAATTAGATTAATTGAGGTTCTATTTTGATTTTAATTGAGTTTGATTCTTTTTAATTTGGATTTTATTTTTAATCTTATCCATTTGTCATGTTTATCAAAGTTTAGTTTGTATTTTGATTTCATACATTGGATAGTTAATTAGTTTATCTTTTTTAAGTAGGTTGAACGAGATTTGATTTGATTATATGTTAAATTGATGAGAGACTTTCTTAATTTGATTTAATTTGATTTGATTAGCTTTATTAGTTTATGGGTTTGCTTAGGTTCAATGTGATTATGTGATTAGTTTAATTAAGAAGTGTATTTATATTATAAATGTTTGTTTAATTTTCAATTTGATTTTATATTTGTTTAGGTTAATGATGTAATTAATGACTTAATTATTTAAGTTTAAATTAAAAATTGATTGGTATTTAATTTCATTTATATTTGATTAAGTTTAAGTTTAATATGATTAATTTGATTGACTTAACTAGTTTACTTAAGATGAGTAATCAAATTAATTAGTAGATTAATTAAGTGTTTGGTTTGAATTAATTTTAATATGATTTATAAAGTTAATTTGGTTTATGAAGATGATGGATTAATTTTTTAAGTTTGCATTAATTAGGTGTTTATTGAATTGGATTAGCTTAAGGGTAATTAATTTAATTAAGGAGTGTGTTTAAGTTAATTATTAAATTAAAAAGATTTATTTAATTCTTAATGATGTAATTAATGACTTAATAATTCAGGTTTTGATTAGTATTTAATTGCATTTTGATTATGTTTGATTAAGCTTAGGTTTAATATGATTAATTTGATTAACTTAATTAGCTTACTTGAGGGGTGTGATTAATTATTAAATTTGATTAGGGGTTTGATTTAGGCTTAATTTTAGAGTTAGCTTTACTGTAACTTATTTAAATTAATTTGGTTAATTAATATGATGGATTAATTCATTAAGTTTGCATTAATTAGATGTTTGATTAATTAAGTTTAATTAAGGGTAATTAAATTTTTAAATCATTAGATTAATTAAGGGTTTATTTAATTAGAGATTAATGACTTAATTTTCCACATGTGAGTGATTTGATTTAGTTAAGTGTTTTACTTAAGTTTGATTTGATTAAAGGATTATCATTATTACCATCATTGTTATTAAGTAAATTAATTATTTATGTCATTTCAATTAAGTTTGATTATTTATGATTAGAGCTTTATTTGATTTGATTCATTTATTATGTTTGTTTGATTTCATTAACATGTTTGATTTAATTATTAGGTTAAAATATTCAATGGTTATTTAATTATCTTATTCCAAATGAATGTGATTTAATCATATATTAATTAAGTTTACTTTAACTTTATTTGGTTTAATTTGATTAGTATTAAATGATTATGTTGAATTGGTTTATTAATCAATTTAATTTTTTAGTTTATTTAATTATTAATTAGTTTCAGTTTATTTATACTCATTAAGGAATTTCATATGATTAAGATTCCATGCTTAGTATAGGTTTAGTTATACAGGTTTGACCCATGTTAAAGTTTCCTAGATTTGTTTAATTTTAAGTTTGATTTAATATTTAATCATTTAATTGAGTTTTATTAACTTAAATAGATTTAATCATATTTAATTTAATTTCCTATAAGGATGATATTTTTTTTCTGATTTGAGGTTTGATTAATGATTGCCAAAGTGCTATTTTATTTCTGATATTGATTTTGATATTTAAATTATTTTTAAATTATGTTTTAATTAACTGCTTAATTGATTAAACTCTAATCTTAAGTGTTTGTTTGGGGTTCATTAGGATTAAAAAAATCACATTATTTTCTTAAGAGTTCTAGATGTCAATTGAAGTAATTTAAGTCATTTTGAAGATATTTGTAAATTTTTGAATTTTTATTTGATTTATTTTTTTAAAATAGATAATCTAAACTTCAAAAATCTAATTTCTCCCAATCTAGAAGTCCTTTTCACTTGAAATTTTTATGATAGGTGTGTTTTAACTTTAACTTCAATCCTTAAAAATTTCAACTTTATTTGACCTATATTTATACCTTAATTAATGAAAATTTATTTTCACTAAAACTCAAATTAAGCTCAAAATACTCTGTGAAGTTAGGTGATTTTGGATATGTTGGATTTCTCTCGAAAAATAGGAATCCAATGAGCACTTGTTTGTAATTTTTGATTAAATATTTTATTTTCTATAAATTTTTGAAGTTTCAGGTGATTTAAATTAATTTTTTAAACCAAAAAAAATTGTGCAGTGCTGACATCAATCATTTAGACGGGAAGATCACTTAATGGTCTAGAGAGTGACCCGCGGTTCACTTTGGACCATCCGATCACAGATCAGATAGTCCAGATTAGATCACCCAATCAAGAGGCCAGGATCGCGTGATCGGCGCGCAATTTGAGTTATCCAATCCCTCGAACCGCACGATCGGACGGTCTAGATCGCATCAGATGATCCAAAAGCCCGGATCGCATGATCCACATGCAATCCAAGCCGTCTCATCTTGTGAATTGTGGGATCGAAAGGCGGTTGTAGCCTCACCGGTAATGAACAGTAAAACTAGTTTTTTTAAAATGAAAAATGGAATTTCTTAGTGAAAATTTATCCAAATGGACCCATTTTCGAATTGATCCACATTGAAAAAATTTTATTTTCTAATTGGGATGATTTAAAGTAAAAAATGTAGGATTATCTAAGAGAAATTCCTAAAATCACAAGAAAATTAACATAAAATGCGAGAATCCTAAGGCTGGCTAAAGTTTGGCGAAATTTACGGGATGGTTTCCGGGGACGGTGAAGATCCGAGCGAACTCCCAGGTATGTGAGGAAGCTTTGAAATGATTTTTAACATTTGCCTTCCTTTGGAATGTCATCTTCTCCAATATTCACCGTCGCCTCATCGAAAAAGCTTCTATTTCTATTTTTGAGCTCAAAAATGGCTAAAAGAGGTCGGGGATGGATTCCTTTTTTTACTTTGGGGAGCTTTTGGGGGCTGAATAGTTATGGGAGGAAGAGGGGTGAAGCCTCATTTCCCCTCTTTTTATAATGGCAAAAAATCCACTCTTTTTTGAATTTTTTTTGGCTCCAAAATATTATCATCTTGCTTTGGGTGGTTGGGATGGATGATGGATTGATTGAGGACTTTGGATTTTTGGGATGGATGATGGATTGATTGAGGACTTTAGATTTTGCTCCAATGTCTTCTCTTGCTATCATATGATCAGCTATATTCAATGCAAATATTGGGGAGAGGAGTTAAATGCATGTGATGTGGGATAATTAAATGAGGTTGGGTGGAATCCTATATGGGGGAGAATCCATGAGGGATTTAAATGGGTTGGGTTAATTTTGGGCTGATCTCAAATGGGTTTGGGTCGAGTTTGATCAGCCCCCAATGGGTCATGGCTTGGTTTAAAAGGATTTGGCTCAATTTGGGTCATATGGGTCATATTGGGTCAAGTTGACCAATTTGACCAAAATTGGTCAACTTGGCTTAGGTTATGGGTTGATTCATGTTCAATTGGCTAATTGAAGATGAATGTGGTCTTTGGTTTGAATTAATTTGGATTTAGGTCAAATTGACCCTTTAGGCCAATTTGGGTTAGGTTGGGTCAAGTTGACCAATTGGTCAAACTAGGCTTAATTATGGCTTTAGTTAATTCAATAATCAATTTGGAATGAACTTGAGCTACTGTTTGTAATCAATTTGGGTTAGATCATGATTTGACCTAATTTGGTCCTTTAGGCCTATTTGGGTCAACTTGGATCAAATGACCAATTGAGCTTGGTTTGGCTCAATTGGTGGTCAAATCATATTTAAATATTGATTTTGAGTTAATTCAAATTATTAGTTTCAATCAATTTGGTGTAGGATGAGTTTTGGTTAGTTTTGGTTCATTTAGGCTAAGGGTTGACTTGGTAAAATGACTAACTTGACTTGGTTTGACCCAATTGATTACAATTGATCATTCTAGGGTGATCAACAATCATGGTGGAAAGTTTTGATGAGCTTGGTTTAGTCCAATTTGTGTTGGATTAGAAGTTGGCTCAAATGGGTCCTTTAGGTCACTTTAGGTCATGTGGACCTAAGTGGGTCATTTGGTTTGTTTGATTTGAGTTTAGTTGAACTTATATATGACCCCTAGATTGAAATAAAAATTCAATGACAATCAATTTGGAGTCTAAGGGATTTTGGCTCATTTGAAATTTTGAAGTCAAAAGGGCTAGGTTGGGTTGACTTGGGTTGGTTTCGATTTGATTTGATGATTGTAGGTTTCATTTATATTTGGATAGATAATTGAATGAATAATTGATTCAAGAGAAAATTCATTAGTTTTGATTTGATATGGATATAATTTGGCTAAGTCCAAAGAATTGGCTTAAAGGGTTTAGATTGAGTTTAGATTTGATTTTTGATATAGTTTTGGTAACTTGAATTTGGATTTCATTTACATTTATGAATATAAATGAAGGAAGAATTAATTTATAAATAGATCAATTGAGTTTGATTTGATCTAAGGGAGTTTTGGCTAAGCTTATGAATGTGGTTCATATGGCTTAGGAAGGGTCTTAGGATTTGATTTTGATTTTGGGTTTCAATCATTTGGAGTCAAATTTTGAAATTAGATTTGGAATTTGAATTTGAATTTGAGATTTGGTTTGAGAATTAAATCTGGGTTTGATTTGAGAAAGTATATCTAGATTGGGTTTAGGCAATGGGATAGGTAATTTTGTTATGCCATAAGGCATAGCCTAATCTTTTGATTAACACTTCTAAGTCTCTAGGCTTACGTTAAGTGTTCACCTAATCACTAGAAGTGTCTTATGAATAAGGAGTTCTTAGTGTCTATAAGAGTCCTAAGTCTAAGGAGAGGAGGTTAAGAGCTCACTCCAAAAGTGAGGTCAACACCAGCAAATCATAAATGTAGACTTCAACATTCCTTTATTTTTTATCTTTGAAAACATGACCCACCATCTTTTGGTAAGTCATCCTAGTATTTTTCTGCTTGAAAGGCATTGCTCTATTGCAATAGAGTCCTTACCTCTTGATAAAATATATTTTTTTAATCAGTCGGTTGCATTTAGATTTGGTGTACCTAAAAATACATGAAGAAGGCTCATCATAGAGTAACCCAATATGGAGTTGACAAGCTCATCTATTGAGGGAAGGGATATTTGTCCTATGGACACATCGAGTTTAGATTGGTGAATTCAGCACAATTCATCTACTTTTTGTTGGACTTTTACACCATGGCAATATTTGATACCCATTTAGGTTATTGTACTTCTCTAATGAAGTCAGCTTCTAATAACTTGGCCACTTCTTTTTTGATAAGTTTGAAGAGTAACATTGCAGTCTTCCTTATTTTTTTATTTGATGGTCTAAGTATCCTTATGAACTTTGAGATGATGGAAAGTGACATTGATGTCAATGCCTAACATCTCAACTGCGGTCCAAAGAATACATCAATATCTTCTTGGAGGGTTTGAATGAGGTCTTCTTCATGCCTGAAGATGATACTCGAGCTAATCCTAAAGACTTTCTCATGATTAGAGGATGTCAACACTTCTTCTATCTCCTTATGTACTTCAATTCTAGTTCATGATAGTGATTTATTCTCATCTTTCTCTTTGGACTTGCTTGCTTTAAGATATCTTGTTTTAAAATGATTTAAGTTATCCATGATAGTGATTTATTCTCATCTTATAAGAGATTTGATAGCTAGAAGGTAAGTAGATACCATTGCCCTAACCATGTTGAGTAGTGGCTGGCCAAAAATGGTATTGTTAATAGCCAGAGCTTCCATTATAACAAATTCTGCCATTGTTAAGTGTTGCTTCTGATTCTCCCCTAGGTCATGGGAAGAGTGATTATTCCTTCAGTTCTCCCCTTTCTCTTAAGAATTTGAATAGTGGTCCTCCTATAGAGGAAAATTTGGAACTCACAAAGCCCAATTTATCAAAAATAGATTTGAAATCATATTGATTGAGCTCATCATGTTGATCAATATACTTCTAGTTTGTTAGTTGGTGATTAATGCTGTGATAATAACTATATCATCGTATGGGTAACTTATGGAGGGTCTATCTATTTTTTAGAAAGTTACAGGCACTACCATGGTGTAAGGTGCTCATAACATGGTCATTGAGTTGACTTCTCTAGATTGTAGTCACTTAAGACTTGTCCTTTATAAAGACTTTCCATCTCCCCCAAAAATGATATGTATTACTCTCGCAATGTGGCAGGTATGTGATGGGGCAGGTTTATTTCCCGTCTTGGTGACTTTCTTATCCTTCCTCCTAGTGAACTCTTTGAGCTTCCCATCTTTTATCAACTATTCGACCAAGCTTCTTAAATGATGGCATTCCATTGTGTTATGCTCATGATATTTATGATCAAGCACACCATTGGGCCTTAGTGGTGGTGTCATTTAGAACAAATTCTTATTTTGATGGCCTCCACCAACTCAGCCATTGATACCCTCAAATAGAGTCACTACAACAAGTTGTAGGTATTCATTCTCCTAGTAGCGAGTTGCATGATTCCTGAAATCTCTCCTATGCATGAGTGTTTCTAATTATCGTGTCTTGTCTGGTCTTTGTAATAAAAAGTTGTCTCTTGGCAACCATCCCAAATGCGATCTCTTCGACGAGTCATTGGCACAAGTCAACGAAATTGGCTACTTTATTAAAACCTTTGGCATTTACACGAATATTTGATATCTTAAGTAGTTCGATGAGTGTTTTGGGCTATTGGTGCCCAAGGGCATACCTGAATGGGCCCTACTTTCATCCTTATGCAAGTGCTGCCTGAGCCACCATGGGTTTCAAATTCTTGACTTCTAGCATCTCACACTGAAAATGAGTGATAAACCTTCTCTAGGACACATAAGGCTCTTACCTCATTTGAAGGAGAGCCTAGTAGCTCTTCAATAGCTTATAGGTGCTGGCAAATTATGTGGTGAATATCCTTTCGAAATTGGAGAAATAGGCGATGACCCCTAGCGAGAGGCCTAAAAACCACCTCAGGGCCAATTCATTAAAGATAGTAAAGAAAAGGTAATATTTCATCGCATCATCCAAGTTCAATAATGATGTTGTTGACTTAAAATAGGTAAAATTTTAAACCTATGTAAGGGGCAAGGTTGAGCGATCTTCACGGAGAAAGCATTGGTAGGAGTCTTCTGCTCTCTTGGCCCATCTTCTCTTCTTCACTGGAATAATAAGACTCATCATGCAAGGTGGGAGTTCAAGATAATTTCCTTCCTTCTCAGTGAGTTTGGTGTGCCACTGATACTGATAATCTTTCAAGATCCATCATCCTAAGCTTATTATTAGTCTCTCTAGCACTACCTTTAGTTGGTGAGGATTCTATCCTCCATACCTTTGAAGTCTCATTTGGGTTTTCAGTTCCATTTCTGCTAAGTGATTTTAGATTGAATGCTCTATTTTTCTTTGAATCTAATTCATATTTCTTAGCCTCACCCATTCTTACCACGCTTAAAATGATGTTGGATATAGATATGTCCATGATTGAAGTAGAACCTTTAGAGACACTTAAGAAGTAGGGTTAGTGAAGAGTGGAATAATAGGTAGAGAAGAGAATGAGAGGAAGATCCAATTTTATTATCTTTTAAGTAGTCTTAATAGAAGAGGGGAGAATTTTTTTTATTCTAAAGAGAAAGAATAAGAACAAACTTAGGAGGTGAGGGAGGGTCTTTTTTGAACTAAGCCAACCGACCCAACCAAACCCCCAAAATGGAACCCCCCACTCCCTCCCGCCTTTAATATTTAGTGGAAAGGGTAGTATAGGAGATGAGCACAAATAAAGTTGGTCGAGTAAATGAAAGGGACCTACCTTGATCTTAGGTGAGTGTTCATTGTTGAGTGATGAGTATTGTGGCAAGTGGCTTATGGCTTGATTTAAGTGTGGTTATTCTACCTATTTTTATGGAATGTCAGGCTTGAGTAGCCTTAAGATGACCATTTTTCCCTAAATACTCACCTTCTATGGGAGAGTCTATGCCTATGTGTTTGACTCCCATATCCTTTCTTATTATACTTGCCATGCATGCAACAAATCTTTAACATTTAGATATCTTACTTATTTTGAGCATACAATATCGATTCGGTGTACACCACTGAATCATATTCAATTATGGTCCAACATTTTGATAAAAAATAAATTATTTTATTAAAAAATATACTACTGATTAGAGGTATTTAACCATCTATTTTCCACAAGTAAATGTACTAGTTGAAGCTTTCAATAAAACACTCATTCAAATTCTAAAAAAAATCCTTGATGAAAATAAACATTAATGGCATGAGTGGTTGGTTGAAGCCAAGTGGGCCTATCAAACCACTTACAGAACACCAACTCAATTTTTCTTTAGTTTATGGAGTTGTGGCTATTCTTCTCCTAAAAGGGAGGTTTCCTTCCTTGAGAATCAGTATTAATAATCAAATCATGATAGAATGGAATGCCCAACTTCAGTTTGAAGAGTTTAAAGATCTTGATGAGAAATGCTTGTAGGCTCAATAACATCTTAAGCTTTACAATTCAAAAATTGTTTAAGCCCATAATAACTTGGTTTGTCCTAGAGCCTTTAAAGTATGTGACTTGGTCTTGGTCCTTCGATTGTCCATTGTAGCTAAACAAGAGATGGGTAGCAAGTTTGAACCAACATGAGAATGGTCATTTATTATAGAAAATGTTTATGAAGTCAGTTTCAACTAACTAATTGATTGTAATGGTGAATGTCCAATGCTTCCTGTTAATGAGCATTACCTAAAGAAGTATTTCTCATAATTGTATTTTGAAATGAGTTTTGTGCAATAGTTTTTTTTTTATCATGATGCACTTGTGTTGATCTTTGATTATGGATAAACTCAAAAATTCTAGGAATGCAACTCTGCTCTAGGGTGTCTTCCTCTTTAAAGTACTTAACCTATTTGTTGCAAAAATGAATTAAAACCAATAGTGCCCATCAATCATGATAATAATTTTCTTTGCTAGTTAGGACTAAGTCCCCTTAGTGGCATTCTTACTATGAATAAAAAAAGCTTTAGTATGATGAGGTAAGGAATAAATCCTCCAATGATATTCTATCCCTCTAGTATGGCAAGATTGTGACTACGTCCCATAGTAACATCCTCCTCTAGTTTATACTAGTGTAATTAAGTTAGGACTAAGTCACTTAGTGGAATTCTTTCTAACTACCATTGCTAATTAGGATTAAAAAACCTATTGGCATCCTTACTAGGAATAATTTTGTTTTTAGTATAATGAGTTAGGACTAAGTCCCCTAGTGACATTCTATCCCTCCAATATGGCTAGATTAGGAGTAAGTCCCCAATGGAATCCTTCTCTAATTTTAACTTATGTATTAAGGTTAAGACTAAGTCTCTCAATAACGGCCTTTCTAACTAGCACTATTAGTTAAGACTAAGTCCCCCAGTGGCATCCTTACTAAAAAAAAATTCTTTAGTATGATGATGTGAGCACTAAGTCCCATAGTGGCATTCTTCTCTAGTTTAAACTAGTATAGTTAGGACTAAGTACCCTAATGGCTTCCTCTCCAACTATAATGCTAGTTAGGACTAAGTCCAGTAATACCATCCTTTTTTAGTTTAAATCAATGTAATGTTAGGACTAAGTCCCTTTGTAGCATCATCCAAAACTATCACCACCAGTTAGGATTAAGTCCTCCCCAAGTGGCATCCTTACTAAAAAAAAAAACCTTTAGCACGATAAGGTTAAGACTAAGTCCCCAATGGCCTTTTCTCCTTAAGTACATATATATTAGGACTAAGTCCCCTATAAAATCCTTCTTTAGCCGTGTAGCTAGGTTAGGACTAAGTCCCCTAGTGCCATCCTTTTCAACTGTCACTTCTTGTAAGGACTAAGTTCTCTTGTGACATCATTTTTAGAAAATAGAAAGAAAATCACAAGATATAATCTATCTTAATATAAACAATTATGGATCTTCTCCTTACATTGGTTAGTCATTAGGGCAATCCCATCGACTTGTTTCACTTAAAAAGATGCGAGTCCCCATGCTTTCTTCTTGAGTTAGTCATTGAAAATTGATGGAAACAGAACTCTACTATAGTGTAGTCAAGATGAAATTAAGTCTTAAAGTAGTATTTTCTATGGATAAAACAACTAGGTTATAATTGAATCCTTTAGCGATATCCTTCTTAATTACATATCTACCCATTTGAGGACTATAAAACTTAGGAAGATATGTTTCCTAGATTCTTTTAAGAATATTCCTTCCAAACTAAGATCCATTTTAACCTAAATGTAAACTCCAAATTTTCAAGTCAAATTAAATCAAGATTTGATTTCAAATTCTAAAGGCTTTAGCCAAGCTGATTGGTCAAGACTAATATATGAAGTATACTCTAGCTAATCCACCACACATATTAGGGGGTCCATTTGTTGACCTCATTTTTTGAATGAGGCTAAGATCGCTTCATAGTACTTAGGATTCCAATCTTAGAGTAATGATTTCTCCACTTTGACACTTAGAATACTCCCTTAGTGTCTAAGTGAACATGAAATTTAAAACTAAAACAAATATAACTTAAAATGAAACAAAATTTAAAATTCAAATCTTAAATTACACTAAAACCTTCTAACCTTAAGATTCAACCTAGGTCAGGCCAGTGGACTTAGCTAGGACCTTACATAGTCCAAACAAGTTAAGTGAATTCAAACACACCTGAATTCAATGAAGTTGAAAAAAACTCTAAATAAAATACATTTTAACCATTTCTAAATAAGATAATTAGGTTGATTAACCTAATTAACTTATTAAACCATATTTAACCCAAATTCAGACCCATTTAAATTAAATCAAAATTAAATCATGTTAAATTCATTTAAAAGCTTAGGATTATTATTCTAATTCAATCTAACATAAAAATGAATTCAATTTGGGTTCAAGTTGGCTAATTAGGTCATTTGACCTAAGTAACCCAAGATGGGCCCCATTTAACTCAATTCAAATTCAATTAAAATTAAATCAAGTTAAACTCTCCAAAAGGCTTAAAATCATCATACTAACTCAACCAATATCAAATTTGAATTCAAGTAAAGCCTAATTTGGCTAATTAGGCCATTTAACTCAAGTGAACTCAAATTGACATAATTAGACTATTTTGGTCTAAATTCAAAATAAACCTAAAGTTATTACAATCAATTATATCCAAACATTCTAAATAATTTAGTAAACATACTAAAAGCCTAATTAAGATAATTAATTGACTAATTTGACCCATTGACTAAATTTGACTCATTTGGACTCATTGAAATCAAGTTAAGCTCAACCATACTAGCTAAAATTAAATCTAAATCAAAACATCAACAACCAAACATGATTGGACTAATGTCCTAAA
Source organism: Cymbidium sinense (assembly GCA_021442155.1). NCBI lineage: Eukaryota > Viridiplantae > Streptophyta > Magnoliopsida > Asparagales > Orchidaceae > Cymbidium > Cymbidium sinense. Next base: position 52,388,404 of record CM038230.1, read on the forward strand.
TGAGAATGAGGTGGAGCTAAAGTCAAGAATGGAGGTAATAGAAAAAAGAAGAGATAAATGAAGTGCTAAAGCCTAATTCACTCTCACATATTTCTCATCCTCCACTTGTTTAACTTAGAGGCACTCCCGATCAAGTACCCACCTAATGCAGTAGGATAAGGGCATTATTTTCATTCAAGGCCAGCTATTGCATACCTCGATTAATGGAGGTATGGTCAGTCCATCATAAAGGGAAAAGAGAGGCCTTCTTCTAGCACCTTCCTATCCTGTTAGAAAGCAAAATTATGCCATCTCCTTCCTTTCGTGCTAGTTAAGCCCCTAAAATTGATTGGATTCCAATGAAGTGCAGTAGTGGTTGGTAGTTAGGATGATCTAAGAAGAGCCAAGAGGGAAGAATCATGGGGAAGTTGTATCTCAAGGAAAGGATTAATTTCAACATAAAAATATCCACAAAAAATGTGCATTAGTGAGGTAACTCCTCAAACCTTTAGTGAAAATCATAGGATTCAAGCATTCACAAGATTCCTAAAATTCTTGATGGAAAAATGGACAAAAAAAAATGTTTGGCCAGAATTTAGTGCTCTCGAGTGGTCGGGTTTGGTTTTACTCACTAGCATCTATGAAGAAAGCTTCTTGGTTGTCCATCCTACATGATCATGATGGGTGACCATAATTAGATCATCTCCCTTTGATTTTAAGCCCATTTGTATGGTTGGATTTAATCTAGACCATCTAATCATGGATCGAATGGTCTAGACTAAGCACTTTTCTCGCTCGAAGTACTCAAGTGCATGGCCCAATAACACTTCAACACATGTAAGTGTGGTCTAGTTAGTGTTGGCTCAACGTTGACTGGTTTAAGTAAAAAAAAAAAAAGATTTTTCAAATTTAATTTTTTTTTAAAATATCTAAAACTTCAAAAAAAAACATAGAAATTAAAATACTAAGCTAACAAACCATAAATAATCCCTCTATGGATTTAGCTTTCCAAGATAAATCTAATGAATCCAAAATCTCCAACTTTTATTGAATATTTCAAAATTAATTTATCTTTAATTAAAAATAAAAATTTTTAATTAATCATAAAATAAGAATCCAATTAATTAAAAGTTTTTAGAGATTGAAATTAATGCTAATCCCTATCAACCATAAAATTTTTAAGTTAAATAGGCTTCTAGATTAGGAGTTATTAATTTTTAAATTTTAATGGCTGATTTTGAGAAAATAATCAATAACATATTATAGTGAGTATGGAAACCATCCAACTCACTCAAAAAGCTTTAATAAATGTCAATGAAGATGGAAATGTTAATTAGTTCCTTTGAATCATACTAAATCATAAAATCATTAAAATAAAGATTAATTAATTATTAATAATTTGGTTTAATTGACCTAAACTTAAAAAATTTATATAAAATTAACCATAAAGCCAAAAAATATAAATAATCTTTCTCTACTCATATTTTAGAGAGAAATCTAACAAATTTAAAAGCTTTACAATTTTACCAAATATTTTTGGATTAATTTGAATATTATTGAAATCTTAAGTCTCAAATTATTTTCAAAATATAAACTCAATTGGATTGAAATTTCTAGGATAAAAATATAATGCTAAGATCTACTTACCATGAAAACTTTTAGTCACTCAAAGCTCTAGATTAAAAGTTCGGATTTTTAAAGTACATTAGGATAATTTGAATAAAAAAAGTAATGTACAATTAAAAATATATAAAAATGCACAAAATGATGTAAAATATTTTCAGTAACATCATAGGCCATATAAATTAATTAAGTTCACGAAAGTTCATAAATCTTAGAAACACTTAACTTAAGGTTTAATGAAGGGTAAAATTTTTAATTAAATGACCTAATTGGAGCATAATTTTATAAAATTTGATAAGAAATCAACCATTTAGCCAAAAAAAAAAAATAATAAAAAAATAAAACAAATACAAATGCCCCTCCCTAAATTTATATTTCAAAAAGGAATCTAAGAAAGATAAAGTTTTAAAAATTTTCCAATTATTTTAGGATTAATTTAAATATTATCAAAAATAAGATATTTTTAATTTATTCAAAATACAAATCAAGTTGAACTAAAAATTTTAAAGAAGAATCTTAGTGCAATTATCAACTTACAATAAAAATTTGAAGTTAATGAGGGCCTTAGATAAAAATTATAATTTTTTTAGCCATATCAATATAATTTAGAAAAAATAATTAATATAAATCTATAAAATTCACAAAGTACATCAAATCAAAACAATTTTCAATATATTTGTTAACATTAAAGATTCTTAAAAAGTTAATTACACCCTTTGTATTTGATTGAATCATAAAAATCATCTAATTATGGCTTACTAGGGAATAAAAATTTAATTAATCAAATTAATTGAGCCTAAGCTTCAAAAATGAATAATAAATTAATTAATAGGCTAAGAATTATAAATGACCTATCTAGATTCAACATTGAAAGAGAAATCTACCAAAATTGAAAACACTAAATTTTGCTAAATATTTTAAGAATAACTTAGAAATTATTAAAAAAATAATAGTTTGTTAATTACTCCTAAATTACATACATAATTAACCTAAAAGTTTTTTTTGGTTGGTTTATCATATCAAGTTCCACTTTTTCATAAAACTTTCATGGCATTTAGATCATAGAATTAAAATTTCTTATTTATTAACATTCTTAAGATAATTTATTCAATTATTTATTTCCTTTAGAAATAAAATAAAAATTAAAAATATCATGAATTGATTTAAAACTTCCATATTGACAAAAAAATAATTTATGTAAAATAATTAAACCCACTAAACTTATTTAAAACATATAATTTTTAAATATTAATTGCAATCAAGATAATTAAAATGATAATAAATCATTAATTGAGGTAATTAATTGAATCTTATTGATGTTAAATGTAATAAACGAAGTTAATTGATTAGTTAAGTCAATTATTTAAGTTGCACTCAACGAATTCTTAATTAAACCTTAATTAAATCAAATTAAACCTGATTAATCATTAACTAAAATTTCAAGATAATCATTAATTGAATTAATCATTTTAATTAAGCCTCAATTAAGTTAATTAATATTATAATTTATCATTAAATAAACTTTGATTAAAACAATCATGATTGACTTAATTAATCATTAATTGACTTTAATTAAATAAATTACTTAATCTTTAATTAAACTAAACACTATTTTAAGTAATTATATTGAATTTAATTAATTTTTATCTAAAATTTAATTAAATTAATCACTAAATCAAAGTAATCATTTTAATCAAGTTAAAACTCAATAAATCATTTATTCAACCTTAATTGAAGTATTGATTTAAATCAAATCAATCATTTTGAATATAATTTATCATTAATTAAGTTGATCACTTAATTAATTTAATGATGTCAAATTTAAACAAACATTAGTTAATTTCTAATTATGTTAATTATCCAATTAAACTAAACACATTAAACCCTTTTTTTATAAAATCAAATTTCATTCAAAAAGGTGTGAGGTACAAAAGAAGAGGCAACTAAACAAAATTACAAAAAGTTCCCTCTACTATGCACTAAACATCACTATGTAGCAACTGGTTTTTCTTAAAGGATGAGAGGAGATGATGAATTCTTCATTAAGTGCACTTTGTCTAGCTAGAAAATCAGTAGGTTGATTGTCCTCATGATATATATGGCTCCATTCTACTCTTTTCTCATTAAGTAGATGCTCAATTTGCTTTGAAATGTTGGTCAAGTATAATGGATAAGCTCTTTCTAGTAATGTAGTATAATAACTTTGGAAGAATCGACTCTAGCCAAATGTTATTCAGAGAGCATTTAAAAGCAATTTTAATAGCTATTAAAAGGGCTAGAGCTTCCAAGTGTAATGTTGACTTCACGACACATGCCATTGAATAGTAAAACATACAATGACCATTTGCATTCCTAAAGACACCAACAATTATAGATTATAACTATTTGGAATCTTCAATATAACAACCATCAAGAATAATTTTAATTCAGCTCCATCTTAATTTAGCCAGATGAATAGCTTCCAATTTGATGTAACTACAAGATGGTGACAGACCTTAATTAAATTCAATTTTTATGTTCGAACTTTAATCATTATAGCTTCAATTCTAGTTGTATAGTAAGCTTTTTGAATATAATATATGATATGAAGGATTGATTTATCTATTTGAGAAATGAGACCCTTATATTGTGCTTAACATTATTTCTAGCCATCTAGATGACCCAATGGATTATGATTGGGATTAGAGTCCTAACATGTATAGTTACCTGTTGTATACCATGGGGCTTCCAATCTATTAGGGCATCCATAATAAAGAGATAGCTAGCAAATGGAATATGAATTTTAAATATGTCTCATATACGTTTCCAAATAGTCAAGTAGATGTAAAACAAATGAGTGAATTCTTCCTCATTCTCTCTACTTGGCCCATATTTAGAAGGTTTATGCAATCCTTCTAGCTTTAAGATATCATCAATAGGGAGTAATTTTATAAAAATTCTCCATCCAAAAAAGAAGATGGAAGGCTTTAGCATGCTATTCGAAATAAAATTCTCCTAATCAATTGTAGTACACATTCTTGTCACCCCATAAATATATTTAGAAATGGATTAGACTTGATTGCATTTCAAAACTATAAAGAAGCTATGGCAAAAAGGGCAGGGGTGGGGGTGAATTAGGTAATTAAAAAATTTTCAACTTAAAACTTTAATTTTGAACTTTATAAAAAAGTTAGTTGTAAAGATATTTTTAATATATTATAGAATATAAGCAAGCAAACAATTAAGTAAATAGAAGTGCAAAAAATAAAAGATAAGAGACAACAAAAAGAGGGCAGGGCATTGGGGGGTGGTGAATTAAAAAATTTTCCACTTAAAACTTTAATTTTAAACTTTATAAAAAATTTAGTTGTAAATATCTTTTTAATATATTATAGAAAATAAACAAGCAAGCAACCAAATAAATAAAAGTGCAAAAAAGAAAAGATAGGAGACAAAGAGTTTTACATGGTTCGGCCATACCCAAAAATCGGTGTATGTTCATGCCTAGTCTCCATGACTAGGAATTCACAAATCAAAAAAAGATTACACTCAATCTCCCATACTTTCCTACACTAGGAAAGTATGACCCCAACTCAGTTCTTTCCTACATTAGGCCAGTACAACCCTAACAACAAGTTCAAAAGAAAAAAAAAACAATTTGAAATATTTAACTCTCAAAATTTAAAATAATTTTGCACTCAAATCCTAACTACATAATATTAAGACATATAAGAAAGAGAGATCAAGTTTATGTTATATTATTAAAGGAATTTGAAATAATGCAATGAATGACTTTTTAAAATAATATTCAAGGTTTCAAAGTGTGTAAATGACTTATGAAAATAAAACAAATTCAATCAATCCAAAGAAAATTTCTTTTAAATATATTTAAGGAAGAATGAAAAGAGATCAAAAGATTATTTAACAATAAAGCACATAAAACTTTTTATTCAAATCCAACCAATAACCTTAATATTCAGGAAAGAAAGTGAATAATATTTTCAAATCACTTGCATAAAATAAATCCTTTTAAATCAAACCAATCATTAAATGAAAAATAGTAATCAAAGTAATCCTTTCAACTTACTTGACTTATAAATGAATAGAGATTAAGGAAGATCGAGAACTTTAAAACATTTAAAACTTTTTCATTCAAAGGCAAGGAATGGAATAACAAATTCAAAGTATTGAAATGAAATTAAAGTTCTTACTCAAGTGTTGATGTACAATTAAAGAAGAAGTTGACTTGATCTTGAACCTTTCAATTTTTGTTAATAAATCTTGAAATTGGTTGAAGAGACTCTCCACTTGATTATTGATGAGAATGAGAAGTGAGGGGATGATCTTAAACACAAAACCTTCGAAGATCTTTAAGCCATGTCTCGGCCAAGATGGAATCAATAAAGGAATATACATAGTTGCACTTTGTTCTAATCAAAGACCTTATGGAGGCCTCAAGCAAGAAAAAAATAGTGAGAAAGAGAGACCAATGCCATCTTGATGGACCCAAAACCTTAGGTAAGGTTTTAGCCAAAGAAAGAACAAGGGTGAGAAGAGGGTTTAACACTTGAATCAAGAGAATTCTCCAAGAATTCAATTTGTAATAGTTTGAGCAAGTTGGAGAGGAGCAAGAAAATGAATTGTTAGGTCTTAACCTCATCAAATAGATAAGTGGATTGGCAAAGTATGAGAAAAATAGAGGGGAAATCCATTTAAGGAATTAATCAAAGCAAGATAGTTGGTTAAACACATTTTAAATAGGGATTCAATAAATATTTAATGCAACATGATATGATATGTTGAGTTAAATAATTTTATTGAATGAGAAAATATGAATTTAAAAAATAAAGCTAATAAAATAAATCCAATATATGATAACAAGAATTTCAGTCAAATCACTTCCAAAATAGATCAATCTTAATTTAATGTAATAAATTACATGTAAAAAATGATGAATCAATTTAGGAAGCTTTTTGAATAAATTATATAAATTTATTCATTGAAAAATAAATGATAAGGGAGGCCGGCCAAAAATTTCCATAAATTAGAAAATCAAAATAGGAAATTGTATAAATAAAAAGCTCATTTGAAGTTTAATTTGAATTAACTTAAATTAAAATAAATAACTTCAAATTATCTCAATTAAAGCTTGATAGGGTCTACCAAGGATTTCCAAAAAGAATTATATCACTTTTGGAAGTAAATAAAGGCAATTTGAAATTTGAAATTCAAAGTATTTGATATTAAAATTCAAATAATTTTAAAATTTAAAATTCCATAAAATGAGGGAAAATAATATTACATTAAATAAAATAAATCACATTACACTTCTCATCCGAAAATCATAAAACAAGTTGGCCAAATATAATTGTGAAGATAATTTTGATAGGAGAGAGAAAGGATAAGAGATAGAAAATGAATAATATGGATAATTCTAGAATAATTTCATTCTCTTTCAAAAAAAACTCAATAATAAATATGACTAAGCATACAATTAGTCAAATTAAGTGTGAAATATATTCAACTCACTTTAAAATATAATGGATAAGGCTTAATCTCATGCAACTCCTTAAATTATCTAAAAAGGATAATTTAAAGAATAATTGAAAATATCATCCAAATAAAATATGAAAATTATGCAAAAATTCAAATAAATGATAGGAAAATATTTAAATCATTATTTTTATATTTTAAGTACTTATTTATCTTGTTATTGCATAATCTAGGAGGATTCCCAAAATGTACTTGTCTAGCTAATCGTGACTTTCCAAATTTGACTGAGCTTGTTGAGTTTGATGAGCTTTTTGAAGCACTTACACACTAGTTTCATCTAATAATATGTTTGTTATCATCAAAATCAATTGCATAAGCAATATGGCTCATGGATTCAATAAAATCTAGCTTGTCTTTTGTATTGTATTTAATATGAATCTTCATAATTTCTTTAAAAACCTCTAAGGGAGTTAACTACTACAGCTTAGTAATATTCCAATGTGTGTCAATCCAACATTCAAAATAAGTTATTTTCATATCAACTTGTTTAACTTGATACTCTTGCAATGGGGCATCAAGCATCTTGCAATCTAACCAAATGTTCATCTTACCCTCACCCAGATTCTAGAAAAATGAGCTCTTCTACTTGGTGCCATTGTTTGACCACAATTTTCATTCATTATAGCCAAGTATCCTTTGTGAGCATTAGTCAATCTTATGTGTGATCTTAAATTTGGAGTGCATATATTTTGTCTAATGAATAATTTGCTCTAAATCTGATCTATAGTTTGATATTATTTATCAAAATATACTCTTTATGTGATCTGAAGCCTAGGCCTCCCTCACATTTCACCTTGCATATTTTCCTCCAACTAGCCTAATGAATAGTGTTGCCATTTCTCCTCCAAATGAGTCTATCAAACATGTTCTCTAATTTTCTTTTCACTTTAGTGGGCATGTTGAAACCTTATATGGAGTAGAAGGGAATATAATTCAGGATACTTTGCACTATGGTAATCCTCCCACCAAAGAAGTGGAAGGCATTTCCCAAGAATTAATATGTTGTTGTGCCTTTGCTGCAATATCATCAAATAAAACACATCTCATCCTACCCTTGAAATTATTAATCCCCAAATATTTCATTAGTAAATCAGCTTTTGAGATGCCCATTATATTTTTGATTCATCTAATCTTTTCTATACTATAACCTTTACCTATAATAAACTAGTATTTAGATCTATTCATCTATATCTTTTAAACATCTTCAAAGTGTTAAATTAGCTTTGTGATATTTTTGATAAATGTTTTACTAGCATTTTTGAATTTAAGTACATTATTTGCAAATTTAAATGAGAAATCTTCATATTCCCCTTAGCCACATAAAGCGTAATTGGATAAGCACCTTGCATGTTGTTGATTAGTCTGGATTGATGATCCAGGGCTAAAATAAAAATCATTGGGGATAGTGGGTCTCCTTGTTCAATGACCTTATAGGAATTAAAATAGCCATGTGCTTCTCCATTAATAATAAATGAATACAAATTGTTTTGAAGTAGCTTCTTAATGATATTGCAAAACTCAAGGAAAAATCCTCTCACTCTTAAAACTATCTAGATAAAATTTCTAGTTTATAGTATCATATGCCTTCTTATTTTCTAATTTAATGAGAATATTTCTTTTTATACATTTTCTATCTAAGTCTATAACCAACTTTGAGCTAGCAAGATATTGTTTGTTATGTATCTACCTTTTATAAATGTAGTTTGATTTTTAAAGATAAAATTGGGGAGATGAGTTTGTAGTTAATTGGCCATTATTTTATACATTAATCATTATCAACTTCAATTAAATCTTATTTAAATCATAAATCTCATATGTACTTAATTGAACCTCAATTAACTCAATCAAGTTAATCATATTAAATTTATTTAAAATAAATTAAATTCAATTGAAATGATTAAGTTAATCACGTAAAGTGTAATTATCTGGTATATAGTCTAGAAACTCAAGATCATAGGGCTACTGGCTCAAAGGACATCTTTACCTCATATCTCTAGTACACATATCAATAAATGCAAAAGATTGATAAACACTTAATTTCTTTAAATATAAAGATAAATTTGCATGAATTTAAGAATATAATGTCATCACCTTAAAATCCATAAAAGACACTTGCTTTAAACTTTAGAATGAATTTTCATCCTTTGATGAAATGTCTATTCTACTAGGATTAGCGTGTTTAGGAACCTAACCTAAAGTGAGGCCCACCATCCTCTGCACTCTTTAAAATATTAAACCTAATTGTAATGTAAATCAAATTAAGATCTAAAAGTCATGTTAAAATCCTCTAAACACTTAAACTAAAAGCTTTTAATGGTAAACTAAATTGAACCTCAAACTCAAACTAAAATTTAAGCCATGAGAGCCTAGTGTAGCCTCACTAAACAATCCCCTTTATGCACACTGAATTGCTAGGTCACAAACTTTAAATTTAGGTTAGGTTGGTCCTTTGCTTATGATGTATTATTTTATGGTGTACTATTTTAGACTGGATGTTAGGATTAATGGTTCATAAAATGGATATTAAAGTTTTATTTAATTAGATTAACACTATTTACTGTAGGGGGTTGTGATATAATAAAATTTAAATTAAAATAATTTGCTTACAAAGTGTTATTTGCTTAAGTCCCTAAGCATAGCCTATTAAAACTGGTGCTAAACCTGAATAATTGAAATATAAACTACTTATGTGTATGTGTGTTTTGATAATCTCTATTTTGTAGGTTTGGTTAGGATATCTCTTTTCAAAATTTGAATTATAATTCGATACTAGAATTAGGTTATGATCTTTGGGTTTAAGATTTGCAAGAGTAGATTGCACAATCTGGTAGTCTCCTATAAAGCTTAAAGAGCTCTCTAAAGAATGAGATAATCCAAAGAATGAAGCCCCACCATAGATCATAACTTTAGTTTTAGGATAAGCTGTATAAGGATAGAGCTCGACTACTCATTTTTCTCTTTCTTCTAGAATGTATGCCATAACATAACTGCACTAGCCTTTCTTTTAGTTAATATAATCTACTTGGTCTATTTAATTTGGATGTGTAAGAAAACAAGCATCTTTAAATTTTTTTTCTTTAATTTTTGTGATGTAATGTGAAATCCTAGTTTATGCAATATGCTGCTAAGATAAAACTAATTTTTTTTTCTATCTAATTAAATTAATCAACTCATAATCACACTTTAAAGACTTAAGAATAAGTAATAAAATTGACTAGAAATCTTAGGACTGTGATGTGCAATCATAAAATCATCTTTAATTTTTCTTTGAAATTAGAGTCTTCACTCATTTCAAGTTAGTTGGGAGACTCTGACCATTATTGATAGCCATCCTTGAGTGAAGGATATATTTCTTATTGATTTGGCCCATAACTTTAGTTCACCTGCATGTAGGCATACTCACATACCCAAGCCTAGTTAGAAGAATTATGAGTTTAAAAATTTATAAAAGTTGAAATCATTTTGCATTAATTAGAAGCAATATTGATACCATTCATGATATTAGGCTCAGGGAGTGAGTTTAGATTCATAGTTTCTTTCTTAATTAATATTAGCCTAAACTATCTTATATTTAATAAAGGCTAGACTCATGATTTTAAAGTATAGGAGGTGTTAACTAGCAACCCTTCTAGGTGGGTTATTATAAGTTTAAAAGAGGCAGAATAGGCTCATCTTCTTAGGTGAGAAAGAATTGATATATCCTGACTTCCCTATTAGACTTAGTTGAGCTCTTAATTTATGTTGCATGCACTTTTAGATTGATGATTTGAAGCATCCTATTTCTCTACAGGATTAAGTCTTCACCTCCAAGGCTATTTTGTTATGTTGTGCTACTATAATCTAAGTCTTGGCATTATAATAAAATGTTAACTTAAAATAAAATATATCTCACTTTTAAAGCTATTAAGCCTAATTATATAATTGGTTGAAGTGCTTATTAGGCTGTCCAAAATTAAAGCACTTCTTGCTTATCCTCCTTTGGAACCCAAAAATAATAACTCTATTTGAGTTATACCATTTGACTTCCAAATTTAGTAGTATTGACATTAAACTTTGAAATATATAGAGATAGTGAGTTAATTTATTCAATTAAGAGTTTTCTAAAGAGAGTTTTCTCTATTATGATGTAACTATTTATAAGGGCTTGCCTCTATAGGGAATTGAGAACCAAGTATAAAAATAAATCATGTTCTACTTTATCCATTTAGTTTAGGGGGGAAAATCTCTAGTATATGCAGACCCATTAGTCTTAAGAGTTCTTATTAAGTGAACAAATATATTATCATATGATATTTTCATCTCTTAAGAAAGTATATTATTTTTTAATGATGCATTTAATAACATAAATAAGAAACCCCAAGATCTGTATAGTGTTTCAAATAAAATAACTATATTGCTAATTCTTTGAAACCCTTAACTCATACTTTTATAGCAAGAATGTCGATGAGAAATTACATAAGTAGTCTAGAGTTTATCATAATGTTTTTGAAGAAAAATTTATATCCATAAAAAGCACATTATCATCATGGATCTTCAAGAAAAAGACTTACTCTTCTTTTATCTTTATTTCACACTTTCCAACTATTGATCATACACAGCTCTTAGATGCTCCTAGCTGATAATTCTCTCTTAAACTAACTTTTATATTTTTTTTGCTAGATTGGTCTATCTAATGGCTAGTTCACAACCTTTTCTACATTTCCACTCATTTTAAATATATTATGGTTTTGCTTAAGGAAATTTATAGAGAGGTCTTGGTCTTATCAAGGCCAAGTAAGGCTTGCAATAGACTCCCTTATCCTCATCAAGCTTTATAATAAATGAATTCCCCTAAATAAGTCTAGGAAAAGAAATCTTTAAATGGGAAAGGCTCAAGCCACATAGCCTAGTCCATTCCTTTGGTTCAAGCCTAGTATGAGGTGGAAACGATCTCAAAGTCATTGGATAAATTTAAATATAAATAATGATTCATATCAACTGTACACGTTATTTTTATTTATTTATATTAAATTTTATTATGGTATGAATATTGATTTAAGTCAAATGAAATTTTATATAACAATCTTTTAACAAAATATTTCTCCAAAATTAACTTATTTTTATTTTTGGATATTAATTATTTTTTATTTTAATTAATTATTATTTCAAATAAATTTTAAAAATTTTCAAACTCATTAAGAGGTTTCTATTATTACTATAAGACTCTTATTAAATTATTAATTTGTTTAAATCATATTATTTTATATTCAAAAATATTAATAAATGTTAATTAAATTTAGAAATTTAGGAAAAAATAGAAAGTGTATTTAGCATCATAATATTCCTCTTTAAATTTAATTTTAGTGGTATATTAATTTATTTAATCTAATTGATGTTTTGTTTTAAATTATTTAATAATTTCAAAATGTTTTAATAAATTAGGTGGAGTTTCATAATCTTAGATACACATTTCAAAACTTTTAAAAAAAATAATTAAATTATTTATATGGTGTGTGTAAATTTTAAGTAAAAATGGCTATTTCTAATGTATTATTATTTTATCCTTAATGGGTCCCTTGCCATGTGGTGTTCCTTAGAGGTGTCTTATGGTAATTATAATAACAAAATCTATTGGGATTTATTTAATATATTTTATTAAATTTAATAATAATAATACCTATTTTTTATAATTTTTTAAATATGTTATCTCATGAAGATCATTACTTTTATATAAAAAGAATTCAAAATGATAAATAATCTAAAAATTCTTAGATTTAAAAATTTTATTTTTGAATTGGAAAATAAATTAATTTAAAAAAAAATCTAAGTTCATAATTTTCCTTAATTTCCATCAAATATTTTTATCAAGTAATCTTAAACTATGATTTCATTTGATTAAATTTATTCACAACAAAAATCTTATTAGAACACCACACTACTTTTAAGTGTTTGTACTCTATAATTATTGTAATATATTGAATCAAAACATGTAATTCATTGCATTATCACATTAAGTTCTTAACTTAATTTCTTTGATTTTAATTTTTTAATTGAACTTTTTTACACTAATTTATATGTACAAAAGTTGATTATTAAGTAGGTAAGTTAAGAACACATTTTAGGACCAACTTACACAATATCTTAGGAGAAAAACTACCTTCTAAACTATTTTAATGGTTCACATCATCAAAGTTATTCATATTATTCTAAGTCAATGTGGGAACTTTATGTCCTGGTATTGCACCTTTATCAAAATTTCAATACTTCATCAATTCTTTTATCTTAGTATGCTTGTTTATGCTTGTCTATTTTTCCTGACCAGTGCTTTCTTTATCCCCTCAGTCATATTTACTTGACTAGAAAATTCTTATAGATTAGTCATACATAAATAACTTAGTGTTTTCATAGCATGTTTATAATCCTATGAATATACTTATGCCGTTATATGAGCATAATTATCATTTGAATAAGGTTTAATTTGAGTTTGACTAATACTTTCTTTGGTTAAATGTTTTACTTGACCAAGCCCATTTTGACATAATCATCTCATAGTTTAGCCACCATTAGTGGTTGAACTTTTTTTGTTCTATTTTTTGCTTTATAAATAGATTATTTATGTTTAGAACTTCACCATGCACTCTAATTATTTTGAATATTCTTTTATGGATTAAGGATATTCTTACATGTCCATACCCTACTTGAAAACTTGAATCTTGTACTTCGTAGTTGATAGTTTTATCTATCTTTATTATATTAATACATTTATAAGCATATAAAATAATGTTAGTAATTTTGGTTAGAGTACAACTAAAATTTTATTTAATGGGTTTAATTAGTCTAAAGTTCATCACTCTAATTAATAGCAAAGTGATAAGCTGTAAGATAAATCACACTCTTATATATACAGCTTAGCTTAATAAGTCATTATGATCATGTAAGTTAACCCTAGGATACATAAACTATTGCACAAACTTATGTGCTATGATAATTCACAACCCATTTATCCATTTAGTATAGAAATGATGTAGTTACATTGATATCTTGATGTGAAAATCCTTTGATGGTTGAGAGGAGGCTGCTTTAAGAACAACCAAGATTTAAAATTGATTGGAGTGATTGTCACTAGGTTAGTTTTGAAGCACTTGGATGAAATTATTTTTTTGAGGTACTTGTCATTTAACAATTGCTCTCTACTTTTACTTTTATAAGAAAATAATACATTAATATACAAATTTTATGATGTTTTTTTGTGAAATTATATTCTTTAATATTCCAGTGTGCTATACTAACTATATTTAGTTCTATGAGTGTTTTTATCACACTTTTGAAAAATTTAACTATATGATAATGTATAAACAAAGTTTCTTGACCCAATATATGTTGATCCCAAGTCTTGGTAAATATTTTGAACCAAATGAAAAGGCTAGATGCAAAGTTTGGAGAAATTATGACACCTAAGAGGGGGGTGAATTAGGTGATTTAAGAAAATATTATAAATTAAAACTTTAACTTTAGGGTTGATAAGAAAATAATTTTATATTGCTATGTTAAGTAATAAATATCACAAAGCAAATTAAAATAAATGTAAGCAAATAAAAGAATAAGAAGCACACAATTTTTTTCATGATTTAGTCAAACTACAAAATAGCTAAAATCCAAGTCTAGTCACTCCAAATAGGATTCTATTATCCTAAATCACAAAATAAAACACTGTACTCTCTATAAAATGGATAAGACAACCCAATAACAATAATATACTGTCCAATAATAGGATGAGTACAATATGAACATAAATTATGCATATTTTTTTAAAAAATACTTTCTTTGCAAAAATTACTAAAAAATATTGCAACTATCACACTCAAATGTTGATCTTTTAACTTTCATATGATAATCACATAATAAAAATTAATATGCAATAATAATAACTAATAGAAAATTAAGTAAATTTTTTTGTAATGTTAAACTAGTTTTTCAAGTTAATGCTTATGATAAATATAACTTATGTGTAAGTAATTAGTGGAAAGATGATTTTCATATCTTAATTTATACAATGCTAAAAGATAAAATTCAAGAAATACAAAAATTCTTATTTAAATAAGTATAATGAATATCAATAATGCAATAAGTTTTTAATGATTTTCCTACCAAAAAGTATATACTTTTGGCATACAAATAATTAAATTCATTAGCATAAAATTAATTCTTTCAATTATATGATTTAGTTATAGCAAAATTAATTGTCAAATGCAATGATTAATGAAGATAAATCAAGTAAACCAAAATAAATTAAATTTCAATAAATAATTAATATTTTTATGATTAAAATGAAATTTTAACATATAGTAAATTAATTTAATCAATCCAAAAAAATGTAATTTTACCAAATGATGATTTATTTTAGAAAATAAGAATTTTACAATCACAAATAAATTATAGATAACAATAAAATATTACTTCAAAAAATGAAATTGCAAGTAATTGAAAATTTTAGTATCCAATAAATATGTATATGAGAATATATTATTTTGGGAATTTGTTCTAAATAAATTTTGAACCTAAATTAAATAATCACAAACTTGGACCAACAAAATTTATATTAAAAAAATTTAGATATAATTATATGTGCAAAAATAACTTGATTTAACAAGAAATGTAAATTCAAAATAATTAAATATAGAATTTTTTTTGCTTAAACTTATTTTAATATACCAAAGTTTAGAATACGAGATGCATAAGAATTCATTCAAACATGAAAAAGTGATAAATTAATTTTAAAAGAAATCAATTGCACAAAAAAAATTAAAATATAGTCATTTGAAAAATCAAGAGCAAGAAAAATCGATAATGATAAATTTAATCACAAGAACAAAATTGAACTTTGAAAAGTATGGATCTTACTCAAAGGATTTGAAAATGATTTGAAGAAAGAGCACCACAAACCTTTGAAACAACTCCTCGACTTGTATGAACCATTTCTTAAAAGAGTAGAGCTTGGGGGAATCAAGAGTAATTTTGCAAGAAAGTTTAAAAAATGTTGAAACCTAAAATTATCTCCAAATCACAATGTCTCAGTTTTTGGGAGTTTAACATGTCTACCAGAGAAAATAATTAGGGTTTTGATTTATAAAAGACTTTTAAATAGGTCCACAATGAAGCACATGCCCAGGAAAGGTTTTGGAAAGATTTTTAGTTAAAAAATAATTCAATTCCTAATGATATGGTAGACCATTCCAATTATATGTGGATCAAGTTAAAGTAAAGTCAAAATACATCCAAATAACTAGGAGGATTAAAGGAGGCAAATTAAAATAATAAAACCTAAACTTTATTTATTTAAGCAGTTGGGAAAGTTAAGAATCAATAATATTGGTTTTACTTATAAAAAGTAAAGTATTGTATAATACATTTATGGAAAAATAATTTTAAATAAAAAGTAATAAAATAAGAATTAAAACTTTATATTATTTCTATGAAATTTTTTTAAAATATAATTTATCTTGAATATGTAGTTATTTATATTAATATTTTAAATGATAAAGACAAGCAATAATTTTATTTAAATAAATGCAATTTTATTATTAATAATAAAATAAATCAATAATGATTTAAATAAGAAAATTTTTATAGTAAGGATTAAACACAAAATAATGAAGCAATTTATGTATCATTGAATTTTTTAAAAACTGAAAATACAATTCAATTTTTTTATGAAATAATAATGTAATAAAAGTAATGAATATATTTAGTATTTAAGTTAATTATGAGCTCATTTGCCAAATTTTACGAAGTGCCATCTAATGACTTCTAAAACCCATTAAAGCTATAAAATTTTGCTCTTGATTTCTCTAGCTTATTGCTTTTGATCTAACATTCCAAAAATATACCTCAATGTAAAAAAAACATTCTTCATGTAAAGTTTTTATAGAAATATCACTAAAATATAAATTAGTACTAATAAATTTAATATTAACATCTCTTTTATAAACATAATCTTTAATAAAATGATGTCAAATCAATGTAAGCTTGGTCTATGAGTGTTGGATTGGATTTTTGGTTAAGCTAATAGTACATGTATTATCACACTTAACTAGAATGTGTTCTTACTCAATTCTAAAATCTTCTAATTATTGCTTCAACCAAAGGATGTAAGCTAGATAACTACTTGCAACTATATATTGAGCTTGAGTAGTGGCTAAACTTATAGTGTTATGTTTCTTAAGAGACAAAAACATAAGTGATGATTCTAAAAATTAACATGTTCTTGATATGCTTTTTTTCATCAATGTTATAACCTATAAAATCAAAGTTAGAACATATACTTTTTTAGACACCATATACATAATCTGGATGCATCTATCAAATAAAGAAAGATACGCTTGACTATTGTTAGATGTGATTTTTTAGACAGACAGGAACTTATAATATTCATAATATCATACTTATTAATAACAAGGTAAATAATGAACTTATCATACTCATGTTAAGCTTTTCATCAGTTTACCTGACTCATCTAAATACAATTTTATGGCTAGGCTCATGTGGTCTAATTTTTAATCAATTAATTTGTACAGTTAGTTTGATAGAATAAAAGTGTCATTTTTTATTGCTTCATTTAAAAACACAAGAAAAAACTGAGCTCACTGATTATGCTCATTTCAATAATTTTAAACATAAAAAATGAGAATTCATGGCACAAATATTCATTAGTACTTCAAAACAATATGCCATATTTGTACTCCTATAAAATAATTAGATAATCTCTTATATATTTTAAAAGTAAGATAGTGTCTACATTATCAATTATAAATCCATGGTAAATAAAAAAATTATTTAACTTATCATATAGATCAATTAAGGTTCTCAAATCTAGGGGGTTGCTCTACAAAAATTTCTTAGTTAATAAACCTTTTGGAAATGCACTTTTACATCCATTTAAAAATATTTGAAATCCTTATAGTAAGTGTAAGCATGGAGCAACTTAATAGCTTCTAATCTTGCTTTAGGTGTAGAGGATTTCTCAAAATTTATGCTCTTAACTTGATTATAACCCTATGTTAGTAACATAGCCTTATTGTTAGCTCCACGGGCCTAATGACTCATAATTTCAAAATTTAATGATAATAAATATATGTTTAAAATAACTAATATTTTAAATTTGATTTTTTGTGGAAGTTATCAAAATAATCTAGAGCATTCATAGCCAAATAAAAGAGATTTGATCGATTTTAAAAGTCATTAGGCTAATTTTTATAAAATTTTTTAAATGAGCTTTCAATAACATTGAATGATAAATTTTAGTCATTACTTTCTTCATAGATTTATTTTATTAACAATTGAATTATATTTTTAATTTTCAAAAATTTATACATACATAAATTTGTTCACACATAATTCAATGACTCATTTTGTTATGTTAAAATTTATTTTGTGCAAAATTTTCCTAATTAAATAATTAATGATTTATTTTATTATTAATGCAATAATTTAATTTAGTTAATCAAAGTTTCAAAATTTTTTATTGGTTGAATTCTAGCTATTTTTATCTTGTTTTTATTTTATTTTACTTGAATATATATATATATATATATATATATATATATATATATATATATATATATATATATTCTTATATTCAGATACATACATAATACTTTGCATTACTTTTTCTTAATATGTCTAAATCATTGCTCCTTAGCTTGGCCAAAATTTGTCTCCATTTAAGTTTTTTTTTTATCATTTTAATTTCCATTTCGACTTATATCATTTAAATTCCAATATAATCCTTTCAAATCCCTTGGCCATTTGATTCTTTAATTTGATACCAATTACTCTAATTATTGAGGAGATAGTCACCTATTGTAGGATTCAATTGAAATAAATTGCTTTCAATCATTTTTTTTTCCAAATTTTATTTCTTTGGCCATGGATTGAATTAAGTTATTTAGTTTCAAAATAAAAGCTTAGCCTAATTTGGTAGCTACAAAAAAGCAAAAACTTCTTCCAATATTTTAGACTTATTTGGGAACAATGATTTTTCAAGTTTTAATCTTTTGCGTGTTCTTTCTTGCAATATATCCCTTGATTTTTCTAGATATCCTCTCAAAAAATTTGTTCATGTGAGTGGAAGGGTTGCTTCAAAGGATTGAGGTGATGTTTCTCTAAATCTCTTTTAAATCCTTGAGTTAGACCCATTCTTTTCAAGTTATATTTTTTTTTTCTTGTGATTAAAATTAGATAGTTCATTTTATTTGTTCTTAATTTTTCAAGTGCTCACTTTCTAACAAAAACTCTTCTAATCACTTGATTTTTTTTTAAAATCAACTTTCACCTTCCATGTTTAATTAAAAATTTATGCATATCATGTATATCCAAATGTACAAGCAAACCTAGAGAGAAATTAGAAAGTGAAATTGAACCCACACAAAGTGTGCTGCCCACTTACAAAGACTCACCACACATATGGTGAGTGGAGAGGAGAGTCTTAGAACCAAGGCTAGACCTAGAAACTAGCTCCAAGGTTGAAGATTCATCCTTGGATTGATGAATGAACAAAAAGATTGACTAGGCTATTTAATCAAAGTTATGCAATCAGCTAAAACATGCATCAGATAACTCATCTTGACTCTTCAAAGAATTTCAACTAGAGGACTCACCACTCATCGCCAAGTGTTTTCCTTATGCAGTGAGTTCTTTTAGCGAGCTTAACTAAAGCATCAATTATGCCATTTTTGAATTATGATGATATGAGAATTGTAACATCTCACGGTCTGGAGTTAAGAAGACTATCCCTATTGGTTCTTCTCCTCTTTAAGAGAAAGCAGCACCATGAAAGTGCATTTCCCACTGGTGGTTGCTTGTATCCCTTAAATTCATGATTTATTTGTCATGGAAATCATCATTTAAAGGGAATCAATAAAGGAGAGGGTGCACCGCTAAGAAATCTGCAAAAGGTTGCTTTTTCACGGCATGAAGGGGCATGAAGGTGATCTCAAACTATTATAAAATCTTGTACTATCGTGCCAACCATCTATATAGCATTGGTTGTGTCATTTGATACTGTAGTGGGTTGACTTTAGGAATCAAGTTAACTTTATGAGAAAGCATGCAACGACATAGCTTTTGGGTGATAAAGATAAGAGCTAGGCAATGAGTGGATAGTTTGCCTCTCTAGGAATTAGATGATGGCTCAAGTAGTAGAGTATGTTCTCTTTTCTCTCATCATTAGCTTGAGCCAATAAAGTGCTAAGGAAATCATATAATACAACTATATGAGTATGAGAGGTTTTTTCTAGGATAGGGGCTGCTAGAACTGGTGGCATCATGAGATACCGCTTGATGTTTTCAAGCACGTGCTGCCATTTATCATTCTATTTTAACTTAACACCTTTCTTGGTAAGTGCTAGACATGATTGACATCTGTCATATAGGTATGATATAAAGCATCTTAGATATGTCAACCTTTTTTAGAATTATCTGAGTTGGGTTAAACTTTCATGATGTGGCAATTTTAATATCCCTTTGATCTTTTTGGGATCAATTTCAATTTCATAGTGTAGTATAATGAACCATAGAAAAGTCCCTAAATGTGGGGAGGTGACTAGTGTGCTCACTACATAGGTCTCATCATCTGAACTAGCTTCTAAGTTTATGTCGATCATAAGAGGGCCTCAAGGATAGAACCTCGAGTTGGTGGTATGTATGGTGGCCTTCCTTCTCTAATGCTTCATCTAAGTAGGCCTCATCCTAATCTTTTAGGAGGTTGAGACATCTCACCCACTTAGTAGAAATAAGAGGTGAAATGTGTGCAGAAAGTAATGTTAGGCTCTACCTCCTCCCTAAATTATTCTTCTTGCTCTCTTTTCTTTTCTTATTCTCTCTCTTTTTATTTTCTTTTTCATTTCCTTTCTACTTTCTTTTTTTTCTTTATTATTTATTTATTTATTTATTTTGAGTTTGTGAGAATAAATACTTTGTTTCTTAGGGAGATAGTTGGTCGTGTCTTCATAAATCCTGACTTTATGTATCACGAATGACTTTATATCACCTTTAACACAATACTCTAAGCCACCCTATATGAACTCGATGCACTGGTGGAGCGAGGATAGTACCATGTTATTTTCATGAATCTAATATCACCCTAGCAAAGTATTGAAAGAGGTATCTAAATTTATTATATTAAATTTGGCATCAGTCTTCCAATTATCTATCTTTAATGGTAATGTAATGGAGCTTGAGGCCCTCTCACCTTGCCTATTAAATCCTTTAATGTCATCTTTTCATATTGAATTTTAGTGATGTCAATCATCAAGAAGGTGAAAGTTCTTAGACTCATAATGTTGATCGATGCACCTGAGTCAACAAGTACACTGGATAATCTAAACATGCCCACATTCACTGTTAACCTCACTTTTGGAGTGAGGATTCAATCTTCTCATCCTAGATCTAGGAGACTCCTAGATACTAAAACTTCTTTAATCATAGGACACTTCTAGTGATTAACTGAACACTTAACCCAAACCTAAATACTTAGGAGGATTCACCATGGGATTAGGCTATGACTTAGGGCTAAGGAAACCTACCTACCCTATGACTTAGCCCATGACTTATGCCTAACCTTAAGTCCAAAACAAACTTCAAATCAATGCAAAACCAAACCTCAAATCAAAACAGATCCAATTGAATTTGATATCATATTGAAACTCCAAGCCAAATTGAAACCCATCTTAACCTTGTGATTCAACCATATGGATTTCACCCCAAACCTTCTTCAATCAAACCAAACTCAATTGATTTTCTCAAATAATTCAAATCATCATCTCAAACTCTTCCAAAAGCTACAACCAAGCCAATCAAACCCATTGATCAAAATCAATTCAATTAACCCAAGTTATCCCATTTGAACCCAAAATGTCCAAGTGAGACAAAATCTAATTAAACCCAAATCAATTATAATCAAAGCCATCAATCAATCCTAAATCAACTATCAAACTCAATCAAACTCAATTCAACCCAAAATCAAGTCAATTGACCCAATATGCTCACTTGACCCAAAGTGACCTAAAGGACCCATTTGCGCCAAATTTCAATCCAACCCAAATTAAATTGAACCAACTTATCCAAAATCTCCTACAATGATTGTTGATCATCATTGATTAATCAATTCCAATCAATCGGGTTAAACCAAGTCAATTTGATCATTTGACCCAAGTTAACCTTTTTAGCTTACATGAGCCAAATGAACCAAATATCATTCCAAACCCAATTAATTGAAACCAATGATTCATACCAACTTCAAATTGATCTTTAAACATGACTTGACTATCAATTGAGCCAAACCATGTCCAATTGGCCCTTTGACATAAGTTGACCCAATTTGACCTAAAAGGACAAATTGGGCCAAATAAAATCCTAATCCAAATTGATTGTAATCAATGACTCAAATCCATTCCAAATTAATAATTGAACATGATCAAAACCTCCATTGGACCTAATTTGATCAATTGGACCCAATTGATCCATTTAGCCCAAATTGACCTAAAGGATCAAATTGGTCTAAATCATTCCTAAATCCAAATTGATTGAAACCAAAGCCTACAATCATCTTCAAATGATCAATTGAACCTAAACCAATACCCAACCCAAGCCAATTTGGCCAATTTGACTAAATTTGTCAACTTAGCCCATTTGACCCATATGAACCTATATGAGTCAAATTCAAATCCAATGCAAACCAAACCAAATCAATTGAACCAAAATATATCAAATACTCATTTGAATTTTTCTCAACCCATGGGACCCAACCTAGCCCAATTTGACCTACATGAGTTAAATGTTTCCAAACCCATTCAAACTAAACCCAAACCCATTTAAACTTGGCATGACCCATTCTTGGGTCACCATAGATTAGCCAAAATCTAACTCAACCCAAAACAAACCCAAATTGACCCATTATCCAGTGGGTAAAGCCCTCCAAATGGGACAAAACCCATTCTCGGTTGGTCAAACCACTCTGCTCTCCTTGTTAGCCATCCTAAGTTCCAAATGGACATAAGGGCCACTGGCTCACCTGACCCAAAGCTGTTTGGGTCAGCCATGAGCCAAGTGGAGGTAAGCTAACCCATTCCTTTTCATTAGAACACTTGGAAACCAAGGACATCCACCTCCTCCCCTTATCAGCCACTCTCCCCATATTTGACCACTCAAACCGAGCCACCTCAGCACCTCCCTGCCACCCATGGCCGCCTACACTGGTCGGGTGCCTGTAATTTGCAGAACTCATCCAAGGTGTCAGTTTGGATGGGGAGGAGAGAATACTCTCCCCAATCAATCTCATTCCATAGAACACACATCCTTAGAGCATAAGCAACCCAAGGCGAGTCTCCTAGAGCTTTCCTTAAGATCCTAGAGCCTCCCCGTTTCCAAAAATGGCAAGCCTAAAATAGGACAAGGCCATTCGTCGTCCAACCTCCTCCAAACTCCACAATTTTTAAATTAACTTTACCCACATGTTCACCAAGCTTGGGTGAGCCTAAATGAATTAATTCTCAATCGATTTAAGCATCAGAGACCACTCCTATGATAACTCTGATGAGTTTTTCGATGACATTTGATCCATAGAGCCGTTGATGAGGAGACAAGGCATGAGATTCTCAATAAAGTTTCATCTCTTCAAGACAAAACTACCTCTCTCGGTTAACCATTGGTCCTAAGCTCCGACTAGTAAATTCTCAAAAATCATCAAATTTCTAATTTTTTTAGGCCTTTGTGAAGCAAAGTGTGATTTCATGCTATTCCAACCATAGGGTCCCTTTAGATCTCCTCCGTGAACATTTTGGGATCAATTCTGATGTCTCACAAGCTCCGGTGAGCTCGGATCGAGCAGGGGAGGGTGGACGGTGTCCATCTTCCATCGCTCGAGGGACAAAGGATCATCCACCATCTGTTCGGTGTGATTGGAATGGACGGCCATAGTTAATTTGCTAAATTTAATTAATTTTATTCCTATATAAACCATGAGATTAATCCCCACCGTCCGATCTTAGATCTGATGGCAGGGATGAAAGCGCATCCATCACCACCATGTGAGCATCGTGTTAAATGATTTTAGTGATTAATCATGCGGTGCCACATAGAAAGCGCTGCTACATTAGCCGCCCGCATGGTGCTGATGGGATTAGGGATTAATTAGGCTTAACAATGTGTTTTAATGGCTGAAAGTTACTAAATTAATAACTAATGATAAAAAAATACAAAAATACAAATAAATACTCTTTGGAAAGGTAAAACATAAAAAAATTTAATAAAAATGATTTCATTTGATTTTCAACTTTGATTAAGGCTTAATTAGGGTTTGATTATTTTCGTAATTAGCTTAATTAAGCCCTTATTACTTGGGAAAATAGTTCCAAACTTGGTATGTTGATTTAATGAGATGACCTCTACCTCCCATAATTTTATTAAGATTTATTGGCTATGTAATTGAAAAAAATTTGAAATTCATATTTAATTACTCTTTTAATTAATTAAATGATTAATTAAAGTTCTAAACAGCAAAAAATTAATTAATTAAAGTCCATTAATCGTAAATTAATAGTGGGATGATGAGGGTGAGTGATTGGAATCACTTTCCCAAGTACTTTTCCTAATTTATTTCATTAAGAGAGTTAATTAATACATGGCTTAATTAAGAGATTAATTAATAAATCAATAATGAAATCTAATCAAATTAAAATGCTAATCACTTCAGATAATCAACGATTGAATTAAGGGTTCCTCTTTATGTGTTTAATAACATGAAGACTCTTAAGAAAATTATGATTAACCCATCAGTGTGGGAAAATCATAAAAGTACTTAATTGGATCCTTTAGCTTAATTAATCTTTAATCGTGAGTAAATTACATTAGGTCCTTTAGGAGCATTGCAATTTTATTTCCCCTCATGTTCATGTCATTTGTGGCTTATGATTAAATGATTAATTAAAGTAAAGAAGCATAGGAAAGGGTAATTAAATGGATGGCTTAATAATTTAACTTAATTACATCATAAAAATTACTTAATTAAATTTCTTTAAACATATTAAATCACAAACATGGGATGGAAAACAACAAATGATCTCTCCTCTTTAAGTTCAATCAAAATCCAAGAAAATCAAAATTAATAAGAAGTTTTGGTTTTGCTTAAGTAATCTTATTTAATGTGATTATTTTTAGGAATTAGTATAGTTGAATGAATCATTTAAAATGTTGCATGTCATGTGCTTTCATGCATTCATGTATTCAAATTAAAATGAATCAAATGGAATTTACTTATGTAAGCTTGCATGTGTTGGCCTAATTTTATTATATGTGTGGCTATTATCACTAATAAATCCAAATTTATTTTTGAAAGGCTATAAGTTGATAACAATATTTAGAGTGATAGTAGTTATGAATACATATAGAATTTACATGTGTTTATAGCTTAAGCATGTGAATGTGAAGCTTTCTTTCCCATGTTCATATATAGATTTACATAGGTTTGAATGATAATAAGTATACAGTCTAAACATCTCAAGAATATGAGACTTTAAGTAGTCCCAAGGTGGCCATTTGATTATCTCACTTCCTTGGTTAACAAAGGTATGTACTTATTTGATTTCATTCCTATGTATATTTGTATTAGAATTTGGATAGAGTTTAATTCAATGCATAAATAATTCAATCAAATAAAATATAAGCTTTTATATGATTTTCATTCTTCTAATCATACATACATTTATATGTATTTAAGATAGTAAGTATATAGTCTGGACATCCTGGGAATTCGAGGCTTTAAGTAGCCCTAAGGAGGTCATTTGAATATCTCACTTCACTGATTTAAACAATGGCACGTACTTACTTATATCTTTTATACATGTGTATGTGTATTTAATTAAAGAATAAAAATTTCCTTTTCTATTAAAAATACATGCATCCATAATCAATTAAGCATATAAAATTTATTACATGAAGAGGTAATGCTTTCTCTTCTAAGTTCTTATATGAATTTACATGCGTTTGAATGATAATAAGTATATAATCTGGACATCCCAGAAATATAAGGCTTTAGGTAGCCTGAGGGATGTCGTTTGAATATCTAACATCCCTGGTTAACAAAGGCACGTACTTAATTAATTCATTCCTATGTATATTTGTATTAGAATTTGGATATAACATTAATTTACATGTATAAGTAATTCAATCAAGTAAAAATACAATCACTAAATGTATGCATTCATAATCTTGTAAGTGTGCCAAAATATGTTGTATGTATAGGTATACTAAGTGTTAAGTCATTTGCATGTTATGGGTGATGAAAAGAATGGTTTAACATATTCTATGTGATGGTAATTCAACCACATTAATCTTAAGATGCCTTTCATGTTGAATATGATTCGTTAAGGTTAACCAAAACTTAAGAGTATTAAAATATTTGATAAATTATTCACTAAAAGAAATTAAAGCATAGAAATGTGCTTTTAGATACAACTTAAGGTAGAGATGAAGGAGGTTAAGCTTCTTTCCTCTCACTTAGATGTTAAGTATAAATCTAATGAAACAAAATAAGATATAATCTAAAAATGTGCAAGTCATCTAAATAATTTAAAGTGAAATCACCTATCATGATAAATTAAATAATTCCAAACTTTAGACAACAATTTAAAGTGAAATCACCTATCATGATAAATTGAATAATTCCAACATTTAGACAATCATAACTCAAATTCCTAACTAAGATATGCCACATAAAGCCTAAGCACACACATTAGAATGCTAAGCCACTACTTCTAGCTTTAGGTTAGGATGGTGTGTGTAATGATGATGTATTTTATTTTATGTTGTAATATTTTAGACTGGATGTTAGGCCGTTGATAGCCTAATATTATTTATTGTAGGGGATTATGCTTAAGGGGTAGCTCAAAAATAAATATAAATGTTCTCTTTGTACGTTTCTTATGCCCCTAAACATAATCTATATTAAGACAGGTGGGCTTGGTTACCCATGTGTAGGTTGCTAAGTCCAAATTATGAAATATAATTACTTGTATTTGTATGTATGTTTCTAGATTTACTTTCCATAAAATATAATTTTATAATAGGAATTAGGATTAGGGCTATAGAGACTAGGATGAGCAATGGCTAGAAGGCTTAGTCTTGGGATGCCCTATGATGCCTTAGAGAAAATCAAATCTAAAGAAGGAAGGAAGAAGAATCAAAAGAAAAGGAAATGAAGAAAGAAGACCCAATAGTATGTATTCATTTTCAATTGTAATATTATTTTATAATTCTGGGTTGTATAAGGGTAGAGCTCAGCTACCTAACTTTTCTCTTTTCCAGTACGGGCTAGTACCACCTCTATTATTTCCCCTGCTCTGAAGGGGAAGGCTATCTTAGCTTCTAAGATAGTCTCCTCCACCTTTAAAGTTAGTTCTAGTTTCCATCCTATCCCACTCACTAAGACCCAATACCACAATAACAACTGCAAGATCAAGAGGCAGCATGAGTGTGCGATGAAGGAGGTAGATGAAGCCTCTCATATTACTGAGGAGGGTTCCCCTCGTGAGGGTAGAGATGTGTGGTGGTACTTGGACACACCGACCTTTTATTATTTTATGGTAATTTATAAAAATGATTGTTGTTATGTTTAGCTTGTGCATTAGAATTACATCTTTTTCATAGTTTCTTATAATTGATGTTTGAGTGTGTCGCCTAGATGCAGTAGGATCTTAGGATAAAACTAATTTTTTACCCCAACTAACAACTCATAACTAAATTTTAAACAACTTTCAACCTAACTTTAAAGCTTAGGCTCTAATTAAAATATTTAAAATATTTAGCAACCCCTTAACTGTATGTTGTATGTCTAATATCATGCATATCATATTGAATCACTCTTTAAAAATAAGGGCCTCCATTTTAGCACTTTAGGAACCACTTGACCTATGAGAGCAACCCTTTATGTTGGAGCTTCATGCTCTTTCTCTTTTGATTTGGGAAAAACCAAATTTCATCATGCATTTAGGCATAAAATACCCTAAATCCTATGTCCAAATGAATGTGTCAAAATTATATACACCTTGTGAAAATTTTGCATTTTAGACTAAGTCATATGCTCACGTAGTGTTTATTTTTGAGATGTGAATGGGGGACACGACATAGATCTGAGGGGGTACTCATTGAAGTGATCAGGTACGATATTGAGGTATGACATACTATCTCAAAAGATAGGGACATCACCCTTCAATAAACCTAATCACCTAATGAGGACTCCTAAGGCATGATGGGTCATCAAATATATTAGAGATTTTCCCCTACTTTACATGGATGAATAAAGTAGGGTTTATTTAAACTGAGTTGTAAAGTTTTCTATGGGGGCAAGCCCCCATAGTTAATTACATCCTAAGGAAGGTGAATTCTTTAGGAATACTCTTGATTAAAGTAGGCAATTATTATCTCCAAAGATTTTAAGGGTAAGGCTATCAATAAATTGGTTATATTTAGGAAATTGATTAGGAAAGATCAAAAGGAGAGACTTATTATTGAAGCCAAGGGAGATAAGTAGGGAATTCTCATGATACTAGGAAATCTAGTGAGCTTTCCAATCTATCCTATGGTTGGGCTTTATATATTTGAAATTGAAGAGAGTTATTTATTTGAGTGGAATTTTTATTAGATTGCTAGGGCTTATAATCCAATAATACAAGATTATGGGAATGCCTAAGAGGTTAGGATTTATGCTTATATCTTGTAGGAAATAGCAACCTTAGATCCTAAATCTAGGGAACTTGGGCATAGGCCAAAGCATGACCTAAATCTAAGCAAAGATAGGCATATGGTTTACTTCCACAAGAGAGAGTAAACTGCTCGACTG
The DNA here is from genome assembly GCA_021442155.1 of Cymbidium sinense. Taxonomy (NCBI): domain Eukaryota; kingdom Viridiplantae; phylum Streptophyta; class Magnoliopsida; order Asparagales; family Orchidaceae; genus Cymbidium; species Cymbidium sinense. Next base: position 52,417,409 of record CM038230.1, read on the forward strand.
GTGGGCTTATAACCGCATAGAGTGGCAGCCAGCTAACTCCTCCTATGCTTTAAAACCTTGTAGGAAAGTCATATTATTTAGCAAGATAGTTAGGTTGTTATTATTTAGAAAGAAACTAAACTCCCTAAGAGACTAGAGAATGAGTGGTATGAGCAGTGACTTAGTCTAATGTAAATCTTTTTGAATTTTATTTTATTTTGGACTCTTCAATTTGACAAAGGCTATAGGATTTTTATATGCCTAAATGTATGATGAAATAAGTTTATTGGCCAACATAGAGAGAAAGAGGTATTTTTCACCATGAAGGAGACCCTCAAAGGTCAAGTCTTCTCCTATCGTGCAAGGATGGAAATTCTCTCTTAACATGAGTGAAGCAATATGAATGCATTATATTAAGCATACAATATTCAACTAAGGGGTTGCTAAATCTTTTAATTTATGTTGATTATAGCCTAGGCTTTATGTAAGGTTATGAGTTATTTAAAATTTTAATTATGAGTTGTAGTTGGGGTAGAAAGTTTATTTCTCCCTAAGAGTCTAATCGGATCTAGGCCACACATTTAATCACCATTCATAAATAAATTAGAAAAAAAGACATGCCATTTCTATTGCATAATTTAAACATAACATCAAACATGTTATAAATCCAATGCAAAAGAATAAAACATTGGTGTGGTCGGGTACCGCCATACAACCTGAAAAAGAGTAAATGGGTAGCCGAGCTCTACCTTTATACAACCTAGTATGAAAGAATAATTATAATTTATGAATAAATAAATGCTATGGGGGTCTTCTTATCTTCATTCTTCATATCTCCTTCATCTCTTCATTTAGATGTGCTTACTTTAAAGGCATCATGGGGCCTCCCAGGGTGAATCCTTCTAGCCATTGCTCATCCCAATCCCCCATAACACTAATCCAAATTCCTAATATGAATTTATATTAAAAATAGGAAAAGTAAATCTATCTACACCTGCAAAACCAGTGTCAGCTAAACACACCTTACAACCCAAGTAGTTATATGAATAATTTGGACTTAGCACCCTGCACAAAGATAACAATGCCCACCTGTCCTAATTTAGATTATGCTTAGGGGTTAAGCAACTTGCACAAGAGAGCATTCATATTTATTTTTAGCACCCCTTAAGAAACATCTCTCACATAAAATATTATTAGGCTAATCACGGCCTAACATCCAGTTTATAAAGCAAACACCCCAAGATCTAGTCTAAAATAATACATCATAAAACTAAACAAACATCACTCCATACACTACCCTAACATAAAGTTAGAAGTGGTGGTTTAAATCTAAAGTGTGTGTATTAAGGCTTGTGTGGTATGCCTTAACTAGTCTTTATTATGACTTTCTAAGTATGAAAGGATTTAATTATAAAGGATGGTTCCACTTTAAGCGACTTAATTAATTTACAAGTTTTACTTAATGTTTTCCCTTATTTTATTTGATTTACACCTAACAACTAAGTGTTATAAATAGAAGGAAAGAGAGGATTACTCTCTTTTATCTCTACCTTAAATCACATCTAAAGCAAATTAATTAACTGAACTTTCTTTAATGAATGGCTTATTACATATTTTAATTAATCCTAAGTTTAGGTTCACTTTAAATAATCTCATTCAATAATAAATGCATCTTAAGATTAGTTAGAATTAATTACTATCACATGACACATGTTTATTTATTTCTTTTCATCACACGTACGATGCACATGATTAAATCCTAAGTATTCCTACACATATAATTTATTTTAGCACACTTAAATGATGGATATGAATATTTAGATTTAGAGTTTATATTTTCCTTTTGATAGAATTATTTTATCAGATTAATTTAAAGCTCTATCTAGATTCTTATACAAAAATATATAAGAATGAAATTAAACAGGCACGTGTCATTGTTAACTAGGGAAGTGAGGTAATCAAGTGACCTCCTTGGGGCTAGCTAAAACCTCATATTCCCAGGATGTGTAGACTAAATACATTTTGCATTCAAACATATGCCAATTTGCATACATGAATATAAGAAAGCAAGCTTCCAATCACATGATTAATTAATTCTATCACTTAAACAATTGCAAATGCATGTATTTTAATAAAAGAAAGAGGGATTTTAATTCCATAATTAAATACATACACATATGTGCAAGAGATATAAGCTAGTACATGCCATTGTTAACTAGGGAAGTGAAGTAATCAAGTGACCTCTTCTAGGCTACTTAAAGCCTCATATTCCCCAGATGTTCAGATTAAATATTTACTTTTCTCAACTATATATGAATGTATATATAAATAGAGGGGAGAAATCCATGCAAAAGTTGTATTTTTATTTGATTGAAATATTTATGCATATGGAGTAAAGTCATATCTAAATTCTAATATTGAAATATGTAAGAATCAAATCAAGTGGAGTATGTGCCATTGTTAAACTAGGGAAATAAGGTAATCAAATGATCTCCTTGGGGCTAACTAAAGCCTTGTATTCTAGGGATGTCCAGACTAAATACCCATTAACATTCTCACTTACATAAATCAATATATGAATGAAAAAAAGAGAACTTTGCTTTATACACTTAAGCTATATTCACATGTACTTCCTATGTATTTATAACTCACATTCATATGTAATCCTTTATTTATAAGTTTTGGAAAATAGATTTGCATTTAATAATAATAATAGCCACACATATATTAATTTAAATCAACACATGCAAGCTTGACATAAAGAAAATCATTTATTTTTAATTAATTTTAGAAGAAATTAATGCATGAATCAGGTGGCATACAACATTTTAATATAATTGGAAAGAAATAAAGAGTCATAAGCATATAATTTTATTCAACTCAACTAATTCCTAAGGACAATCATATTAAATAAACTCATTTAAAATAAACCAAAGTTTCTTAACATTACTTTCAATATCATAATTGATTTGAATTAGGAGATGTGAGAAAGGTTTGCTAATCCTAATCCCATTCCCATATGTGAGTTAACTTAATTTAATAAGAGGTAATTAAGTTGATTTTATGGATTGATTAAGTTAATTCATGAATTAAATCAATTAATTAAACCCTTACCTATGTTACATTAAGGTAATTAATTAAATGATTATGAGCTAATATAATATGTAAATGGATTGAAATACAAAGATCAATGCTCCTATGAAATAAATGGCACCTAATGCAATTAGGTCACAATCATTTACTAATTAAGCTTAAGGAACTCACTTAAATACTTTCATGATTATCTCACACATGTGAGCTAATCATAATTTCATTAAATCTCTTTAGGTTATTGAAAACCTAAAGCTCTACCCGTGAATCATTTAAGAGAGAGAAAAATTTTAATTTGATTTTTAAATTAATTAATCAAATGATTAATTCATTAATTCATTTCTCTTTTCTTAATTACTAAATTTAATTGATTATCTTTTGAAATGACATGGGTTTAAGGGCAAAGATTGGGAAAGAGATCCTAACCTAATTCCATAAGCCCCTTACTTAATCAAGCATGATTTGGTATGATTTGACTTTTAATTTAGCTAATTAAGTCACTAATTAGTTAATTAATTATTAATTAGCATTTTGGTTGAAAAGAGGGGAAAACATAGGAAAAAGATTAGGAGGGAGGCCCCAATCCAATTCCCTAAGTCTCTCTACTATTCAACAGTGGTTAAGGAGTCCAAATGGTTGATTAATTACTATTCATATGCTTAATTATCCTTTAATTAAGTTAAGAAGGTAATTAGGGCTTAAAAAATCAATTTCCCCAATTAATCAACCAATAAATTCCAAAAAAATAGGGAGAGAGGTCTTCCCCCTAAATATTCTCAAAAAATTTGAAATTAATTGGCTAATTAATTATCGAGTAATTAGGCTAATTAAATTTTTAATTAAACCCTAATTAAGTCAAAATTGTTATTTAAAATTAATTAAATATCATTTTTAATGAATTTCTCTCTGGAATACCTTTAAAATGAGCCATTATTTGTATTTTTTGGATTATTCTAAAATTAATTTTGAATTATGGAAGTTTCAGCCTGAAAAAATACATTAGTTAACATTAATTAAGCCTAATCTCGTCGGCACCACATGGCACACTGACGTGGTGCGCTTTTCACGTGGCACCATGGGATTAGCTATTTAAGTTATCACATCCGCATGCTGAGTCAGCCGGCGGTGGACGCAGTATTGATCTTCCCCATTCAATCTCGAATCGGATGGTGCAGATCAAACCTATAGCATAAAGGGAAAAATAAGGGAGATCTAATGTGATTTGATCATAGCCATCCATTCCAATCACGTATAACGGATGACCTATAATCCTTCTTCCCGTGAGCGGCAAACGATAGCATCCGTCTGCCAAGGATCATTCGATCCGAGCTCACCTCAGCCCGGATGAATTTCAAAATCAACCCACACCATTAGGGAAGGAATTTGAACAGATCTAACATTCAAGATCAACTCACATGCAAATTTCCTTCAAAACACTCCAACCAAAATTTTTTATTTCCATGGTTTTGAGAAATTACCTCGCTGGAGCTCAAGACTGATGGTGGGATTGATGGAGGTAGCTTCGTCTAGTAAAGATGAGGCCTTGTTGAGTCGAACACAAGCCAATTTTTCTTAGTTCACTCGGTGGATTAGGTTCCATCACTTTTGAGTTTGGTGGCAATCGAAATCTATCCTCTGATGGCTTGGGAGCTTGGGAAATGACTTGGGTGGCTTCGACGATGTGCTTGGAAGGTGTGTGTAAGAAGAATTGAAGTTTGGTGGTGAAATGAGAGAGCTTGGATCGGGATTGGAGTGCCATGTTTTAGTTTCACATGGGGAGGAGCAATGCCAAGAGAGGGAAGCTCAGGATTGCTCTAGGAATTATGAGGAGACTCAGAATTGTACTAGGAAGCTCTCATGAAAAAGAATCGATGCATTTCCCTTGTGAATTGAGGGAGTATATCCCTCAGTTTGCTGAGTTGGATGGATGGGATTGCTTCCCATTTTTTGGTTGGCCAGCCACCATCAGAGCAATGGAGGGGTCTCAATCGAGTGCACGTGGCTTGTCTGGATTAGAGGAACTCATGGTAGGTGGCTCAAGGCCTGATGTAGGGAGATCTCCTTTCTCGGGTCCTTTGGTTGCTCAACTTGTAAGGGAGGTGAGTTGGCTCACCTCCCTTTGGTCAATGGCAAGTCCTACTCCCTCTAGGGTGGGCTAGGAGGCTTAGGGATCTTTCATTTGGAAGTTTGATGGCTGCTAAGGTGGAAGGAAGAGTGGACTTTCTAATTTATGGGTGGAATCCTATGTAAAGAGGGCTTGACCAATGCACAATGGCTTAGATTGGACCCACTTGGTTTTTGGACTAATTTTGGGCTGACCTAGGGTGAGATTGGGTTGGGTTTGGTCAGCCCAAAGTCTCATGAGTTAGTTTTATGGGTTTTGCCTTCATTTGGTTAAATGGGTTCGTGTTGGATTGGGTTGATGAATTGGTCAAATTAGTTCAAACCAAATCTTGGGCTAGGTTCAAATGATGATTTGAAGAGTTTTGGTTCAAGTGGTTTCAATCAATTTGGCCTAGTTTGATTTTGGCTAATTTGGAATCAAATGGGTCAAATGGGTCAAGTTGACCATTTTAACCAATTTGACTAAATTGGGTTAGGTTATGTGTTGGTTCATGTTCAATTGGTTAATTGAAAATGATTGTAGGCTTTGGTTTGAATCAATTTGAATTTAATTTAGATTTTGGCTAATTTAACCCATTAGGTCAAGTTGGGCTAGGTTGGGTTAAGTTGACCAATTCAGAAAATTGGGCTCAATTATAACTTTGGTTAAGTTCAATAATCAATTTGGAATGAACTTAAGCCATTGGTTGCAATCAATTTAGGTTAAATTATGATTTGACCCATTTTGACCTCTTAGGCCAATTTGGGTTAACTTGGGTCAAATGTCCAATTAGACTTGGTTTGGCTCAATTGAGGGTTTATTCATGTTCAATCATTGATTATGAGTTTGTGTGAATAAATGGTTTTAATCAATTTGGTGTATGGTGAGTTTTGGCTAGTTTAGGTTTCATTTAGGCTAAAGGCTGACTTGATCAAAAGAGCAAGATGGCTTGGTTTGACCCAATTGAGGTGATTGATCATCCTAGGGTGATTGTTGATCATGATATGAGGCTTGGATGATCTTGGTTCAATCTAATTTAGGTTGGATTAGAACTTGGCTTAAAAGGGTCCTTTAGGCCATTTTTGGTCAAGTGGACCTAAATGGGTCAATTGGTTTGGTTTTAGCTTGATTCAAGTTTAGTTAAACTTATATATGAGCCTAGGATTGAAATATAAATTCAAATGCAATCAATTTGGAGTCTAATGTATTTTGGCTCATTTGAAGTTTTCAAGCTAAGAGGGCTAACTTGGGCTTGACTTGGGTTGACTTGAGTTTGGTTTGATAATTGTAGGTTTCATTTATATTTGGCTCTATGATTGAAGGAATGATTGATTCAAGAGAAAATTCATTGATTTTAACTTGGTTTAGGTGGATTTTGGTTATGTCCAAGAAATTGGCTTAAATGGTATTAATTGGGTTTTAGTTTAATTTTGGATTTGGTTTTGGGGATATAAATGATTCATGAGAAAATCTCTTGAGTTTGGAGTGATTTGGAAGCAAATTTGACCAAGCTCGTGGATGTAGGTCAAAAGGACTAAGGAAAAAACCAATTTAGTTTGATTTATTTTTGGTCATTGAAAGGTGGGTTTTATTTATATTTGTGAATATACATGAAGGAATAATTGATTTATATAGAAATCAATTAATTTTGGGTGGATTTGGGTTAAGATTTGGTTAAATTTATGGAGGTAGGTCCATATAGCTTAAGAAGGGTCTTGGTTTGGTTTGATTAGTTTGATTTGGTTTTAATCATTTGAGTGTGGATTTCATTTATATTTGTAAATATAAATAAAGGAATAATTGATTTATAAAGAAATTAGTTGATTTTGAGATGATTTAGGTGGAGATTTAGCTAAGCTTATGAGGGTGGATCATATGGCTTAGGAAGGAATTTTGGAAATTGGATTTGATTTTGGGTTTCAATCATTCAGAGTTGAGTTTTGATTTGGATTTGATAAATAATTGAGTGATTGAATTGATCTTTGAGAAAACCAGTTGAATTGAAATTGAATTAGATTTGGCTAAGGTTAAGGCTATGAAATTCAATCATAAGGTTTATGGAGAATTTTGAATTTGGATTTCATTATGGATTGATTGTGGACTTGGAAATTTGGTTTGGACTTGGCATGAATTTGAGGCTTGGTTTGAGAAGAAAAGCTTAAGTTGGGTTTAGACTCTAGGGTAGGCAAGTCTTCCAAAATCTCTAAGGCATGGCCTATCCCCATGGCTAACCCTTCTAAGTCTCTAGGCTTAGGTTAAGTGTTCACCTAATCACTATATGTGTCTTAGGGCTAAGGAGCTCTTAGTTCCTAGATCTATGATGAGAAAGCTGAGAACTCACTCCCAAAGTGAGGTCAACAGCTTATACCAGTCATGATCTAGTCTCTTAAGGAGTGAGTTTAGGACTCTATTCTCTTTCTAAATTAAATAACAACTTAAATCATCTTGTAATTTCATAAGACTGGCCTACATGGTTTTAAATCGTATGAGGTGTTAATTGGCAGTCACTTCAAGTGATTATAAGTCCAAAAGAGTCGAGTGGGTCTATCTTCTCTTATGGAGTAGACCTTTATGTCCCCATTTTTGCTTAGATTTAGGTCATGCTTTTACTTGTGTTAAAGCTCCCAAGATTTAGGATTTGAGGTTGCTATTTCCCTTGGCCTACAAGCATAAATCCTCACATTTTAGGCATTTTCACAATCTTGTGTTGATGGATTATAAGCCCTAGAAATCTAATAAAATTTCAACTCAAACAAAACAAATCCTCTCACTTTCAAACATATAAAGCCTCACCATAAAATATGTTAGAATGCTCACTAGGCTTCCTGGTATCATGAGCATTTCATAGTTATTTCTATTTGGATTCCAAAATAAGTCTTCCAATTGAACAATCCCACTTGATTCTCCAAAATAACCAATCCTTTGATATTCTTAACTTTGAAATCTTTAGAGAGAATAATTGATTACTTTATTTGAGAGTTTTCTTAGGAAATCTCATTTCCTATGATGTAATTAACTATGGAGACTTGCCTCCATAGGGACCTTAAGAACCCAACTTAAAATAAATCCTACTTTACTTTTTAATGTAAAATAAGGGAAAGATCTCTAGTACATACGAAGACTCATCGTGCCTTAGGAGTCCTTATTAGGTCATTAGGTTCATTGTAGAGTGATATTTTTATCTTTCAAAATAGTAAATCATACCTTAATGTTGTACCCGATCATTGCAATATGTACCCCCTAAGATATACGTGGTGTGCACATGACCCATCCAAAAATAAACACCATAGATTTTTCTAGCAACTTCGTTGCGGATGGTTCCTCTCTCCATCTCTAGTAGACAGTTACTGTCTCCAAACATCGATAGTGTGCTCATATTTTATATAAGTCCAAGACTATCTTTCTTTTCATTGGAACTTCACTTATTTCATCCTTAAGCAAAGGTGACCAACATCCTATAGGTTTTAGGACCTCACTCTAAATAGGTCATAAAACCCTTATTGGGTACCCTAATAGGTAAAAAAATAAATTAATCAATTAAAGGAGAATAATCAAACATTAATAAAACAAAATTAAGAACCTCTTACCACTAGCTTGGTGAAGCAAGGTTCATCCCATATTTAACAAAGTTTTAATAAAGTCCAAAGCAATAATAATAATAATAATAATAAATCTTTTATAAAATTTTCAAAAGAATCTTTTTAAAATAAAAATAATGAACCTCATTTAACATAACCAAAATTGTTAAATGAGGGTTCTTTTTCAAAATCATAGTCAATCAAAACAACAATAAAAAAAATAAAAAAAATCCTTTCTTCCAAAATATTAAAATATTTTAAAGACAAAATTAACCAACCACATTTAAGATAATCAAATTTGTTAAATAAGGGTTTCCAAATCAAATTAAAATCAAACATCAACAACAAATCAAAACCAAAATTCCTTCTTCAAAAATTATAAGAACCCTTTTTCAAGCAAAATTAACTAACTCCATTTAACATAACCAAATTTGTTAAATTAGAATCCCACTTTCAAAATCAAATCAAAATCAAACATCAATAAACAACAACCAACATCAAACAAAACAAAAGCCTCTTCCCCTAAAATTTTCAAAATTTCTCCAAAACATTTGAACCCCATTCAACATAACCAAATTTATTGAATGTGTGTTCTAAACACATCATAAAAAACATATCCAACTATAATACAATCCAAAATAAAGAATCTCTCCTTGAAAGATCTCCAAATCTCACCAACATAAAATCGAACCCCATTTAGTTTACCCAAATTTGTTAAATGAGGGTTCCAATTCAAAAGTCAAATCAAAATCAATAATTCAAGATAACATCAAAGCAAAGTCTAATCCAGTTCTCTATTTCAATAATGCAGCAGAGATACCAGCCCGTCTTCTTTCTTCCATCTTACAGGCAGTCTTTTAACATGTCTTTTGGCAAGCTGATTGTTTCCTTCGCCTCTGGTGTGGATTTGGCCCTGGATCAAGCCATACTCACTGATGCCCCATCATCAAGTTCAGACTTGGCTTTGAGCATCTCAAAGTCACCTGTAAGGGACCAACCCTCACCACTATTAGTAGAGAGGAGGTGGCAGGCAAGATCCACTCCTACAGTTTGATGTGTAGTACGACTCTGAGTTCCCTTCTTTAAAGTGGAAGAATGTTGAGGTTCCCCCACTAGTTCTGTCAATTCAGCTAGTTTAATTAGTTGCCCCTGTTGCAGTTTCAGCACTGCCTAGTACTGTCTTTATTGTTTCCCCTGCTCTAAAGGGGAAGGCTATCTTAGCTTTTGGGATAGTCTCCCTGACCTTTGAGGTTTGTTCTAGTTCCCATCATGCCCCACTCACTAAGACCCAATGCCACAATAAGAACCACAAGATCAAGAGGCAGCATGAGTGTGCAGCGAAGGAGGTAGATGAAGCCTCCCATATTGCTGTGGAGGGTTCCCCTTGTAAGGGTAGAGCTTGGCTACCTAACTTTTCTCTTTTTTGGAGTGTACGGTCGTACCCAACCACACTGGCCTTTTATTCTTTTATGGTTATGGTTACCTTGCATATTAGAATTGCATCTTTTTCATAGCTTCTTATGATTGATGTTTAAATGTGTGGCCTAGATGCAGTAGGCTCTTAGGATAAAACTAATTTTTCTACCCCAACTAACAACTCATAACTAAATTTTAAATAACTTTCAAACTCACTTTAAAGTTTAGGCAACAATCAAGATAATTAAAAGATTTAGCAAACTCTTAGTTGTATGTTGTATGTCTAATATCATACATGTCATATTGAATCACTCTTGCAAAATGAGGGCCTCCATTTTAGCACTTTAGGGATCACTTGACCTATGAGAGCAACTCCTTATGATGGAGTTTCACCCTCTTTCTCTTTTGATTTGGACAACAACCAAAGTTTATCATGCATTTATGCATAAAATATCATAAAGCTTGTGTCCAATTGAATGTATCAAAATTATATAAAACTTGTGAAAATTTTGCATTTTAGAATAAGTCATATGCTCATATCAGTTATGATCTAATCTCTTAGGGAGTGAGTTTAGGACTCTAGTCTCTTTCCAAATTAAATAATACCTTAAACCATCTTGTAATTTCATAAAACCAATATGCATGATTTTAAATCATAGGAGGTGTTTGTTGGCGGCCACTCTAGGCGGCTGTTAGTCCAGAAGAGTCAGATATGTCTATATTCTCTTATGGAGTAGACCTTTATGTCTCCCTTTTCATTTAGATTTAGGTCATGCTTTGACTTGTGTTAAAGCTCCTTAGATTTAGGATCCGAGGTTGCTGTTTCCCTTGGGCTACATGCTTAAATCCTTACTTCTTAGGCATTTCCATAATCTTGTGTTGATGGATTATAAGCCCTAGCACTCGAATAAAAGTTCAACTCAAACAAAACAAATCCTCTCACTTTTAAACATATAATGCCTCACTATATGATAGGTTGGAATGCTCACTAGGCTTCCCAGTATCATGAGCATTTCCTACTTATTTTCCTTTGGATTCTAAAATAAGTCTTCCAATTGAACAATCCCACTTGATTCTCCAAAATAACCAATCATTTGATAGTCTTAACTTTAAAATCTTTGGAGACAATAGTTGACTACTTTAATCAAAATTTTTATTTAGGAAATTCGATTTCTTATGATATAATTAACTACAAAGGCTTGCCTCTATAGAAAACTTAAGAACCCGACTTAAAATAAATCCTACTTTACTTTTTCATGTAAAGTAGGGAAAATATCTCTGGTACATATGAAGACCCGTCATGCCTTAAGAGTCCTTATTAAATGATTAGGTCCATTTTAGGGTGATGTTTCTATCTTTTGAGATAGTACATCAAACCTTAATGTTGTGCCCGATCACTTCAATAAGTACCCCCTAAGATCTGCATGGTGTCCACATGACCCATCCAAAAATAAACACCATAGGAAGGTGAGAGTTCTTAGACTCATGATGTTTATCGATGCACCTGAGTCAATAGGTACTCTGGATAATCTAAACTTTCCCACATTCACTGTAATGTATAGCGAGTAGTTAGGCTTTATTGCCTATAGTAACAGATCTTCATCTAAGAATGTAACTCTTAGAGTCTCTTTAAAAAAACATGCTTCTTCTTTAACTAAGCTCATCATGACCAACTAAGTTAAGCATATCTCAGGATCAAGTAATGCTTTGATTAAATACTAACTCACTTCTTTAGATAAGATAAGGGTGTTTTTCATGCTTAACTTAGCTGAAAACTTTCTTTGATGTGCCAATACATTGTAGTCTACTTGGGGTCAATCATTCATAAGCATATCAAGTGATGGAGTATCTTGTGGAGGGGTTATATACTCATTGGAATGAATAACTTGTTTACTTTTATCCTGAGTTATCACCCAAGGAGGTAGAACTTTGCCACTATGAAGGTTAGCTTCAATGATTTCTTCTATTGGGAATTTGTTGTGTGATCTACCTGTTCATCGGGTACACTTTCAACTTCTTTCAAAGGATCTTTAGAGTCAGATGACTCCAACTCTATCTCGAGAGATGAACCCTGAAGATTCAACAAAGAAATCTCTTTTTTTGAAACAAAAAAGAATGATTAAAATAATTTAGATTATTAGTTTGACTTGGAGAGATTTTTATTGGAATAAAATTGACATGCTCATTAGAGAGAGATAAGTTGTGAGTGAACTTTTTCTTATTTATTAATTTATTAGTTTTTGGTGGTGCGAAGTAAATGTCATACAAAGTAAGTGGCATGAGTGGTTGGTGCACTCATCCATAGATATATTGCTCTTAGAAGTAATGGAGGAGCTAGTAGGAGTGGTAGCAGAACTAATAGAGGCAAGAATGATGAACTCTGATTGTGGCTATAATGGTGGACTATACAAGGCATATGATGGTATTCTGCTACTTGGCTTTCACCCTCTCTGAGTTATCCCTCGTAACTGGTAGACCTACCAGTGAGGTGGAGGTCTGAGCTAGTTCAGGCATCTATAGAGAAAGCATCTTGATTTTTGACACTATCTTTTTAAATATTCAAGACAAAGATATGTCTCAACCTTCTTTAGTTTTTAGAGGATCAAGCGATTCTATAGAGATTACTTTAATAGAGCTAGAAGGATGCTCTATTAAGTATTATTTGGGTATCACGATGTATCCAAATTTGTAGCTATGCTCTAGCCAATGTTTATAGGTAAAATAATCTACTAAGGCATGGCCTAGCATGTGATGATAAGGGAAAAAGTTCAAATCATCACTCTTATTTGCTTCCTCTAGCTTTCTAGATTCGAGTAGTTGAAACTTAGGCTTCTTGAGAAGATTCTTAAACATTTTTCTAACTACCTCCCTCTTGAAAGATAAAGTTTATTGAGCTTACTGTAAGAGTAGGTGGGAAATAGCTACATGATGGTGGATACTAGTATCTATGTTGTGGAGGTTGTGGTGGCCGTAGAGGTGGAAGAGGTGGTGGGAGTGGATATTGCTAAGATCTGGGCTTCTCGAAATGGACTCTTACATGTTACTTTCTCTTATCTACAATTGACACTATTCCAAGCTTCTTCTTAAATATTTTTTGGGCTTGGGCTTGCAAGATTGGTCTGAGAAGAGTAACTATTTGGCTTTATCTTTTAGGTTGGCCACTTTATTGATTAGTTTCTCAAATGCCCTAATTGTGAATCCCTTAAGCATAAAAGAGACCATGCCATAAATATTCTTAGAAGAATTTTAATAGTGTGATGCTCTTGAAGTGGTGGTTTACAATTCATACTTAAGTTACGCCATCTAAAAATATAATCAACTAGGAATGCATTAAGCTTCCATTTTTTACTATGAGGAAGCCCATTGTCACCCTTTACTGACCTCTTATAATCTCTTGATGAAAAGTTAATCTAGCTTCGCAAAGGATTTCACCATACTATTGGCCATTCAGTGTACCAATCAAAGGCTACTCTAGAAAGACTACTGATAAATTATATAAAGAGTAAAACTTATATTCCACTAAAATGTGCAATATGCTTATAATTTCATCCATATAAGGTTTAATCTTTCAAACTGAGGAGTCCCCTTGAGTTTATGCCAATTTCTTCTTTACTTATTATTCCACCATCTGTTTAATGTCGCTTTCTTAGAGAACTACACTATATGTACCCTTCATATACGAACTATCTATACGCTCTTCTAAGGGAGTGGTATTTTTCTATTGGTCAACTATATGCACCAACTCAGCCCTATCTATCTCCATAAGTGTAGTTTCGGTTGCTGGTATCTGACCCTGAAGAGCTAACAAAACTGACATTAACTCTTCCATCTTCCTTTCCATATGGTCAATCTGATCATCTTTTAGTTTGAGTTGATGCAAAAGTTACTGAGTTGTGTTCGATGCCTCACCTTCCTCAACTACAACTCCTTAGGAATCAGTACTATGGTGTTGCTCCTTATGACAGGAAGTCCTGGAATCTACCATACGGACCTCTACTACATCATCTAAGAGCTCATATTCTTCCATGTTAAAGTTGACTCTCTCATCGTCACTTCCTTCCTTCTCTCCATGTATTTAATCATTGCCTTATATACTATTCTAAGATCTCTTTAAATGAATGTCCATCAATGTTCTTTGAATCTACAGGGACATACCAAGGGTGGAAATCCTCTACCATATGCTCCTTTATGGGTGTGGTGCACTATACATCTTGAGCTAATGATGATGTGCTAACCTTGATAGGCTCTACTGAACAAGAAGCTCCCCTCTATCCTCCTTCTCTTCTCTACCCTATTGAGTTGGTGAAGCAATGACAACTCTATTTGGCTACGACTCCTTCTCCACTGATGGTACAAGAAGTTGAATTGGGGAGCTCAAACTCATACCATTGGTATAAGAAGATGAATGTTGTCCCTTGGGTTGTAAATGAATATCCAAGGGTGAAGATTTTCCCCCATATGGCTCTTATGATACTTGGTGGGGATGCTAGAGGGTGATGCATGAACTGGAGATGGTGGATGGCAAGTCTAGCGGTATAGTGGTGATAACACCGGTTGAATCTTTGCTAAGGACTTCCTCCTCTAGCTAAGGCCAGTAAAAATTATGCCATCTTAATTATAAGCTCTATCAACTCAATGATCATGGTAATGGTCTATCAAAGTAGAAGGCATTGATTGTCTAAAAAACTACATTTTGTCTCTTTTCCTTGTTTGGGCTACTATCTTGGCCTTCATGGCCTTTTCTCTATTGATTTGATCCCTAACACTCCAAGGGATAATCTATCTCAAGTCATGGACTAAGGTGAACTCTGAGTGTCTATGGGCTCTCCCTACTCTTCTGAGCACATATCTCAAACTAGCATAGAGCTTCTTCTTCTCCTTATTTACTGTCTCATACTCTATAGGTCATGAGGGTGATGCAATAATCTTTTTCACATCTTCCTCTATATCTCTGCATTTGAGGGTCGATGAAAACTACTACCACCAAGGAGGGGAGAGGTCTCACATGGATAATTATCCTCAACTATATGGGATACATACTCAATCTCTATGGACATCCTCTCATAGTGTCTCTTCAGCTTGCAGTTCTTATTCATATGCCAAGTCTTTATCAGGAAGACATGGTAGGATCTAAAATCAACCTCAAAAGTAGATGAGATAATCTCAAACACAACTATTGCCTTCCCTTGGGGGGCCTAGTGGTGGTACTTATCCTAACTACTCTACTGGTGGGTACAAGAGGTGCTCCTAGGGAGAACCACTATGACCTTCCTCTTTAAAGAGGAGAATTTAATGTCAAACTATTGGTCAAACTAAAGAAGCAACTTCTTATCTGCCACCTCCTCTTTGCTAATAGTGGTGAGTGCTAGGCCATCGTAGGTGACTTTGAAGTGCTCAAATCCCATGCCAAACAAAATGATGAGAGTAGAGATGATGATGACCTGATCAATGGCCAAATCAACACCCAAAGCAAATAAGAAGATGAGCTTACTAGATGACATGATTGTTGGTAATGGAGACTGGTGCTTTTCTTCTGTTGGAGAAAAGCAAAGGATTTATTATTGTGAAGATTTATTTGATTTTGTTGACTTCTTTTGATTGGATTTTAGGTTTAAACCCAATTTGATAAATTTGGAAATACTAGATGGGGTTTATAATTTAGAGAGATTTTGATTGATTTTGGGGAGATTTTGTATTTGAACCTCATTACTAGGTAGGTTCAAGAAACTTTAGAAGATCACTAAACCTGATTTGTCAAATTGGGTATGAGAATAGGTTTAAAGATATGACTTGGGGTTTTTTTTTTTTGAGAATTTTAAAACTTTTTAGCTTGATTAAACTAAATTTATTTATTTTACCCAATGGGGATTCTATAAATAACTCATAAGAGGTTCTAAAACTAAAGGAATGTTGGTAACACTTATCTAAGGATAAAATGAACAAGGAATTCAACAGAAAGAAAGGTAGCCACAAACTTATGAAAAACATAAGTCCACTATCGATGCTTAGAGATAATAATTAGCTATTAAAGATGGAGAGATGAACTTTCACTATTGAAGTCATCAAAAGATATGTGGTGTTTGAGATTATAGATGATGAGGGACACCACACAAATCTTAGGGGATACTTATTGAAATGATCGGGTACAAAATCAAGAAATGATACATTACCTCAAAAGATAGAGACGTCACCCAACAATGTACTCAATCATCTATTAAAGATTTCTAAGACTGATATAAATTAATTAGAATATATTAGTTCATTTCCATTAGAGAGAGTGAGCCAATCCCAACTCTTCTAGACATACAACCACCTGGAGTAGCTGTCATCTAACACCTCTTATGATTCAAAACCATATGAGCTAATCTTATGTAAGTGTAAGATGGGTAGACTGTTGTTTATTAGGAATGGATCTAGAATCCTAAACTCACTCTCTAAGATATTAGATCATGATTGATATGAAAATCATGCCTTAGACTAGTGCAACAAAATTTACAAATTTTATTTAATTTTGACTCAACATTTCTAACATAAGGCTTGGGAAGGTTTATGTTTCCACGCATGATGAAATAAAATTATTAGCTAAATCAAAGACAAGATGAGTTCTCCACTATATGGGAACTACTCTTACATGTCAAGCCTTGTCCCTCATTATGGAAGAGTGGTGACCCCATATTTTGAAGAAATGAGATAATATGCATGCATGATCTTGTAGTATATAACAAACAATTGAGGGGTTGATAAATCTTTTATCTTGATTAAATACCTAAACTTAAAGTGATGTTATGAGTTGTTAAATATTTAATTAGAGTTGATTAATGGGGTAGAAAAATTAAGTCCTTAAAGGGCCTACTATATCTTGGCCAAACAACTAAACATTCAAACTTTAAGAAACTTATGAAAGTAAGTCATTTCTATTGTACAATCAATATATGCAAATTAAACAATCATCATCAATTAAAAGAATAAGAGGTCAGTGTGGCTGGGTATCGCCATACACCGTGGGAAGAAAAAAAAGATGGGTAGCCGAGGTCTACAATTATACAACTCAAATTATAATTATAATTAAATGAAATTATTGGGGTCCTCAATATTTATCTTCATCATGAATTGGACACTCCAAGAATCAAAGGGTCTCCCAAGTCAAGGCCTTCTAGCTGCTGCTCATCCAAAACCTTATAATTCTAATTTTAATCTTATTACAAAAAATACATTTTTGTGGAGATTGAAATCTAACTACACTTGTAAAATAGAGGTTAGATGAAAATTCATACACACTAAACAATTATATTCCATACATTGGGCCTATCACTCTGCCTCAGGTCATCAAGCCCACTTGTCCTAATGAATTTTGCTAAGGGACTTAAGCAACAACTGCATGCAAAGACATTTATAAGTTTTATTATGGTGGTCCCTTAAGCTTAACCCCTTACAAAAAATAATGTTAGCCTAATATCACCCTAACTTCCAGACTACTCACATACATCCTAACATCATGTTTAAAATATTACACCATAAAATAAAACATCAAACCACAACAAACATTACCCTAACTTAATTCTAGTAATGGTGACTTAGCATTTTAGAGTGTGTGCTAGGGCTAGTATGGTGTGACAAGACTATGCTTTGATATTTAAATTATGTTGTGGAAATAAGTGTTTAATTCTTATCATAAAAGGATGATCACAATTTAAATGATCAGTGATTTCTTAGAATATATTTTATATTTTATTTATTTCTTTTAGTTTCACTTAAATTTTGAGTTTTAAAGGGTAAGGAGAGGAATGAAGTTTACTTTCAACCCTAACCTTAGGTTGAACCTAAATATGTATTTTATATCTTTTAATCATCTTTGCAAAAAATTAAGATTCTTCTTTATTAAGTTATATGTTTGATTTTGACTTAAATGTTACTATAATAATATGAAAGTCATCTTAAAATCAATGGATTTAAATCATGGTTAATTTGGTGGTATTTTTTGACCTTGCTTCATCATTCTTAATATTCGTTTGGAATATTAGCTTATTTAAGATGGTAATTATATGTAATGCATATATGTATCATTTGGAAATCCCAGACATTGATGCATGAATGAATTGGTATGTTTCATTTATTGATATATAATTTAGGATTTGAAGATATATGCACATATAATATATGCACAAATTTTGTCAAAAGGATGATTTATGAATTTCTTAAACATAAATACACACATTCATATATTGAATTTATACAAGAATGTTTCATTGTTAAGCTAAGAAAGTGAGGTAATCTAAGACCCTCTTGGGACTACTTAAAATCTCACGCTCTCGGGATGTCTACACGATATACTTGTTAATTCACATACATATGCGTATGTATATATGTATAAAGATGAATTATAAGAATTTTTAAGATACTTGAAGATTTGAAAATAGTTTAACCTTACTATGCATTTCACTACAAACTTTAAGGTATGTGGGGCATTATTAAATTAGGAAAGTGAGATAATCTAAGACTGTCTTTAGACTACTTAAGTTCTTGCACTCCTAGGATGTCTAGACTATATATCTTTCAAGCATGTAGATCATAGATATAGGTATAAATTTATGTTTTACTTATCATGATTAACTTATATTTACACCAAATAAATACTTGAATCTATTAGAGAAAATAATTTAGAAGTTACTAGTGATAATAACCACACTATTTGTTCAAGGATAGTAATAAAATCCTTCTTTTTTTAAACACAAATGCATGAAATGCATAGAATACACATTTATAAAGTGATTGAAGCAAAGCAATTGACCTAATTGTTCACATATAAAAATAAAATAAAATAATAAATAAATAATTTTTTTTAAAAAAATAAAACATTAAAATAATTTAAAAAATTCAAGCTATAGCATTGTGACACTATGTTCTTGGTGCTGAGGCGTTGCCTTAATCTTCTAGAAGGATAACTACCAAAGCTAGTTGTCAAAATTATAGTACAACATCACGACGCTATGATCTTGGCATTGAGGCACTGCACCAATTATTGAGAGGGAATAGTTATAAAAAAACACTACTATAAATAGGGGTGTCCAATCCACTCATAGAGGTCTAAGCTCTCTCTCTTTCTACTAGCATTCACTCTTACTTTCTAAAAAGCCATCGCTAGAGGATTTTTTTCCTCCAAGTAAAAGGAACATTCAGCCTCCAAAAATTAGAAACTCAAAGACGCTCTGCCATTGAACTTAGTTCCAGTGTGAGCCTCCCCTCTGTTGATCTTAGATTCAGAACAAGAAAGAAGAGTGCTTTGCACTAAATTAATAAAAATATAGCACTACTACAGTGTCATTCTGCCAATTTAAAAAAAAAAAAAATCATAGAAATATTTAATAATTTGGTTCAATACATGCAGTTCTGTCCTACAATACTGAGGCACCATGTCACCAGCACCGAGCCACCAAGCTCTTGGAAATGAAATCTTTGGGAATCTTCGCACACATTGTTGAGGCACCATGGCACCAGCGCTGCAGTGCTAAGCTCTTAGAAATAAAATATTTAGGCATCTACCCCACAGTGTCGAGGTGCCATGGTATAACGCTAAAGCCCATTTGGCTATGACCCAGATGATCTAGAAGGGGCCAGGTAAGATCCATCATGTCCAAAAGGACTGGTTCTAAATTTAACTCAAGATCCACCATGTTGAAAGGGGCCAGATCAGATCCATCATGTCTAAAAAGACTGAATCTAAATTTAAATCAAGATCCATCATGCCCAAAGGGGCAGGAGTAGATCAATCATATCCAAAAGAGGCCGGATCTAAATTCAAATCAAGATCCATCATGCCCAAAAGTGCTGGATCAGATCCGTCATGCTTAAAGGGGGTGGATCAAATCTATCATGCTCAAATGGGTGGGATCTAAACACTAAAATATACTCAACATATCTAAAAGGATAGAGTCTAAATATGAATAAAAAAGGGGGGTAACAAATGCATAATGTCTAATCGACATGACACATTTATGAGGGGATATTTTATTTGCACATAATAAATAAATAAATAAATAAAAATAAATAAAAATAAAAAATGAAGTAAAATAAAATAAAAAATAAAATAAAATAGAATAAAAAACTTTAAGCTATAGTGTCGCGGCACTGCCCTAACCTTCTACAAGGATAACTGCCAAAGCTAGTAGTCAAAATTATGGTATAGTGCCGCTATGCTATCATTTTGGCACCGAGGTGCAGCACTAACTA
This sequence comes from Cymbidium sinense, assembly GCA_021442155.1. Taxonomy (NCBI): domain Eukaryota; kingdom Viridiplantae; phylum Streptophyta; class Magnoliopsida; order Asparagales; family Orchidaceae; genus Cymbidium; species Cymbidium sinense. Next base: position 52,437,803 of record CM038230.1, read on the forward strand.
TTGAGAGGAAATAATTATAGGAAACACTACTATAAATAGGGGTGTCTAGTCCACTCCTGGAGGTCTAAGAAGTCATCACTAGAGGATTTCTTTCTCCAAGTAAAATGAACACTGTAGACTCCAAAAATCAAAAACCCGAAGACCGTCAGCTGATCATAGATTTGAAATAAGGGAGAAGAGTACTTTGGACTAAATTAATAAAGTATAATATTGCTAAAGTGTCATTCTATCAAATATATATATTTTAAATTATAAAATATTCAATAATTTGGTTCAATATGTTCAATTTTGTCATGTAGTGCTGAGGCGCCAGGGGATTTGACCCCATAGCACTAAGGCGCCAAGCTCTTGAACATGAAATCTTAGGGGATCTACCCCATAGTGTCGAGGAACTAGGGGATCTATGCCCATAGTGACGAGGCATTAAAATCCAATGCCGAGGTGCTAAGCTATCATAAATAAAATATTTTGGCATCTGCCTCACAATGCCGAGGCGCCATAGTACAACACTGAAGCACCAAGGGATTTTCCCCCATAGTGCCAAGTTGCTAGAACCCAACACTGAGGTGCCAAGCTCTCAAGTTTCATTCTCTTAACACAACGCCTAGGCGCTATACCTCCAACGTCGAGGCTTCATTCAACAGGTCAAATGGACTAATAATTAAATTGTTGTAGCGCTACCCATACCGTAATTTTGATAGTTAGCTTTGGCAGTTGTCCTTCTAAAAGGTTATGGTAGCACCTCGGCACCAGGGACATAGTGCCATGGTGCTATAGCAAGAATTTTTTTAAAAATTATTTTCTTATTTTATTGTTTATATTTTATTTTTCTTATTTTTTATATGGGAACAAGAGTGGAGTCAAGTAAGAAAAAGAAGATCTTTGGAGTGAACTGCTCACTCCTATTTATAGGTGTGGGCTGATAACTATTCCCTCTTAATAGTCGGCATAGTGCCTTGGAGCTGAGATTGCGGTGCTGTCGTGTTGTACCGTAATTTGACCATTAGACTAGGAAGTTAAGTAGTGCTTGGGTGCCAAGATAGAAGTATTATACCATAATTCGACTGCTGGACCTACAATTATTTCTTCTAGAAGACCAGGGTAGTACCTTAGCATAATGAGTACAACATCGTGATGCTATAGCCAAAAGTAAAAAAAAAAAAATTTATTTATTTTTTCATTTCTTTTGATGTAAATAAAATTGTCCCCTAACAAATGTATCATGTAATTTGGACATGATGCCTTCATTATTTTGATCTTCTGTTAATTGCAGTATACATATATAGAGATAATTAAGAAAAAGAGTTGAAGCCTCTGACATGTTACTCCAATAATCTTGATGTATTACCCGATAATATAAATAATTATATGAGAATATTTTAGCTACAATAGTTGGTCTAGATTTTCTTGATACAAACAAAAGCTGTATGAGCTCTGTACGACATAGTAGCCTACCTCTCTCATGCTTCATGATGATGTTGAAGGGCAGCCTCTTGATTACACTCCAATGAAGAAAGAGTTTGCTTAATTTTGTCCACTTAAGCATATACTTGTGAGCAATATTCTTCTATGGCTATGACAACTTGTCTGATCATAGCTCTCCTTTCTAGAAAATATTATTTCCTCTACTGTAGTTTCTCAATTCAGCAGAAATATCGAGGAGTTCTATTTGTGCTCTCAAAAGTTCCCTTTGGAAGGATCTCAAGGCTTTGAGACTATGCTCTAGATCATGGTGAATTAGGAAAACTTAATGTGAAATGACATCGGCTGATGTTTTTGTAATAGTAAGTGTATCTGACAAGATCTCCTCGTATGTAGTGCGCAAAGAGAATAGTCCAAATTCAATATCTCCATAGAGAAATTCCCATAACTATAATTATCTCGCTTCAAGGCATAGAGCAATAGCACAATCTAATAAAGAATTTGCTTTTACATATAAGCTGAACAGTTCAGGCAAAACTTCTAAGTCGATACTTAGAAGTAGTAAACGCAGGGACATAATTATATGATATAAGCTTTTTGAAGGACTACCATATAAGGGAGTCAAAGCCTTGGGGCATATTCTAGAAACAAAATATGAAATTTCTAAGCCAGATATCTGCCTTTGGATTATATGTTTCAGACTACATATAAGGTAACTTTTTGCGCAAGAATCTAAATTTGAGGAGTCATCTTGAGTCACACTCACCATCATTGAAGTTGAATCTGATAAAAGTGGTTCAAAACTAGTAGCCACAATTCCAAACTCTTATGTATATATATTTTCTCTTTATATCTATGATCAGTACTAGTAGATTGGATGTAAACTGGAGAAACTGTAGTAGTATCCATAGATAATACCAGTGTGACAATACTCTCCTTCTACTCAGTTGGTAGTTTAGCTAAGATTGGTGAGGTAGGAATGTGAATAGAGTTATCTATATCTATAACTCGTATAATAGAATCAACTAGTGGGGGGCTATAGACGTCTCTATCATCTTTCTCTAGAGTAGATGAATTTTGATGCCATCATTTCTTACTACTTTTTTAGTTATCTAATGCTTTTTTAGAAGCATTAGTCATATGTGGTATAGGTTGGACTGGTTTAGTCTTTCATATTTTATAGTTATATATGCGAAAGCCTAGATCTAAGAAGGAAGAAAAAGTATGGCAAATCCACATTAACCATAAATGACTGACTCCTGTATGAGTCTCTTATGAAGTTATGTTGAAATTGGAATGAGTCCCCAAGTGAAGTGTGAAGGTCCATGCTATAGAGGCTACCACTAAATGGATTGCTAGTGGAAGTGCTCCTAAGGAATGAGTATCTATTATATTCGTTATCAGTGGTAACCCATATATAGGTGTAGTTTGAGTAAATCCAAACTGCCTAGCCATCATATTAGGGTTATAACCTTCCAAGATTATGGATTCATGGTGGCGATAGCATAGCCAAGTGGGTCTCAGTCCAATGAGATATTCTGTGATGTGTCTGCATCCTGACTTTGATGATAGTAGGGGAGTGTCTCTATCAGTAAGATAGTCTATGCATTTCTGGCCATACTTTGAATAGATAGACTATAGAAGGATGATCTGTGTATAATCTAAAAATAATCTATCATGCGTGTTAACCTCACTTTTGGAGTGAGGATTAGCCTTTCTCATCTTAGACTTAGGAACCTTCTAGACACTTACACATTCTTAGTGCTAAGACACCTTTAGTGACTAAGGAAACACTAAGCCTAAGCTCATAGACTTAGAGAACATAACCCTAAGCCACAAAATTTGCCTCAGGATAAATAGGTTCTGCCTATCCTATGGCCTAAACCAAGATCCATGCATATTCACTCAACCAAATCTAAACTCATGTTAATGAAGCACAACCAACCTAAAACCTATTCAATTAATTATAATTGAATTTGGTTTTCCAATCCAAGATTCAAGCCAAATTAACCTAGACCTTAACTTAGGTTAGCCCATTTGACCTAAAGAGCTCAAATGAGCCAAAACCTAATTGAGCCCAAATCAATTACGATCAAAGCCACTAATCAATTATAAATTCATCATTGAACCCCTCCCAACACTTAATTGACACCAACTCAACCCAATTCAACCTAATAAACCCAATTGATTCACTTGACCCCATGAGACCTAAATGATCAATTTCATTCAAACTCTAATCCAACCTAAATTGGATTAAATCAACCCATCTAATCCCTTCCATAATGATTGTTGATCATCTTTGATTACCTAATTCCAATCAATTGCGTCAAGTCAAGCAATTTGATCACTTAACCCAAGTTGACCCAATTGACCTAAAGGGACAAATTAGGCCAAAACTCATTTTAATCCAAAATGATTGCAACCAAGGCCTCTAATAAATCATAAATTGAAGCTAATTTGAAGCTAATTTGACTAAGCCAACCTAATGGACCTACATAGCCCAAATTAACCTAAAAGGTCCAATTGAACCAAATCATTCCCCAATACAAATCAATTCAAACCAACACCTAAAATCATTCCCAAATAATAAATTGAACATAAACCTAACCCATGCCCAAGCCAATTTGGCCAATTTGATCAAATTGGTCAACTTGACCCATTTGACCCAAATTGAACCATTGAGCCAATTTCAAATCTAACCCAAATTGAATGAAATTAATTACACTCATTTACTCTAAATGATCAATTGAACTCACCCAAGTCATCACTTTGACCCAATTTGGTCCAATTGGTCAACTTAGCCCAACTTGACTCATTTGACCTATATGGGTAAAATTGGGCCAAACCTAACCAAACAAGACATGACTCATCCTTGGGTCACCATGGCCTTACCCAAGTGGGCCCAACCCATGGTGAACTTGGTTTGAGTCAAACCCATTGAACCAAGCCCTCCAAATATGATAAAATTCACATTTGGATGGGTTCTCGAACCAACCCTCTATCACCTTAACAATCCCATGCCTCCTCCGGCCACCTACCCCGATCGGACGGCTGTAAAAGATTAAACCAATCTTAGTCATTGGTTTATCTGGGGAGGAGGGATAAGAGTATACTCCTCCCTATGGATTCTCAATTTTTCTCGACAATCCCATACCCTTTTGCTCATGCTCCACCATCGACGAGACCAATCCCCAATCGAACCTGAGAGCTCCATCCATCCAAGCTTCCAAAATCTCCACCAAACACAAATTAACTCTTCACACACCTTCACCTCACTTTGGCAAACCAAAATGAAACATTTCTTGAGAGATTCGAGCACCAGAAGATGTTCGACAAGCTTTACGGTGGCGTTTGGTCTACACAGTAATCAACCAGGAGGTAGCTCATGATCTTCTCAACAAGGCTTCTCCTCTTCAAGATGAATCTACCAATATTGATGGACCGCCGGTCTATAGCTCTAGTGATGTAAAAATTTGGCAACCATAGTTTAACCCCATATGTGTTGGTGTTTTTTTGAAGTGAAATGTGATTTTATGCGATTTCCATCATAGGATCCTCTTAGATCTCTTCCCTGATCATTTTGGAGTCAATTTCACCATCGAATGAGATGTAGTGAGCTTGAATGGAGCAATAGAAGGTAGACGGTGTCCCGTCTTCTAGCGTTCACGAGACAATGAATCATCGATTGTCCATTCTACGTGATTAGAATGGATGGTCGTGATTAATCGTACTAGAAAATTTGATTTAATCCTTTTGAAATTGTAGGATTAATCTAGGTTGTCATATATAAGATCGAATGGTTGGGACAAAATCACATCTATCTCCGCTAAGTAAACTACCACATCGGCCAATACCACAGTTCCACATGGAAGTGCTACCGCATCAGTGTCCACGTGGTGCTGATAGTTTAAAAGTATAATTAGGCTTTAAATATGTAATTAAATGTTCAAAACTTCAATAAATCATAACTAATTATAGAAAAATTCAAAAAAATATAAGTTAACCCATTTTGGAAAAGGTTAGACTAAGGAGAATTTAAGAAAAATAAAATCCCTGATTTATATCTAGTGAACAATGCTTAATTAAAGTTTTAAACTTAGACTAATTCACTTGATAAAGTCTTAATTACTTGGCTAATTAATTCCAAATTTGGTGGGATGATTCCATGGTCTATTCTATACCTCCTATAATTTTCTTGTAATTATTGGCCATGTAATTTAAAGAATGTAGAATTTCAATCCTAATTACTCACATTAATTAATTTAATATTTATTAAATTTGTTAAAAAGTGAAAATTAAAATAATTCATGATAATTAATCACTATCAATAGTAGGAATAGTGAAGAGAAATAATTGGGACCTCTTTCCTAATCATTTTTCTAAATATATTTTCTTAGGAGGGTTAATTAACATATGTAAAAATTAGGGATTAATTAGGGAAAATTAATGATAAGATAGAAATAAAACAAAATTAATAATTTATTTAGATAATTCAAATATAATTCATTAGTTTCCATTTATGTGTTTAATAACATAAAGTTATTAAAGAAATTATGAATGACCCATTGGTGTGGAAAAATCATGAGAGTACTTAACTTAGATTTTTTTCTTCTTTAATCTAATTAACTTTTAAGATAAACATAAGTGCATTAGATTCCTTTTAGTGCATTGCAATTTTAATTTCTTAAAAGCATATTATTGGAGGCTCATGATTAAGTAGTTAATTAAATTAAAGAAGCTTAGGGAAGGGTAATCAAATTAATGTGCTTAATGGTTTAAACCTAATCATGTCTTAAAAATCTATTTAATTGCTTTCCTAAAATAAATTAAATCACCAACATGGGAGGGGTAAATACTAAATATTATTTCTCCTCTTTAGGTCTTAATAATTCAAACACTAAAATCAAATTTCATAAGGATTTTGGTTAGTCTTAAGGAATATTTATTTGGTTTGATTGTCCTTAAGGCTTAATGTAATTGAATATTTTATGAGATAATATTTAATTACCACTTTTCAAGCATCATAAATGTGTATTCCATTTGTGTCATTTATTTATGTTTTCAAAAAGAATCAAAAGAACATGATTACATCTAAGTTGCATGTGTTGGATAGATATTATTATAAGGTATGGCTATTATCAGTAATAAATCCTAAATTATTTTTAAAACTATAATTTAATGATATAAATCCTAGATTAATATTGGTTATAAATATTCAATAAAATTTACATTTACCTATAACTTAAACATGGTAAAGGATTGTTTTATTTTCATAATCCATATGTATGTTTACATATGTTTGGAGTTAGCAAGTATATTGTATGGACATCCTGGGAACACGAGGCTTTAAGTAGCCCCAAGGAGGTCTTAGATAATCTTACTTCCCTGATTTAACAATGGCACGTACTTGCTTAATTTCATTCATGTGTATCCATGTGCTAGAATTTAGGATAGAACTTTGTTTCACATGAATAAAGGATTTGCTATTATATAATATTTGCATGATTTTTATGTCTATTCTTGTGTATATATTTACATGTATTTAAGTTAACAAGTATATAGTCTAAACATCCCAAGAATACAAGGCTTTAAGTAGTCCCAAGGAGGTCTAAGATAATCTCCCTTCCATGGTATAACAATGGCATGCACTAGCTTAAATATATAATACATGTGTTTATATATTCTTAACTAAGGGATGAAATCTTTCTTTTCTACCAAAATACATGCATTAACGATCATTCAAGTGTGCCAAAAATGCATATATATATAATCAAATACCATGAATAATAAAAATGAAGAAATGTGTATACTATTAATGATGGAAAGAAGTGGTGAAATGTTATTCATATAATGGTGGTTTAGTTTTATTAAATTTGAGATGCCTTTCATGTTTGAATAAGATCCTGTAAAACTAACCCAAACCTAGGTTTGATTAAAAAAATATTTAATAAATGATTCACAAAAGAAACCAAAGTCATAACAATATATCCTTAGAAAAAACTTAGGATAGGGATGAAGGGGGTCAACCTCTTCTTTCTTCTCTTCATATTAATTAGATAATCAAGCAGACATTAAATAAAAAAATGTAAATTAAAATTAATCAATTCATTTGAAGATTTGAAGTGGAACCTCCTCTAATATTTAACTAAAAAAATCATGAACTTTAGATAATTATACTTTTAAAGCCTAACTAAGACATATCACACTAAACCTTAGTACATACATTGGAGTACTAAGTCACCAATTCTAGCCTTTAGGTTAGGCCAGTGTATGTTGTGGTGTTATGTTTTATTTTATGATGTAATATTTTAAATATGATGTTAGGACTATTTATGCATATAATGGATGCTAATTCTCCCCTTAGATTGTCCTTTTATTTAGCTAACATCTATTTTGCAGGTATAGTTAGATTTAATTTATCATAAATATGTAATTTTTATAACATGAATTAAGATTAGTGTAATGGGGTTTAGGATGAGTACTGGCTAGAAGACAAAGACCTGGGAGGCCTTGTGAAGCCTGGAGAAAAACTAATCCAAAAGAAAGAAAGAAAAGAAAGAAAGACAAGAGATTGAAGACCCCCATAACATTCATTATAATTGTAATATTCTATTATAATTTGGTTTGTAAATGGGTAGACCTTGACTACCCAATTTCTTTCCTCTTTTGGGGTGTATGGTGATACCCTACTGCATCAGCCACTTATTCTTTTACAAAATTTAAATGTTTGAATATTGTGTTTAGATTATGCAATAGAAATAACATGCTTTTTATAGGTTTCTTAAAGTTTGATGATTTCATGCATGACCTGGATGTGCTTGGCTAAATAATTTATAACTAAATATCAGTACAACTCACAACCTCACCTTAAAGCCTAGATTCATAATCAAGATAAATAAAAGATTTAGCAACCTCTTAGCTGGATGTTGTATGTTATCACACCATTCATATCATCTTGTGTCACTCTTGAATAGGGAGGGTCTCCATTCTTGCACAATAAGTGATATGCTTGACCTTTGAGGGTGATCCTTTGTAGTGGAGAACACCTTCTCCCATTGATTTAGCCCATAACTTTATTTCATCATGCATATAGGCATAATTATCCTAAGCTTTAGTCCAAAATGAATGTGTCAAAATGGTATAAAAGATTATAAATTTTTGTATTAGTTTGAGTCATGTTTTCATACCAATCATGATTTAGTCTCTTAAGGTGTGAGTTTAGGACTCCAACATTCTTCTTAATTAATAACAACCTAGCTATCTTGCATCTACATATGACTGGCCTTTATGATTTTAAAGCATGAGAGGTGTTAGTTGGCAGCCACTCTAGGCGGTTGTAAGCCCAAAAGAATCGGGATGGGTCTATCCTCTCTTATGGAGGTAAACCATTATGTCCCATTTTTTTATTAGACTTAGGTCATACTTTTAGCTTGTGCCAAAATATCTTAGAAGCAAGTTATGAGGCTACTTATTTCCTTTGGGCTATGAGTATAAGTCCTCACCTCTTAGGCATTTCAATAATCTTGTGTAGATGGACAATAAACCCTAGTATTTTAATAAGATTCCAACTTAAATAAAAAGTAAATTCTCTCTTTCAAATATGTAAAGCCTCATTATAGGGTAGATTGGAGCACACAATAGGCTTCCTAGTATCATGGGTGCTCCCTACTTATCCTCCTTTGGAATTCGTAAATAAGTCTTGAACTCTCCCACTTGATTTTAATAAATACCTAATCTTTTGATAGTTTATCTTTGAAATCTTTGGAGACTCTTATTGATTACTTTATTGAGAGTGTCTTTAAGAAATTCCCATTTTGTAAGATGCAATTAACAATGGAAGCTTTCTTCTATAGGGAACTAAAGAGCCTGACATAAAATAAACCTTGCTTTACTTCTCCATATAAAGTAAGGGAAAGATATCTGGTAAATACGTGGACCCATCTGCCTTAGGAGTCCTTATTAGGTGATTAGGTCCATTGTAGGGTGATGTCTCCATCTCTTGAGATGGTACATCATACCTTAATATCGTACCTGATCACTTCAATAAATATCCCCTAAGATCTATGTTGTGTCCCTACTACTCCAAATTAAAACACCATAATGCGCACTGGGGCAAACATGAAGGTTCTTATTTGATTCCTATCTATAAAGACTGGCTCTATTTAGTTGCATGATCATTGGGAAATTTAGCACTTTGAAATAGGATGGTGTTTTAGGATAGCTGAAGGCTCTTAAAATATGAGCATGGATCCATCTATGTAGATAGTTCTAAGGGGAATCCATATCGTAGCATTGTGAATCAGTCATGACACTTAGTCTACCTAAACCACGGTACAAGCAGGCTAGTGCTGCAGGCACCAATGATATCCTTTCACCATGAGCAAGTAGGCTAGCCATCAATAAGGTAGAATGATTGAATAGTCTATTATGCCTAGGGAATAGCTAAGTGTCAATAAAAGTTACTAAAGATAGCTCTTCATCGATATTTTGTGCTAGTATACGATGAGAGTTGAATTTTCCTGTTGACTCAAATTTTGCCTTAATGGATGTATGGGCTCCATTATCGAATGAATCTTCAAGCTGTGCAAAATGTGGTAGGTGCATTTCTGAATGGAGAAAGCTTTCTAACCATGTATCAAGAGTGATCATATTTTGATGTTTATGACTTGCCCTCCATTCTTTGGATAGTCTTTTATAATGAGCCAAGATGCAATGTAGTCCTCAAGAATATATATATATATATAACTACCTCTTTTGCATTGGCCATCTAGTTGGCACTGAAAAAGTTCATGATCTAGCGAAATACATTTTTCATAAGGAGTTCCTATAATTGGTAGTCCTACTATATCCTACATATCTATCATGGTGATTATCAATTCATGTGGACCAACCCGACAAGTATTAGTAGCTATATCCCAACGTTCAACTATATTTCTGATCCATGTGAAAGGAAGCTGGCTATAATCAAAGAGTGACGTGTAGATTACTCAATATATACCAACTTTTCTAAGAACATCACGATGCATTTGCAAAGGATGTCAAGCCCAATATACGTATCTATTGATAATTGATAATGGAGTGCTAAAGACTGACTTTGTGTCCCAATTTTCTACTTCATGATGTAATATACGGAAACCTAGTAGTCTGACTATGCTTGTATGTGGAGCAGTATCTTTGGCTAGTTGGAGCATATTCTGATCACCAAAGTTAAGGTTATCTATGACTTGTTCTAAAGGGACATCATGACTATGTCTTAATTTTAAACTGGTTATCCAGTCATTTGGGCCATAACCAGTTAGAGACTGTGAGTTAGATAGTGGGAAATGTGATAATAGAATAAACGATTCTTCAAAAATATCTATACATCTTAACATATCTTAGTTCCATGATAACTTATCCTGTGTCTTTCCTGTACCACATGGATCATGGGCTTCAATAATATCCCATATCATCTCTTCAATAAGCTCAGTGGAAGGCATATTATCTAGTTTTTTTCTAAATAAACATTGTAATCAACCTGTGATATATCTGGAATAGAGAAGCATCTGGCTTTTAAGAGCCTTATAAATCAACAAAAATATTTAAATTTGTACATGAGCTATATATGTAAGGTTTTCAATTTAGTCTTTTATGTAAGTTTAAACTCCCTCCTCTTGACTATTTGAGAATCTAAATTTAGATTTAGATTCAGCCCCTTTTGATATGGTGCATTTGATCTGGCCCCCTTTGATCTAGTGGATCTGATTTGGCTCCTTTGGGCATAATGGATATTAGTTTAATTTAGATCTAAGAACTTTGGGTATGATGGAATATAAATTGAGGGTTTGGATCCAGCCCCTTTGGGAATGGAGGATCTGATCCAGTCCCTTTGGGCATGATGGATCTTAGTTTAATTTATATCCAACCCTTATGGGCATAATGGAATCTAAATTGAGGTTTTGGATCTGGCCCTTTTAGGCATGGTAGATCTGATCTAGCTCCTTTGGGCATAATGGATCTTAATTTAATTTAGATCTGACCCCTTTGGGTATAATGGAATCTAAATTAAGGTTTTAAATTTGGCCCCTTTGGGCATGGTGGATATGATCCAGCCCCATTAGGCATGATGAATCTTAGTTTAGTTTTGCTTAATTGGATAGCATTTTCTTTTGATAAGAGATCTTGCTTCACAGGACATCTTGCTTTGTAAGATATATAAAATTGCCCCAATGTTAATTGGAGAATTTCTCATTAAAATGAGAATATTTCATTCATAGTTACACGTAATATCTTTTGAGATATTATCCATTTATAGGAGGCACGGGGTTGATGCCTTTTGTATCAATAAGCTAATAAGCTCCACCTTTGTATACTTTTTTGATGACATATGATCCCTCTTAAATTGGATCAAATTTTCCACCAACTTGTTGATGTGAAACGATGGGCCTTCTTCATACCAGTACTAGTTCACCTATTTTAAAGCTTCTTAGTTGAACCATAGAGTCATGAGCTCATGCCATTCTTAGTCTATATGTTTTTAGACTTTGTTGGGCTTGTATTTGCATTTCATCTAAGTCTTCAAGATTTTAGCATCGTATTTGAATATTTTTTTTGTTGAAAGTTTGCTTTTGAACTACTATGTAGACTGAAGTTAATTTTTCTTAGAGGGGAAGTATTGCTTTTGCTCTGAAGACTAAAGAGTATGGTGTTGCTTGTGTAGTATATTTATATATGGTACGATATGTCCATAATACTTCTATTAATTTATCATGCCATTCTCTTTTATTCTTGGAAAGAATTTTCTTAAGCAGCTTTATTACCATTTTATTATTTTTTGAGGAATATCACTAATCTATCTTATATTTTTTTAATAAAAGGATAGACTTTGGTATTTTTGAAGGCAGTACCATCATCCAATATAATTCATCGAGCTAATTCAAATTTATAAATAATATATTCTCGGAAGAACTTTACTACATCGTTTACTTTAACTTCTCTTAATGAAATTGCTTCTGCCCATTTTGAGAAATAATTAGTAGTAGCTAGAATGAAGCGATGTCCTTCAGATGATGGAGGATCTATTGAACTTATTATATATATTCGCCAACTATCAAATGGCTATGACGCTATTATTGGGTGTAGGGTATTGGGTGGTCGATGTAGCGTGTCTGTATTATTTGACATTGATGACATCTTTTAGCAAATTCAATGAAATCTTGAACAATGCTAGGCTAGTAATATCACATTCATTTAATTTTGATTTTCATTTTAGGGCCAGATTAGTGTGCTCCACACAATCCTTCATGAACTTCAATCATTACTATTTTGGCTTTGTCTGTTCTCAGGCATCTCAGCCACATTTTATTAAATGTGTATCGATATAATGTGTTATTTATAAGAGTGTATCGTAATGCTCTTTGTGAAATTTGATGAGCCTTTGATTTATCTGTTGGTAATCCACCACCTTTGATATAGGTGATGAATGGTTCTAGTCAGTCATCTTCTTCTACCTTGATTATGACTTCATGACTTTCTTTAGCTTTAAAGGCTTGTAGGAGGGTTGGTGCTAGTGCTAGCCCATTTTAGAATGTTATTGTAATTAGATTTTCCCGAGGGTCTATCATTTCCTTGGTTAATTTAGCTAATGCATCAGCCTTGCCATTATCTTGATGCGACACCCTTGTGATGGTTACTTCAGGGATTTGTTTTAAAAGCTCCAAGACATGTTCATGGTAAAACAGTAATTTAGGCTTATTTATCTTAAAAGTCCTAATTATTTGTCAGATTATAAGCTATGAATCTCCATAAATATGAAGCTTCTTAATTTTTATATTAATTGTTAGCTATAGGCCTGTAATTAATGCTTCGTATTCGACCTCATTATTACTTCGAGGCTCATTAAGACTATAAGAATATCACAGTATACCCCCTTGGTGGGTCATAAAAATCAGGATGATTCAAACTTATACTATAGGTAAGCTAGGTGTTTTAGCTGATTTTAAAAATGAAGCTCCATCAAAATAAAGCTCCCATCCTGATGGTTGCTGAGCTTTTTCAACTTTGAAAATCTATTTACCAGGCAATTCATCATTAAGTGGAGAGTTTCCTAGTGAGGGATGAGCGGCTAAGAAATCAGCCAAGACTTGCCCTTTATTGTCTTTTGTGGGACATATGTTATGTCGTATTGCAATAATAGGACATTTCATTTAACCAAGCGACCTATTTAGGTTGGCCTCATCATCAAAAAATTAATTGGGTTGACTTTGGATATAAATGTTATCTAATGAGATAACATATAATGACATAATATCGATGGTTTTCTTGTAATTAGTGTTGCTAAGATTGGGGGATGCAATTAATATTACTTTATGCTGTCAAATGCTTCTTGACAAGCATCATCTCATATAAAGGGTGCATCCTTTTTCATTAATTGAGCAAAAGGGTGGCATCTTCTCAAGAGATTAAAAATAAATCTTCTAATATAAGCTAGTCCGCAAGTAGGGAGTGCAATTACTTCAAAGTTTTAGGTGGTAGCATTTCTATTATTGCTTTTATTTTAGAGGGATTGATTTCAATTCCTCTATGGCGTACAATAAGTCCTAAGATATTTTTTGGATGTCACACCAAAAACACACTTTAGAGGATTCATTTGTAGATTAAAACTCTGAATCCTATTGAATATGATCCCTAGAGAGCTTATATGCTCATTTTAAATTTTGCTTTTAATAAACAAATCATAAACATAACACTCTAGATACTTATGTATGAGATCATTGAAGATGTGGATCATTGCTCTCTAGTAAGTGGCACCTGCATTTTTCAAGCCAAATGACATTACATTGTAATAATATATGCCAATTGGCATACAGAAGGATGTATGCTTCTCATCCTCTAGAGCCATTTTACTTTGATTATAGCCCGATGTTCCATCAATGAAATAAAACCTATTATAGTTGGACGTATTATCCACCATGAGTTATGCATTGGGTACTGGTAAATCATCTTTTGGGCATGCTTTATTATTTAAGTCTCAAAAATTGATGATGACTCAAATCTACTCAATTTTCTTTCTTATTAGGACAATATTAGCAATGCAGTCATATATATATTTTCACATATGAACCTTTCTTCTATTAGTTTTTTGTTTTAATGATTTCTTGATCTTCAATTTCTAATCACATTCACTTTTATCCTTGCTTTACTGGTTGTACATCAGATTTAATAGCCAGCTTATGTATTGCTACATCTGGCAATAATCCAAGAAGTTCACTACAATTCCATGTAAAGAAGTCTTTATTTTTATAAAGTAGCGCTTTTAATTCTTCCAATATTTTTGACTTGAGGTTAGCATTAACAAAAGTTGGCCCAAACGCTTCTTTGGTACCTAAGTTAATTTTCTGAAGTTCATCAACCGTGGCTTGATTGCCTTTTTTGAATTATTTTGTGCTTCTTTGAGGTTGATTATTAATTTGTCTTCAGGCACATTTTCATTCCCCTATGGGGTACCCTTTTGTAGATTTATGGTTTCTAATGGAATTACTTCTTTATCGAATATGGCATAACATGAACTCATTGAGGAATTTAATGAAGGAATATATCCTAATCCTAATGTAGTAAATTTTTCATATCCTATGGAACTCTGAATATTATCTCTTGCAAGAGCCTTTTGAACAATTGAGCTTGTGCATTCGATTGTAATAGCAAGACATTGTTTATGATTAGCCACCTTAGAGTTGAAAAAAAGTATTGAGGAATGATGACTAAAATGTCTTCTTTTTCAAATGGTTCTTGTGTAGAATTTGTAATTCACTTTTCAACTTTATAGAAGAGGAGTCCTTGATCTTTTTACCCCTTCTAGGAGGAATATAGAACATTTTTAATTATTTTATTTCTTCTCTCCTTAGAGTTGATAAGGCTTTTATATGTGCTTTTAGTATTAACACTATTTTATAGCTTTATCAGAAACATAAGACTTAGACAATCTTATTAGAGATATGCGTATTTTTTCTAACTATTTGGTCACACTGCTAGTACTAGTCTCTTCTTTCTTTTGACTGGTTGAGGCTTTATTAGGTACCAATCCTCTTCATCCTCTTCGATATCACTACCAATGTGGGAAATTACCTTGGGTTGTTTTGATTCATTAGTAACTTTACATTTTGAATTGCCACTCTTTAACATTAGTTTGATAAGTAGAGTCTTTCTTTTGGGCATTAACCTCTTTAACCTTGTTAGGATTATAGTATTTGGCATCATCATAGATATTGATTTCATCTATCAAGAATGGACTCATATCTCTATCAATTTTATGCTCTTCACCATTTTGGATATATTTCATGCACTGATGAAGAGCCAAGGGTACTATACCATACTCATGAATCCATGGCCTACCCAAGAGTGCCTTATATGCAACTTTGGCCTCGATTACATGAAATTTAGCTTATGTTTATAATTCCCCAAAGTATATGGGCAAGACAATATACCTTATGGTTTGTTGCCCTTGTTCATTAAAACCTTGTAAAAATATTGTGCTTTTGTCAAGGTATCGAGCATCCAAAGTTAATGTCGTAAGTGTCTTGGCTATCAGGAGATTGAACAAAGCACTTGGGTCAATCAACACTCTTTTTATGTGATTATTATTAATTTCAGTCATAACATAAAGAGTTCAATTATGTTCAATCATTTTGAGTAGTAAGGCTTTATTATTGAAAGTAATAGTTGCAACCTTTTGTAAGATAAGATCTTCTTTTATCCTCTCTTTAACGAAGAATGCTTCATATTACTCTGTCTTTGCAAAGCTTTTATTAAGGTCTCTCATATATCCTGGGATAGTATGAGAGTATCATATATACTTAGTAGAGCAGGAAGCTTGCATAATTGTTCTAGAATGTTATAGTCTATTCTTATTTTGATAGACTTTTGGGGTTTAGTTGGTGGTGGAGGTAAGACATCTTGATTAATTTTACTTTCTTTGCCTTTTTCATTAGATTTTAATTTTTGAATGGAGGAATCTTTTTCCACTTCTTAATTGCACCTGCATTACTTCTTCTGCCTAACTTTCTTCATCAGAAGAAGTTTCTAGGCTCTATAACTCTTTGGGGTTTCTAGAGTTTTCATGACTCTCAGAACAACTATTTGATTGAGGTTGTAACTTCTTAGAGCCTAGCTTGTTTTTTGTTCGATAAGCTTTTCTTTGGGAAAGCATAGCTCTTCTTCAAAATCAATTGAAGTTGTAACCATACTTATCATTTGACATGTTTCTCTTACAACTTCTTTTTCAGGGTCTTCTGTGTTGAGCTATAAATGGTGCATATATTCCTCTAACCTAACTGGTCTTCGAGGAGATTGTTCACACTTCTATGGAGAATCTATCATTTTTTGTGCATCGTATTTTTATTTTTGAGCTTTCTTATTTTTTCTTGACTTACAAGGCTTTGAGCAGAGGGTTTATCATTTTTCATCTGCTCTTTCATTTTATATAAAAATTGCCCCTTGATTAGGGGAAGTATCCTGAGATTAATTTCAAGTTTTAGGGCATTCCTCCACTGAACTCTCTCTATAGCTAAAAAAATATTGATCAATTTTTTAGTCTTGTTTGAGATAAAAGTTTCCCAGACACCTCCTTCTTCTGCTTGTACTTGTCAAGTTTTTTCTTTTCTTTAGTTGCGCCCTAAGTCTTGCTCGACTTGACATTCTTATTTAGCCATGCCATAATAACACTTACCTTTTCCTTTTTAGGATTTGTTAAGATTTTATCTAACTAAGTAAGTTCTCCATTGTAATAGCTTTTCTTAACCCAAATTTTGAAAATAAAATAATCTTCAATTGGGTGACTGATAAGCCTATGAAAGGGATAATAATTGGGATTATCATCCTTTTCTACTTGATTTGGTCTACACAGTTCTAACTAGTATAACCCTAACTTTAGGGCATGTTTGGAAATCTTAACAGTACATTCTCTTTTAAATGAGTACTACTTAGCCATCTTCTCTTGAAGGATTGGTACTCTTTTCTTTTCCTCTATCAGCTTTATGACTCATCGTGAAGTTGATGCTCCTCTGTTTCCCTTTTTGTTTATTGTAAATATGAATATTGTATTCACATCATTCTTTTTGGATTCTTGCAATGAGCTACTTTCCTCTTTCTATAGAGTTATTGCAATAGCCTAAATTAAGCCCTTTTTGTTTAGGCAACCTTTCAAACTTGGTTACACAATCTAATAATTCTTGAAATGTATTGATTGCACACATGACATGGTATGAGGCCATTTGATCATCAATATTCTCTATAAGGAGTTCCACTACATGTTTTTCTATGAGCTACTGATCACATCTCATGCTTAGGTTAATCCATTTGGTGTTATATTTAGTGACACTTTCATCCTTTCTTTTTTTCTCCAAGGCGGGATCTACAATTGTCACTTTCTTTGTTGCGCTTACAAATCTCTTGACAAAGAGTACTTCTAGCTCAACAAATCTTTTTACTGAGTTGTTAGGTAACTCAACATACCATCCAAAGGCCATATGAGTAGGATTGTCGATGAATTAATGTAGCAATAAAGCATCCTTTCTGCCAGTATTTATGTATGATGCTTTAAATTGAGTCAAGTGTTGTCACAAACTTTCTGTGCCTGAGAATGAATTAAACTTTGACACTACGTACCCCTTAGAACATTGTTCTTGATCATAATTAACTAGATGTGGTCATCCTTTTCTCATCAGTTGCTCAGTAGTTTTTGAGGCTCTCACTGCTTTAACCTTTTGGCTAATAAGATCTTCCACTTGGGACTTGGTGATAACATCACCTTCCTGATGAAGGTTCGGTATGGCTTCCCTTATAAGTTCTTATCTCTATGTTGCAGCTACTACTAAATTGGGTGGAGCATTTTGTACACCCTCATTCTCCACTGCTTGATTATTTATCTCTAGTGGATTCCTTGGAGGTATCCACTATGTTTTTGTTGTTATAAGATTAAATTGACTAAATAAGTCCTTCATCAACCCGCTCATTTTGTTAAGGAGGTTGTTGAGTTGACTAATTTCTTGGTCTCTCCTTTTGAGTTGGGAACCCAAATGTTGTTGTAACCTTGCTTCAATATCCATGAGTTCTTTAGTCACTTCCACTTCTACTTGGACCTCACCTCTAGGCACTTGGTGACTTGGGTTTTCTTGTTGATCCTCCTTGCTTTGCTTTTCAAACACTACACCTTTGTTTCTTGGGCGAGTATCAACCATGTGAACGATCTTGACCTCTATGTGATCATCCTCTTCATTTTCTTAGAGATCTAAACTTTGTAGTTCTTCATTGCTTTGGAGATCTTCATCTTCCCAAAAAGTTGATTATCCATGTCATCATGCATTGGTTGGTTCTTTTCGAACTGACCTTCCAGCTGATGATAGAAGAGTCACCTTCTTCATTATGTGGAAGAGTTGATTTATGATGAGCTCTTTCCTTTTGACATCTTTCAATTCTTTGGCTCTCCATATGAGTCGAGACCTCCCGGTGATGGATCTCTGAGAATGAGTCCCAAATGTCACACCCGGGTGCTCATTGATTTGGTTAAAAAGGTTTAGGTGATGTGGATTTCTTTGATATTATTATGGAGACCTTATGACAACTAGCCATTTGTTTATTTTTTATTGGATGGCATGTTGTCGGTTCTCACTGATCATCCAATTTTTTGGTCTTGATTTTTGCTCAAGACCGGCAAGATGATATTTTTTAATATTCCCACTTCTTTTGAAGTAGGAATTTGTTGGTTTGGTGACCTAGCTCATTAATTTCTTGATCTTCCTTTGAAGACCTCTATTCTTGACAATCTTCAAGACCCTATAGATTTAGGAAGAAATAGTTTCCCTTTACTGTGACTAATTCTAAGTTAAGGATTTTATAGGTTTATTCCAAAAAGATTTCCTTATAGCTACTTCAGGGTTATTTTTTTTTTTGACCCATTTCAACAGGTTGAAGCTATTATATGTAGGTATGTTGGCCTCTACTTGTGGGTCAAATTGCTATTTAGTATGAATGGATAGCCCAACAGCTCTATGAGAGGCGTTGTATTTCCGCTGAGCTCTTCTAGACATTTTAGTGCCCACAGAAGATGCCTCATGATCATTTTTGCTACTCAAAGCTAGAATAGTAGTTTATGGCAGGCTTTATTCTTCATATGTGATGCTAAGTAGATTGACTATGATAGATTTTAATTTGGGCTTGGCATTAAATTTATCCTTAGCATGCAGGGCTATCTTTGGTAACCTACCAAAGATAAATATTCTTTTTGAGGTAGTATCAAGCCTGGGTTCATTCAGGGTGTCCAGTTTCTTTTGAGGTACACCTTGAGTATAAATTCATTCTCTAGTCCAGTTGGTAGAAACTAGATAACCTCAGAGATTATTCTGAACTAGATAATGGCTCCAACAGAATCGATGTTAATTATAGCTTGGAAAAATCTAAGAGTGGATCCCTCTCCTAATCAGACATTCATCATATTTTTTGAGTTCACCATGGATGATTTTGAACTTGAGTGTAATTTTACTATAATTGAGGAATCTAAGGAATACAACCCATGATATTCCTAGGGCACCATTTATTTTTTTAATTTTTCAACTAGAGATGGAGAGAGAAGTAATTTGTAGTGAAGTCGCCAGAAATCAGATTGCTCTAAAAATGCCTTTAAGGATGCGCTTTGCCATCTTTGGTGAGATGAGTAGGAGTATATTTTTTCATGAGGTATATTGATATATATATTCAACTAGATTTCCCCTAACATTTAGGTTAGGTTTTATTTCGATCTGGGTTCTACTTCCTATGAATGCAAGTCTCCATAGTTAATTACCTCTCTTATCATAGTAAGAGAGAACTCTCAATTAATATTGAAAATAAACATATCAATCTGATATGCAATTAGTGTCATAGAGGTCTGTTTGGCATAAATGACTATCTTGTAAAAATAGGAGTGTGACATCGATCAAGATCCCATGGTTCTGTCATCCTAGGATTACGTTATTCCAGCCTACCAACATCAGAGGGACATTGTCATAATTCTAGAGAATTTGATTAGCACACATGGGTTGCCTCATTTCAAGTATCTCGATTTGACTTAGAATTTTAGTGCAAGTGATGCAAGAGTGTTCACGTGGTGAGTAGATTATAAGGTGTTCGCAAGGCGAACATGGAGATGTTCACATTGTGAATGAAAATTAAGCTGGGCTTACATCCCTTTGGAATGCCAAAAATTATGGTTATCCTACATGGTGGACAGATATGAATTTATTCACGTGGTGAACGAATTATGCAGTGTTTACATGACAAAGGAATAGATGATCACATGATGAACGCATGAAAGATTGGGCTTACATCCATTTTAGAATGCCAAAATTATGGTTGTCCTCCATGGTGGATGGATATGAATTTATTCGCATGGTGAACAAATTATGGGGTGTTCGTATGGCGAACAAATAGATGTTCATGGTGAACACACAGAAGGTTGCGCTTACATCCTTTTCAGAATGCTAAAATTCATAATTGTTTGCATGGCAAATAGATAATAAAATTGGAGTTACATCCTTTTGGATTGTCATATAGATGAGTTATCCATATATTAAGTAGACATAGTGATATTTGCATGACAAATGAATAAAAATCTGAATTTTATTAAAAGTGCATAAAATTTTAATTTTAGGCCTTAGCGCCACGGTGTTGTGATAGTGGAGCACATTGCTTATATGGCATGACACGGGGGTAGATGAGCTAGAGGCTCAACGCCTTAGCGCTGTGTATGTAATGTCCTGACACCAACATTATTAGTAATTTAATCATTTGAATAGGATTTCGACGTTGGTCATGATTCCTGACAGACATACAACGGGTTTTAAGGGGAAACAACAGCCTCATTTTAATGAGCACCGCAGTGATAGGTCAGAGTGCTACGGTGCTGTGCTCTTTTCACCTGCATCGATTATGAAATTTTATTATAATTAATTTTATCTTTTTGACTGCACAGTAACTAACAAGATGGCTTACCAACACCGAGGCACCAAGCTCTTGGGTTTCATTCTCTTAGCACAACATGTAGGTGATATACCTTCAGCATCGAGGCGCCATTCAATAGTTAAAACTGACCAATAATTAAAATATTGTGGTGCTACCCATGTGGCATCGAGGCCTTGTACTTTACAATGCTATATATATACATCCTAACAAAATGCCACTTTTTAGCACCGAAGCATTGATCCTTTATACTTTTATACTAAATTTATAACTTCATTCACCATGCAAACATCTCATAATTTGTTCACCATGCCAACAATAATATATCCATTTTCTATGTGGAAAAATCCATATAGTTTGGCATTCTAAAAGGATGTAACCCCAGTCTTCTATCCGTTTGCCATGCGAACATCTCTTAATTCATTTGCAGTGTGAGCAACAATATATTTGTCCACCATGTGAACAAATCCATATAATTTTATATTCCAAAGGGATGCAAGCCCAATCTTCTATCTATTCTCCATGCGAACAACCACTATATGTTCACCATATGAACATCTACATAATCTGGCATTCCAAAGGGATGTAAGCCCAGATCCATCATAATGCAAACATCTCATAATTTGTTTGCCATGCAAACAATAATATATCCATCCACCATGTGGATAAATTCATATAATATATCATTCCAAAGGGATGTAAGCCCAATCTTTTATTTGTTCATCATGCAATAACCCCTATATGTTCATCATGTAAAAATCTACATATTATGGCATTTCAAAGGGATGTAAGTCCAATCTTCTATCTATTCTCCATGTGAACAACCCCTATATGTTCACCATGTGAACATCTACATAATTTTGGCATTTTAAAAGGTTGTAAGCCCAGTCTTCTATCTATTCAGCATGCAAAAACTCATAATTTGTTCTCCATGTGAATAGTAATATATCCATCCACCATGTGGACATATCGATAATTTTGGCATTCCAAAGGGATGTAAGTTCAATCTTCTATGTATTTTCCATGCGAACAACCCCTATATGTTAATTATGTGAACATCTACATAAATTGACATTCCAAAGGAATGTAAGCCTAGTCTTCTATCTATTTGCCAAGTGAACATCTCATAATTCATTTTCCATGTGAATAATAATATATCCATCCACCATGTGGGTAAATCCATATAATTTGGCATTTCAAAGAGATGTAAGCCTAATCTTCTATCTATTCGCCATGCGAGCAACCCCTATATATTCATCATGTGAATATCTTGGCATTACCAAGGGATGTAAGCCCAATCTTTTATCTATTCGCCATGTGAACAACCTCTATTTGTTCACCATGTCAACATCTACATAATTTGACATTCTAAAGGGATGTGAGTCCAATATTCTATCTATTTGCCATGCAAACAACCCTTATATGTTCATCATTTATAAGCTCAATCTATATTTGTTTGCCATGCGAACACCCTTACATCTATTCATGATGTGAGCACTTTATATCTGCTCGCCATGTGAACACCCTCCCCTGGTTGGGTTTCACGACTGAGTCCAGGTTACCAAAAACCTAACTCACCCAAATGATGGCCATGTTGATTGAATATTACAATCATAGGTCATATCTTTAAATAAAATAAAGTATATTATTCAAATTAATTTAACATAAATAATCACCCATCCCATCCATCATTATTTGTTAAGGATGTTAAGTTAAGAAAACTCTAGTTCACAAAATAGCTAATATCAAATTAAATATGCACATATATTCAAACTCAAATAATCTCATGATAGTAAAGATGTGGCATGTGTCTTCTATCTATGTGGCTTTGTCATTAAATGGCACCACATAAAATTTGGATATGACTAGTACCCTCTAACCGAGTGGTTTAGATCCCCTAAATAACTAAACTATATTTCGATCACGAAAGTAGCCCGTATGTTCCCTAATGATTTTATTTCTTGAGTTATAAATTATAGAATATATTTTACAGGCATAAAGCCTTATGTTAGCTAGGGTTGATTTAAAATATGTTTCTTTAGATCAATTCCATACCTAGGTCTATAAGAGCACCTTGGACGATGTAACCCATGGTTGATGACAAAGATTTTTTGGTTAGGTTGGGTCGACTTCCTCCTCTAACTAAGTAGACTAGGGACCACGATAGCTCATGATTACAAGACCATGAGATCTTGATCAGGCACATCATCATTCCTACCGAGCATATGCTCTAAATTAAAAGAGAATGTTATGTCTCTTTATTTGCTATGCGAATTTTACCTCCCCTTGATAGTCACCTATGTCATAATACACCACTAAACATCATTACATAACACTAAGATATGTCTATTTCCAACCTTAATCAAGAGTGCTCTCTTATTGCGATAAGAGGAGTAATTAACTATGGGGACTTACATCCATAGAAAGTAGAATACATATCAAAATAAACCCTAACATGAGAAAACATACTCCTATCCATCTAACCGAAGATGGCAGAGCACATCGTTAAAGGTATTTTTTTAGAGTGATCACTAATTAAAGCCAATAAGTCCTAAGGCTATTCATATGAGAATAATCATATTTAAGTACAATCAAATTCATTAATTATTAATTTTAAAATTAAAGTTATTCAAACTTAATGAGGATATAAAGAGTCTAAGATTATCTATTGACCCATTTCTATTAATTAACAGATTTTAGATGATTTAGATGATTTTTATAAATTAATTAAGATTGATTAATTATTTTAGTCAATTAAGCCTAAAAGGGCCCAAAAATTTAATTATACCTTAAATATAAGCCCTAAAATTATGAGAAAATTACTAAGAATGAAATAAATATTTCCTAAGAGTTCTAATGCAATTAGGCTTATATTTAAGGACTAATTAAAAAAATGGAGAAAACCCAAAATCATCAATTACACTCAAAATATCCCAAACCAATTGAGGATTTTAATTTCATGGAAAATCTCTTTGTTAACTAAGCACAAAGAGGGAATGATCATAATTTTTAAGGACCTAATCTATTAGTTGTGAATTTTCTAAATCTCAGGGTAATTAATAATTAAATTAATTAATAAAAACCCATTAATGGTGACTTTGAGAAATAATTAGAACTAGTGGCCCTAATTAATTTCTTTGGTCACCATTAAAATTCTAAAATATATTTAAGACTCCCACATAACTTTTTTTAATTTTCTTAGTTATAAAAATTTATTAAATGCACAAAATTACCCTTCAGGGTTTGAAAATTTTGATTTCCTAAATTACTAAACCAATTAACTTAAAATAATTATGGGAGGCAGAAGTCATCTTATGAAACAATTACCCAAAGTTTTAAGTTAATTAGCCAAGTAATTATGGCTTAATTTTACTAATTAGAGAAATCATCAAATACTATTTAGTCACTATGCACTTAATAAAAATTTAAACTTTTATTTTTTTTCTAGATTATCTTTTGTCTAAGATTTCAATAGAGGATTTATTTATAACTTTTGGATTTTTTATAATTAGTTATGATTTTTGAAATTTTGGCCTTTTAATTAGGTGTTTAAACCTAATTAATCAGCTTCCACAGTGGAGTTGCATTAGCACTGATGTGGCAATGCTTTACATGTGGTGCCATGTGGTTCGTTACTTAAAATATCCCACGTAGAATGCTGACTTAGAAGTTTAAGAAATTAAATCAAATTATTTCTAATATGATTTATCACAACTATTTATCTAATCATCCAAAATGGATTAGATCTAGTGAGCGTGCTTTTTTTTGGTCAATGGCTAAGTAAACTAGCCTTTAGTTAGATCTTGTCAGCATGGGTGAGCTCAAGGCATGCTAGTGGATCTACTTTAGCCAAAAGAAGGGGTTGAACTATTCCATTTTGGGATTTTATGTTATTTAGAGTCTTTGGTTCACTTGGTTAGCACTGAAATAGGTTCACCATAGGTTTAGTTCACCTGGGCTTTTCAAGAGTGGGTTTAAGGATGAGTAATGCTAAATTTGGTTGAGTTTGGATTTAGTTTGATTGGATTTGGATTAATTGCATCAATATAGGTCAATTTGGATCTAAATTGGGTTAGGTTGAACAATTGACCAAATTGGGTCAAAGGGGTTATTGATGGTTTATAACTTATTAATGCAATTAATTTGATACGATTTGGATTGGAATTAAATTAGGCTCATATGAGTTCATATGGGTCAAATGGGTTAAGTTGATTGATTTGATCAAATTGGTCAAATTGGGTTGAATGAGAGATCAGGTCATATTTGATTGATCATTTGAAGATTACCTAAGGCTTTAATTTGAATTTATTTGATTTAGATTGAGTTTTAGTTCAATTTGATCATTTAGCACAATTTGGGCTAAATAAGTCAATTAAGTTGGTTTGATCAAAGAAACTTCAATTAATGATTAAAAGTGTTCAATCATCAATTTTGGAATGATTGTAGGATTTGGTTCAATCCAATTTGTCTTAGATCAAGTTTTGAGTCAATTTGACCTTTTAGGTCAATTTGGGCCAACTTGGGTTAAGGGGGCAAATTGGCTCAATTGGGTTTAATTATTTCCAGTTGGATGATTAATCATGATCAATAATTATTTTAGAGATGATTAGAATGATTGATTTGGTCCATTTGGGTTGAATCAAGGTTTGACTAAATTTAGGCTTTCAAGTTAAGTTGGGTTAAGTGAGCCAATTGACTAAATTGGATCAATTAGAGTCAATTGAGAGTTGGGGTATGATTAATCATTAATTTAGTGGTGATTGAATTGGATTGAATTAAATTTAAACTCAAATTAAGCTTTAATTGGATCTAATTTGGATTGAATTAAAATTTGACTCAAATTAGGGTTTTATGCCAACTTGGGTCAAATTGGGCTAAATGACTCAATTGGGTTAATTTGATAGTAATTAAACTTCAATCAAGTTCAATGGAGATTTAGGAGAGGGAGCTTCTTTTTTCTTTTTCTAGGTTCATAAAGACCCTTAGGAGGCTCTATGGATTTTCTCCCATAAAAAATCCTATTTATCTTATGAGATATTAAAATTTTGGATTTTTTTTAAGGTTCTCTTATTTTCTACTACTTTACCTCTCTTAACATTATTTCCAATGTACCTAAGAAGGTTTTGCTTCATTCCATGGATAAGCTTATATTCACATCCTTTTTGGTGCAATGAGCATGGATGAGGTTGAGAACTAGAAGTTAAGTACAAAGAAAAGCTGGTCATCTAGTAGGAAATAACACAACAAATATGTAGCTAAACACTCAAAAATTCATCACATAATAAGAGTTGAATAATATGGAGGATATAATCACTTGCATTGTACAAGTGGCCATAGAGAGAGCCAAAAATGAGAAACCCAGAGTTAAAAAAAATAAAGGTTCTTTAGGTTTGGCAACCTATCAAGCTCACCAATGAAGGAGAGAATTATCCTGGACCTCAAGCATGGATGATGAGTTATGAGAAAGAGGGAAGGTGAACCTAACCAACACTTTATTTAAGAAAATTATGGAAGCTCGCCCACCACACAAATTCAAGATCTCACACTTTGAGTCATATAAAGGCCAAACAGACCATATCGATTACATAGAATTCTTTGAAGTGTCACCTCTTTTTCACTACTATTAAGGAATTGGTGCTAAGGTGGTTATCATGAATACCCTTAGAATTCATAACCACCTTTACTAAATATGAAAGGCTATTCATGATGCAATTTGTCAATGTACAAATGCCATTAAAAAGTTCTCAAGCTCTTCTATAGTTGAGGAGAGTAGGAGAAGGCAAATGTCAAGGCCATGGAATACATGCCAAAGAATTAATGATTGAAGCATCATTAAGACAAGAAGAAAAAGAGGTGAATGAAAAAATATTACAACCACACGTCAAAGAGAAACACTTCAAAGTGGGAAATTTAGTACTAAAGAAAGTAGATGCAATGGCTTGACATAACGAATTGGGTAAACTCGACCATATGTGGAGCTATCCATATATCATCAAAAAACAAATTGGCCTAAGACCATACCTATTGTTAACTTATGAAGCAGGTCATACCCCATAGTTAGAATGTTAGAGACCTAAAAATATTCTACTATTTAGATAAGTTGTATCTTTGTGCCTTATATTTTTTTATTATTAAGTTATTATTATAAGACAATAAAACTTTCTAATTTTCCCAACAAATTTGGCACTTTTATTTACTCGCCTCAATCAGAAGATAGCGATGAGCTGTTTTAATAAATAATCATAATCTGAGTTAATACTCAAGGAGCTATGTGAAGACTTAAAACACTTAATGAGGCATTTTTTTTTTGCCAAAGTGAAAGGTTCCATCCAGTGAGCCATAAAGAGCTTGAGAAAAACCTAAAAGCTTGGCGTGCCATTCTTTGCCCAAAAATATTAAAGTCAGATATTCAATTCTTGAGTTAAAATTGTAAGAACTCACTCTAAATTGAGTTATAAAATACTAACTATTACTAAAAAAGTTACAAGCATAAGTATACTAAAGGAAAAAACGAGATAGAAGAAGGAAAAAAAGCTTGCTAGTTCTCCACTCACTGGTGTTCGATTCTGAAAGAGCGAATACGTTGAAAAAAAATCCAAGAACTTGGAATCCAACTAGCCATACTTCACTAATTTAGTAATAATAAAGTCAACATCTACTTTAGATTTTTATTGCAATAAGTCCCTGTACTCGTCATAATTGAGAAAATTGAAAAACTTGGCTTCTTTTATGTGAAACTTCTTAGTGCGGTGAGGGAGCTCATTCTCCAACTTCTTATTCACCTCAACAAGGTGAGTCAATAACTAAATTGCTTAATCCTTTTCTTCCTCTTGTTACTTTCTATGGCCACAAGCTCGCTTTTTATGGCTACTATGGAAAAAAATTATGACAACACACATATCTTGAGGGTACTTATTTTGGTAATCAAATACATCATCAAGGGATAAATATATTATCTCAAAAAATAAATATATTATCCTATTATATATTCGAATACTTAATAAGAACTCCTAAGGTTGATGGGTCTTTGATATATCATAGATTTTGTTTTGAACTACATGGTATGCTCTTATAGTTTATTACATCTTAGAAAAAAAATAATTCCTCCTAAGAATACTCTCAAATAAAGAAATTGACCTCTATCACTTTAAATTTCAAAGCTTGTCTTAAAAGGATTGTTAATTCACAAATTCAAAAGGGAATGCATCAAGGAGGAAGTGTTCTTTTCTAAAGCCAATCAAGAATAAGTAGAAAATGCTTTTACATATTAAGATTATCTTACTATTTAGATTTACAATTTGAAAATTAAAGTTATTGAGACTCTGATTTGACATTTTATTAGAAATCTAGGACTTAGATTCTGATAGCACAAGACTACAGAAATCCCTAGGAGTTGAAGACTTGTTCCAATAGGATACTTCATAACCTAAGTCAAAAAGTAGTTCTAACATAAGTTAGAGGCTCGACCTAGTCTAAATTTTTAAGAATTATTGGTTCTCTTTTCTAGCTTAACAAAATAGACCTATCCCTAACTCTTCTGGACTTATTACCCACCTGGAAGGGTTGCCATCTAACACCACCTAATCAATTTTAAGAGCATGATTCTAGTCTTATGTATGTAAGATGATTGTCCTATTATATTTAGGAAAGAAATCTTAAAGCTTAAACTCACTCCCTAACCCTAAAATAATGATTGGTATGTTATGCACCTAACTAATGCAATAATTTCCATTTTATATGTATTTTGACTCATAAATTTATTTAATACTTTAGGTATATAATTTTATACCTACATGAGATGTGGTTAGAAATGAGTCATAGGCCAAATCAATACAAGAAGGCACACTTCTCTAGAATGGGTGGTCATCTTTATAAGTCAAATGCCCCTTATGCAAAATAGGTGAAACTCCCAATACAAGAATTATGAAGAATATGCTTACATGGTTCACAAAGTCTGATTATTTCTAGTTGCTTTTAGTTTTTTAAACCTAAGGCTTTATTATAGTGAGGTTATGAATTTTCATTTTATTTTTGAGTTTTATTAGTTTAATGGAATAAAAATTTTAATTTTTCTAAGAGCCTAATATTTCCAGGCTTTTCAAAGAACACATGCCAATCACAAAAAAAAAACTTATGAAAAGCATGCAATTTTATTGAGCACCCTAAAATAAATTAAGCCAAATTAAACTAATAAAATAGGATAATGGACCTGGGTATTGTTGTATACATTAGAAGAAAAGACAAATGGGCAGTCGAGGTCTACCCTTATACAACCTAGCCTAAATCTAAAGTCTTGATTTTTGGAGGTCTTCATCTAGGATTGTCACCTTCTTCAGAGACTTCCTTGGTCTTCATAAGGGACCACCAACTAGTAAAGTCAGCTCTTGCTATTTCTAGACTTTTTAGATGTAAACTTAATTTTAAGCTTAAATTACATTTAAAATTTATAAAATAAAATCCTAAACCATACAAAACAAATGTTAAAAAAATAGATACAATACACTAACAATTTATATTCCAAGCATATGAGCTTAGAATCAATGGTTGTCGAGACAACCTGTCTTATTGAGCCATGCTTGGGGACTTAAGTAGCATCTGCAAATAAATATCATTTGTTACATTTATTACAATAGTTTCTTTTAGCATAGCTCCCTAAAGAAAATAATGTTAGGCTAACAATAATGCTCTAACATCCAGACTAGCGAGTAAATAATTTTTAGCCATTAAGTCTAAAACAACACATCAAAAATAATAAAACATCATTTCACAACACAAAATATCACAAATCATTGGCCTAACCAAAGTCTAGGGTCAGTGACTTAGCAATCTAGTGTGTGAAAGAGGAGTTTGTGTGGTATAACTTTTCTATACCTTTTTAGATTCAATTTTTTTTTTAAGTTCAAACTTTGTGTAATTTACTATTGGGTGATTTAAATTTAAATTATTTAATTAATTTTAAATTCTTATTTTAATTTGAGGTTTATTTTTATGTTAGAGTTGAATTTAAGTTTTAAAGAATAAATAATTAAATAAATTTTTCTTTGGGCCTAACCCATTTTATTCAATATTCTAATCCTAGTGGAATGGATTTTCCACCCTCAGATAAAAAACCATTCTAGGTGTTGAACTAAGAATCTATGTAATTTTGGATTTATTTGATGGATTTATTTTACTTGTATTTAACTTAATTAATGTTTAGTTCTTTCTTTGAAATCATTGTTGATTCCTTTCTTTAAATTTTATTACAAATATTTTATCAACTTTTATGTTATTTATAATGATTAAATAATTTTTTTAATGTTGTTAAATTTATTAATTCCATCTTGTCATTTAATTTTTTTTGAATTAATTAATGTATCTTTATTTAACCAAGGTGTAATTTTGATTACAATTTAAAATGATCTTTTATTTAAACTTTAGTTAAGAGTTTAATCATTTGGTTCATTGAATTTAGTTCTTTGATTGATTTTTATTTAATGATTATTGTGTTTAATTTGATTTTAATTAATTTAATTTGTTTAAATCATAAGTTTAACACTGCCTTTGCCGGGTCCTAAGTCTCGAATGTGAAAAGTTGAGGGTTACGATAGGCAGTCGACAACCAGCATAAAACTTATCAAAATAATCATGACATGAATCCTCTAAAACATTATGCTAATGCCAGGGTGTCCACTATAAGTGACACGTTGCATGGGCTGACTACAGTGAAAAGTGTGCAAGGGTCACTGCATCGGCGCTCTGGTATAGTGTTAAATAAGCAAGGGTTCCACGTTATGGATGGATGCTAGCAAATAAGTTAGTCCATGAAACTAGAATTAGGTCAGGAACTTAGAATATAAGTACTTTTACAAGAAAATTAATAGAATTAATAGATATTATGGTTCATAGGAAGATAAATATTTTATGTATTTAAAAAACTAAATGGGTTGGGGAGATGGCCAAGGAGGTTGATAGTTTAGGCTTTAAACTTTGGAATTCAAGTAGATGTCAAATTAGAAATAATGTATGTGTGATTGTAGATAAATGTTTGAAGGATAATGTTATAAATATTAATAGAATTGGAGATAGAATTATAGCTTTAAAAATTATTATTGATACTAAGATTATCAATGTTATAAGTGTTTATGCTCCTCAACTAAGTTTGGATGCATGCTTAAAAGAAAATTTTTGGAATGACTTAGAGGGATTAATACAAAAGACCCCTTGAAGAAAATGTATTTATTGGAGGAGATTTAAATGGACATATTGGTAGAGTGGTAGAAGATTTTAAAAGTATTCATGGTGGCTATGGATTTGAGTGACTAATGTAGAAGGTAAGACTATATAAGATTTTTCTTTAGCTTTAAATTTTGTAGTTGCTAATATTTTATTTAAGAAAAGAGATGAGAATATTATTACTTATAAAAATGGATCTAGTAAAATATAAATTGCTTAGTTTTTGATAAAAAAAAATAGATCATTTAGATTGTGAACATTGTAAGGTCAATCCGAGTGAAAGTTTAAGTACCCAACATCAACTGTTAGCTTTGGATTTTAAAATGAAGGATTGGAAGATGAAAAATAAATCAAATTATTATCCTAGGATTAGATGGGGGTACTTAAAGAATAATAATAAAAATAATTTTAAGAGCAAGGTACAAGAGCTTAGAATTTGGGATGTTCATAAGAAAGTTGATGTTTAGTGGAAAAAAGTAGCAAATGAAATTAAGCAAGTTACAAAAAAATGATCTTGAAGAATCTAAAGAGAAAGCTTATTTTAATAAAATAGTTAGTGGTGGAGTCAAAATATGGAAGAAAAGATAAGAAATAAGAAACATTATTATAAAACTTGGTTTAGGTGTAAAAACTCAGAGAATTAGAAAAATATAAAGTAAGCCATAAAGATTCTAAGAAAGAAATATATGATGTAAAAAATTTAGCTTTTAATGATTTATATAATAGATTAGATACCAAAGAAAGTGAAAGATGTATGCATAAGTTAGCCAACCAGAATGAGAGGAGAAGTAAAGATCTAGTTCAAGAGGTGTATTAAGGATGAAAATTATAAAGTGCTTTCCTTACAATAGGATATTGAAAATAGGTGGATGAGGTATTTTGATAAATTTTTCAATGAAGGATCTAAAAATATGATTGATTTTAGCAACCTAAATACCCTAATTAAAAATAGAGAATTTTATTTTTTATCATTATATTAGTAAATTTGAAGTTATAGAAGCTTTAAAGAAAATGAAGTGTGGAAAAATAGTTGGACTTAATGATATTCCAATAGAAGTGTGAAAATTTTTAGGAGATCAAGGATTTCTTAGCTTATAAATCTTTTTAATGTTATTTTAAAGACTAAAAAGATGCTAGATGAGTGGAGATAGAGTTTGTTGTTTCTTATATTTAAGAATAAAAGTGATGCACAAGAGTGTGCAAATTATAGAGGAATTAAGTTAATGTATCATACATTAAAATTATGGGAGAGAGTAATTAAGCATAGGTTACGATGTTATACAAAAGTTTCTAAAAATCAATTTGGTTTCATGTCAGGTAGATCTACTATGGATGTTATACATTTGTTGAGAGGTTCGATGGAGAAGTATAGGGAAAGTAAGGAGGATCTACATATGATATTTGTTGATTTAGAGAAAGCTTATGATAAAGTTTTAAGAGATGTTCTTTAGAGAGTTCTAGAAAAGAAAGGAGTTAATATTGGTTATATTCAAGACATTAAGGATATGTACACTAAAGCTATTACTTGTGTCTAAACACAAGAAGGATTGACAAAATATTTTTCTATTTCAGTTGCATTGCATCAAGACTCAGCTTTAATCCCTTATCTTTTTTGCTTTAGTTATGGATGTTCTTACTAGGAATTTATAGGAAGATGTGCCTTGTTGTCTACTTTTTTGTTGATGACATTCTTCTTATTGATAAGAATAGAGAGGGAGTCTAAGAGAAACTTGAATTATGGAGGTCAACCTTAGAGTTTAAAAATTTTCATTTGTGCAGATCTAACACTGAATGTATGGAGTGTAATTTTAGTTGTAGAAGTTCTAGTGGTGGTGTTGTGACTTTGGGTGACTAAGTTATTAAAAAGAGTATGGAGTTTAATTTTAGTTGTAGAAGTTCTAGTGGTAGTGTTGTGACTTTGGGTGAGTAAGTCATTAAAAAGAGTGAGCAATTCAGATATTTAAGCTCTATTATTCAAAATGATGGTGAAATAGACACAAATGTTATTAGTAGAATTCAAGTTGGATGGTTGAAGTGGAGGAATGCATCTAGCTTGTTGTGTTTATGCAAAGAACCGCTTAGGCATAAGGGAAAATTTTATAAAATGGTGATAAGACCTACAATGATTTAGACATAAAGAGAAGCATAATACTAAATTAAGTGTTGCCGGGATGAGGATACTCAAGTGGATGAGTGGCTTTACTCTTAGAGATAAAATGTGAAATGAGTATGTTTAAGAAAAAGTTGGAGTAGCTCTAGTGACAGATAAGATTAGAGAGAGTCGCCTTATATGGTTTGGCCACATAAAGCATCGGCCATCTGATGACTCAGTTAGAAGAGTAGATGTATTAGATTTGCCTTATGTTAAGGAAGGTAAAGGTAGACCTAAAAAGGCTTGGTTAAGATGTATAAAAAATGACCTTAGTTTACTAGACTTAAATAAGAATTTGACATATAATAAGACACAATGAAGAAGAAGAATTCATGAAGTCAACCCCATATAGTGGGATATAAGCTTGTTGTTATTATGTTGATTGATTATTAGATTTTAATTTAATTAATATCATTTACCTATTTGAGATTAAATTTATATGTAATTAATGTGAATGTTGTTAAACTTAAGTGCTTTAAGTTAATTAATTTAATTAATTCAAATTAAAGTTCCAAATTGATTTTAATCTAAATTTGATTTAATTTTTTTTATCTTTTTATTCAAATAGTTTATCTTATTTAGATTTCTTGATTTTTGATTTTTTTTGATTTAGTTGTTCAATTTATTATTTAAGTTGATTTAAGAGGAGGTTTTATGTTTAAAGATTTATTATTTTTAATTGAACTTCTTATGATGAGATTTTGTTTATTAATACTTAACTATTGATCTTATTCTAAGAAACCTAAAGGGTTAAAATACTTAAGCCCCAAACCTAATCTAGGCCATCCCAAGTTTCTAGGTTATTTAGATTAGATGATTTGATTTAATTAGTTATGTTTAATTATGATTATCATCATTCACATAATATTAAATGAATTTAAGATAATTTCAATGTTAATGAATCTTTATTTGGGCATTGAATTTAGAGATTGTTTAATCATAGTTTTTAATTAATTATTTTATTTATAATGGATTTATCAATTAAGTTTTACATATTTTTAATTATTCCTTAAAGCTTAAATATGTAACTTGTAGGATTTCTCAACTTTAGAGGGTGAGGAAATTTTTCTTAAGTCCTCTAATGTTATTGAAAATATTTTCAATTGGTTTTATTAATTTTTATAATTTCTATGATTTTCTAATTTATTATTTGATTTAAATTGACCTAGAACTTTTTCTTTAAAATTTTTATGGCAAGTGGAGTTCCTTACTAATTTCAGTTTTCTAAAATTTCATCTTTAAGAGAGAGATATATTTTGGAGTTAATTAAAGTTTTAATAATTTCTATAAAATAGAAATTAAGCCTAAAATATAAGGAAGTGCTTAAGGCTTTTAATTTTCTTTAATTTCTCTCTAAAAGATGAATCAATAGAGAGTTTATTTAAAATTATTGAATATTTGGTTGACTTATTATGAATTTTTAAAGGCCAAGTTAATTAAATAAATTAATTCATTCAATTAATTCACTAATTATGTCATTTTAAGGATTATTGAGTTTTAGTGAGCTTTAATACTTTTCTTAGGTTCATTGATATTTATTAAGATATTTTAAGGTAATTCCATAATTTTTCTTAATTGTCTTGGATTAATATTAATTTATTTCATTAAATTAAAGTTTAAAGATTGAAAATTTTATATCTTTTAATTTAATCACCAATAAATCCTCAAAATTTTATCTAAGGTGTATCTTAACCTTAATTTCAACTCCCCAAAATTTCAAATTGATTAGATTAAAATTTTGAGTTTAAATTTAAATTTAATTATTTTTAATTAAATTCAAATTAACTTAAAATTATTCAATTAAAATTAGAGATTTTAGGTTTACTGAATTCCCCGCACTAAGATAAATTCATAAAGCTCTTATTTATGGTTTTTGATTGGGTATTTTTTTCTATAAAATTTTGAAGTTTTTAGTAGTTTTTTTTTCATCTATTAAATCCAAAAAATCCCACTTTCCCACTTAACTCAATTAACAATGACTAGGTTTTGACGCAACACTGCTTTACATGTGGCACTAAGTGATTGGGCTATGCAGAATCCTCATGGATCCCATGTTAAAGTGGCAAGGATGATTGTTTGAATCAACATCAATATCATCCTATCAAAGATCAGATGGCCTAGATTCAACTCGTGGTTCCTATAGGAATTTAAATTATATCATGAGGCTAAATCATGTCCCTTCTTTCAAAATAGAAGGAACAAATGATGGTGATTATACCCCTAACCTCCATTGGAAGCCAAGAACCATTGGTGTTTATGCACTAAAATTTAGTGATCTATGCAATGAAAATGTAAATTTTTTATTACAAAATGATCATTATTTGATTTGCAATTAATCTATATGGTTTGATCTCACTAAAGATCAAATTCATTTACAAAACTCCAAACTCAATTAAAGTTGGAGTTAGGTTTGATCATACCTTTTCGGTGATAGGTCTCAGTGCTCATTCTGGCTTCAAAAACACTCAAGGGGATTAGACGAAGCTTTTGGAGAAGAATTGTGACTTACCTCTGTCTAGATTGATGTGGAGATTAATATCCAACACCGCTCACTGGAGTTTAGTGTGGAATATGATTAAAGAAGACTAAGAAGGGGAAAAGATTTGTTTATGTTTAGTTTCACTTGGGGAAGGTGATGGATTCAACAATATTCCTTAGTTTGGCTTCTTTTCTTCTTTTTATAGGTGGCTGAGAGCTATCCTATTGGTTTCAAGGGGAGGTTGTCGGCCATGAGAATTGGGATTCTATCTTGATAAGAGAGGTGATGAGAAGGTCAAAGATGGGGTTTTAATCAAGTCAGGGAAGCAAGGGAGCAAGCATGAGTAGGCTTTAGATGGGATAGGGTGGATCGATCATGCTTGCTCTCCATAAGCTCCACCTCATCCCCCGTTTTACACCTCAATCATTACATGGCCTTTTGATTGCTGCCTCTTGCCTAAGCCAAGTCTTAAGTGATCTATAGGTGCACTTAAGTCAAATAGATTAAGGGAAGAGGAGGCGATGAGATTATTTTGCTTCATGTGTACATGCTTTATAATTTTTCTCCATGGCATCCCTTTATCTTTTGGATCTGCCTCATCACCTTCTTTTGGGCTATTGGTTGGCTGCCTTGGTTAAACCAAGGTGGGCTATGGATTAGGTTTGGACTCATTTAAGCTTAGTTTAGGGTTAGTGTTTTATGTTATAACCTTTAGATTTGGATTACTTTAGATTATTTTGATTGCATCCAATTCAATTATTTAAATTTAGTTTTATGTTTCAGTTATTTATAATTGCTTATCACATGATTTATGGATCAATTGATTCATGTTTTATATGAATTGCCATGGTTAGGCCTAGTTTTACCCATTTAACTTAAATGGGTCCAATTGAGTTATTTATATTAAGTGGCCATTTTAGAGTTGGATTTTGATTCAATTATGTGTAATTGATTAGCAATGATATTAAGGAGTGATTAACTTTAACCATTTTTAATTATTTTAAGTTCAAATTTGGTTAAAATTCACTTTAACACATTTTTTAATTCAAATAGGTTAAGGTGAATTGATTTAAATCAAACAACTAATATGAATTAAATCTAAATGATTTTGGATTTCAATTGTATTCAATTAAGCATTTGTAGTAATTTAGATCAATTAATTTTAATTAATTTGAAGTTGATTTTGATTTAGGCTCCTTTTGGTCTAAATTGGCCTTAATGAGTTAATATGGGTTCATTTTGGTTAAATGATCAAATTGGTCAAATTAATATCAATTATTGGTTGACTTATGTTTGATTATTATTTGCAAATAATTTTGGATATTTTTTAAAATTGGTTTCAATTTAATTTGAATTTAGATCCAATAAAGTGCATTTGGGTTTATTTGGGTTAAGTGGAAAAATCAACTCAATTAAATCCTCATTGAATTTAAATCTATGTTTAAACATTTTCATTTGATGATTTTGAGCCTTTAGGATGACCCAATTTCATTTAATTTAAGGAGTTGACTTTTTGTCCTACTAGGACCCACATAGGTTAATTTTAGGTCAAATGACTTTTTGACCACTCAAAACATCACTCGAATTTATTTTTAGGTTTATTTATATTTATTCATTGATTCTATACTTTTTATTTTATTTTATTTATTTATTTTTGATTTTATTTTATTTTTCTCGGGCTTATGTGATTTTGAGCTTAAATGAGTCAATTGGGTCAACCATCCCAACTACTTTTGTCTAAGATCAATTAAATTTAGATATCAATTCAAATGTATTTGATTTAGATTTTCTATTAAATTTTGGGGTTTCATTGGGTTTATTTAATTCTTTTAGGTCAGGTCAAGACGTAGAAGGATTCTTTATGATGGCCTAGGTATTCACCTTAGGATATTAAGTTTGAATTGCTCTTTAGTTTTAATTTCAAATTTGATTTTTGGTTTTAGATCTATATTTAATTTAGTTTATTATTTGATTCTAATTTATTTATACAATTGGTCACTATGTGTAATGTCTTAAGTAGCTAATTAAGAAGCTCCTAATCTAAAGGGATAATGTCAACCTAATTCAAAAAAGACATCAACAGCTGCAGATAAATCTTTCCACTTGAGAAAAAAACTTTTATAGATCTCTTAAGTTGACTACCACATGATGGCTTGGGTGATCATTATAGTGAAAGGTAGTCACCCTTGGGAGTACCTTTAAGAAACAAATCTAACTTTACAAAAAAGATTTTCTGCCTGAGCTTGAAGGCTTTAGTCTTCTGCTTGACCAGGTCCAGAGTAAAATTACTGATGGCATATTCTTCCTCTAGCTTCTTACTCTCGTCTCTTCTCATTTTCAAGTGACTATAATGAGCAAAACTCATGGATCTCTTTTTGAACTTTAAAGGAGCTAAACTTAGTCCTTCCTCATCGATGATTTTAGCAGAAGCCAACATACCGCCAACTCCCTCGTCCTTACCCTCTTCAAGTAATTAGATGACTAATAGATCAAGGTGAAGAGGAGCAGAAGCATCTTCCCTTATGAACAGGTGAGCACAACATTACAACAAGTTAATGATTGATATGACATCCATCAAAAGGATAAAACACTTAACATATAAGAAACTATGGATCTTGCCATATTAGAGATAGTGACAACTATTCAATGTCAAACCCATCACATCCTACAAAATTTCATTAACCTCAGCACTTGCCTCAAGGACCTTCACTTTACTCGTTAGAAAGGGAATTGGGATGGTCCCCACAAGCAACCCTGTAGCACTCTTGACAAAGTAGAGTTTTGAATGCCATTTTCTCATCTTATTTGTTAAGTCATGGATCTTCAAGAAAACTACCAAGAATTGAATGATGCCATCCTATTGACCCTTCATGGCAGAAACATGACAAAAGAGAGGCAATCTCCATGCTAAATGCTCCTCTCTCAAGAAAATGATAAAGGTAGTGATACTCGACATCGAGTTTGGTAGAACCTGGGTGGACACCACTCTGTAAAATTCAAAATCCCCACCCATTCATTTGGAAGAAGAAGGTGAAACCGCACTTGAAATGGCCCAAGAGGTTACACAACTCCTCTAATCAAGTGGAATTGAATTGCTCATCTTTGTCAGCTACCCACACTTAGAAGTCTAAGTTACCATGATAATAAACATGGAAGATGAACAACACAACTGATGGTTAGAGATCAAGTGGCTCTTTAGCCACAATTTGCATGAATATAATCATTTCTTTCTTCTAACTCATCGTTATTATACTCAAAGAGGTGATGACTCACTTAAGTTGAAGGTAGACAAGCAATTCGCACAAAAGATAAATCACTCACTCAGAGTTTAAAGGGAAGGTAATAAAGATCCAACCAACTATGATAAAAGGTAATTTATAAATGCAATAATGACAACTCAGTAACATGAATGTCACATCAAATAATAAATTTTGAAATTGTTATAAGATCTCACAAAACATTGTAAGAGGCACAAGTCATGATAAAAATAATTAAAGATATCTACTTACATTAATAATGGGTATGTAAAGGACTTAGTGGACTAAGATGAATTAGAAGAATTCTTTTCACAAATAAATACTTTTCTATTATTAAAATAAAAAGAAATAATTTACACACTTGCTTCATAATTGGGTTTGAATGCCATTCCTTAGAGAGTTATCCTTTATCATAAAAATAATCAAACATGAAGTTAGCACCTATGATAGAAAGAGAAGATTCGCTCGACTTAATAAGCAAAACCAGCTCAGTTTCCATGGTCACCAACCTCCTTTGGGACTCCACCTCCATGATTTTCCTCCTCTATGATTCATCTTCTATCGTCATCTGCAAATCTCTTGAGTCCTTCCTAGATGAGTTTGTGTCATTCTCTAAAAGAGCAACACTTTTTTACAAGGCGATGAGATCAACAAGGTAAAAGTGCACTTGAGTTTCTCTTTCAGCATCTCCAACCTTTAAGTGAGTGGACTCATTTCTCTTAGACTCACCAATATATCGATGAGTCGAAGTAAAGAAACTCACCAACTTGTCTTGGATATTTGTCGAAGTGAAGCTGGACACTTCCATAGATAATAGAGCTAGTGATATGATTGATGCTCCTAAAAGAAGGGGTCCTCCCCTAAGGAGAGACTTGGAGCCACCAAGTCAATACATAGAAGAGATGGAGTCACTCCTACATTATGAGAAATGACTTTAACAAATAAAGATAAGGGGATTTAATAAGATGATTAGCTAAGAAAAAAATCCTTGAAAAAGAAAGCCACTGGTAAAGTTAATGAACTTCCACATAACCTAGACGAAGACCTCATAGCTCACCCATAATAAGATAAATCATCTTTTCAAGACTACATAGAGATTCAGGAAAAATAACCTGAGGAGTTGGTGAGTGCCCATTGTTGCCTTCCATCGATGCTTGAATGATCGATATGCTGAGTTGTAACAAGAAGAAACTTTGAGATAATATTAGGAGTAACTAGGTCGTTAGGCAATAATGAGTCCTACCTTAGTGATACATTTGTCCACCACCATTTTCATAGAGGTGGTTCTCGCTAATCTGCTTACCATTACTTTTCTATGTAGAATGAGGGGAGAACTATCCTCCACCTCTTGAACATTTGCCATCACTTTCACAGGTGGGATAGAAGATGGCTCCACCATAACATGTGCGCTCTTGATAAAAAAAGGGTGTACTTGCCTCTACTCGTGAACTACTCTTGGTTAGAAGAGCAACATCATCTTGGGCAGGTGTGGCCAAAGTACTTGCCTCAATTGGGAAATTAGTTTTGACTTCTACTAATTTCTTTGTCTTCTTTATCTTTTTTTAAAGAACCACCCAAACCATTTGAGTTCGTAGTTGTAATAATTTAAGTTCATTATTATCAAAATAAAAAGTTAGTTTATTATTATAATTATTTTGCTTTTAATTTGGTGTTGGGATTGTACTCTGTTTGTTGTAAGAAAGTATATTATAATTGTTGTGGTTGTACATTTCTCATTGTAGGATTATATGGAGCTATAATTGTGATTTGAGATAGTAAAATCATAGCTAAGGTGGTTAGGCATGGGCATAGGTCATTTTAAGATTTGGCTGAGCTATGTCAAAATATGTGTCTAATGTCTCCTTTACTTTCTTGCATTTATTTTTATTTTCTTTGTGATCTTTAGTAATTAATATATCAAAATAAATTTAATTTATTAATAATTTAAAATTTAAAATTTTAATTTTTACTATTGTTCAAATCACTTAATTCACCCCTTCCCCTCTCTTAGGTGTCATAGTCACTCTATAAATTGTATTATAGCAAGGGTTCATTATTTGGCATAACATATAAGAGTAGATTATATTTACACATTAGCACAAGGTCTTATCAAAGGTTCAATACCTTAGGGTCAAGCCACTCATAGACCTGCTTTGCTTGATGGTGTTCCATTTTAAGAGGTGAAGATTCACATTTGTGGCATATGTTTACACATTAGTATCATACACCCATTAAGAAAGTGAATGGAGTTAAAACTAGAAATCATTTTGATGAATTATCAACATCAAAAGGAGAATTAGATGAAATGAACACTAAATCATGCTACTCTTAACATTTTACTTTGTTACCTCACAATTATTGGTGAATTTTAAAGTTAAATATGACCATAGCAATAAGAAGCCTTTATCCCACTATGTGGGGGTGGTTGGCTACATGAATCCCTCTTTTCTATTATGCCATATTAAGTGTCAAATTCTCATTAAATTCTAATAAAATATGATCAATTTTTATACTTCCTAACCATGTCTTTTTAGGCCTTTTTATAATTTTAATGAATATCAAGGTTAAGTATAGTTAAAAAAATTTGGAACAAGCTCACCATCACATATGAAGGTACAACTAAGGTAAATAACGCTCATATAAAAAAAGTAGTTATGTTTCCAAATAAAATAAATTTTTATATGCATATAAAGTTTATAAAAATTATAAATACATTACATTGTCGGGTCATAAGAACCTCTGCCCATCTATCTAGCTTTTTTCTTGGAGGGACCCACTATGGATACCTTCTTCTTCCTTTTATCATATTACTTCTGCTTGGGTGGGGCTCTAAGAATGGTGGGGACAATAGTAATGCTCATAGTATTTTATCTTATCAGGATTTTGGGCACCTCGGTTCTTAACATAAGAGTGAGCTTTATCCCTATACTCACCTTCACAGGACACTACTATTAGAGGCATAACAATATAAATCAACAACATTTTAGATAGGTTCTTTACTTCGAGGCAACGTTGCATATGACTCACCTAAAAGTGAGAGCTTTGGGGCAGTAGGGTAGATGGTTGAGATTCCATAACTTACAAAGAACAACCATAAGACTTATGAAAATCAAAGGTGGAAGGTAGAGGAAAATTTTCATAGTACAACAATTCATACACCTAGATTCCCCTTTAGAAATGATTTATATTAATTATTCTCCCTCTGAACTTCTAAGGAACTCTTCTTCTACATAAGTCAATTCAACAACAATGATCTTCTCCTCTCTAAATATGGTAAATTTGGTTAATTTGTGCTAAGTAGTCATACTTTTGACAAAGAGTAATCGAGCCTTCCAATTCTTCACTTTGTTCCCCAGTCCTGACATTCTTAATATTAGATAGTGCCATCCTTATGCCCCTTGATAGAAAAGGCTTGGTGAAACAACGCCAACTTCAAAGAATCCCCTCTTCCTATAAGAGAGAGATGAGGGTGATCACATTCACCACTAAATTTAGTAAATGTTGAAAATGGTTGTATGAAAAGAAAATACATTCATTTGAGAAAAAAAAAAGAGCACACTAAGAGGGAATTAAATGTAATCAAACACACCTACAATAAATGTATATTTGAATATATATACATACTTAAAGATTGCTTAAATGTAAGGTCTAAAAGTAAATAAAAAATACCCCCCACCCCCTCTATATTAAATATTATAAAATAAAGTTGTTACTCATGAAAAGTTGAGTAGACTCACTCAACTCATAACAGTGCTGAGTAACAACCACAATATCTTATAGCTTTCTCATCTCCTCTAGCAAAGAAGACAAGCCTGAGATAGCCACCATTACTTAAGTTGAACTTTGCTTTAGGAGGCTAACTAGTCACACTAGGTTGTGAGCTTAGCTCACTACTCAATCAATTTAGCCTCCTCTTGTTGGAAGCTACTACTCTTACTATAAACTAAACATGAGCCCTTGGCAGACCTAAGCTCTACATGTTCCTTTGAGGAAGTAGACTTTGGTAAGTGTTAAGAGGCTATGGCACCCAAGAGGTGGAAGGGAAGGCGTGATTTGGGTTTTAAAATTAATTTTAGAAAACTTAATTTGAAACTTTTGTATAAAACTTAATCTTTAATGATAAAACTTTAGAGAAATAAAATAATAATCAATAATAGTATAGTAGAGTGCAGAAAAATAAAGAAAGACAACATAGAGATTTTTACGTGGTTCGACCAAACCCTAAAACTGGCCTACATCCACACCTAGCCACCCAGGCTAGGAATTCACTAAATCAAAATTGAGATTATAAAAAATCTCTCATACTCTTCTTCATAGGAAAGTACAACCCAACATCATACTTTTCTTATTGAGCAAGTACAACACAACACTGTACTTTCCTTAATGGGCAAGTGCAACCCAACCATATACTTTCCTTAACAGCCAAGTACAACCCAACAAGAAAATAAAAAAGAGGAATATGAA
The DNA here is from genome assembly GCA_021442155.1 of Cymbidium sinense. Classification (NCBI taxonomy): domain Eukaryota; kingdom Viridiplantae; phylum Streptophyta; class Magnoliopsida; order Asparagales; family Orchidaceae; genus Cymbidium; species Cymbidium sinense. The sequence goes on from CM038230.1 coordinate 52,481,760, forward strand.
AGTATCTAACTCTCAATTTAAAATTGTTTTGCTCTCATAACCCAACTAAAATAATATTAAGGCAAGTAAATTCAAAGGAAAGAAAGATAGCTCACATTAATTGATATTTAAATTTGAAAGCAATGAACAAACTTGAAAGATGTATGTAATGCAAATGAATCTTTAAATTATTTGCATGAATATAATACCTTGAAATCAAATTGATTTAATTTTAATGGTTTGAAATGTATCATAATAAAGATTTGAAAACTATATCAATTACTTTTACAAAAGAGACTTTGAGTTTTCAAAAGATCAAATGTAAAATGAAATCTTAAATCACATGAAATCAATTTGAAAACTTTTTCAAAAAGGAATATCACTTGTGAAAAGTATGAAACTATTTATTAGAAAAGAAATTTTACAACTTACAAGTATTTTTTTATGAACTAATTTTCATAACATAAGTTTCACTTTAGCATATCTAAAAATAAAGAGAAGAGGAGAGTTTGCAAATACAAAACTTTAATCAAAAACAAACAAAGCTTTCACCCAACTTGAGAAAGTGTGAATAGATGTGTAAAGCACAAATAAATTTGACCCAATACCAAACATTCTTAGCTTAAGAAAGAAATCAAGGTTTCACACAAGAGGAGCAATGAAATAAATTAAAAGAGCCTTTAAATTGCTTTCGACCAAGAGGAATTTCCACCAATCCACCAACTTCTTTTATGCAATCTTCAAGCCAATCACTTGTTGGTTGGAAGATGGAAGAAGATAAAGAAAGCAACACTTGATTCACCAAGAAAAGATCTCCAAGAGTTTTTGCAAGAATTCGTCCAAGAGAGGGTTTTTCTAAGAGAGATTTATCCAAGAGAGATTAACCTAGTATAAGGAACATTATTTATAAGATATGGGGTTATGAGGGCTAGCCAAGAGAAGGAAAAATAGGAGGGAAACTCATTTGGACTTAATTTAAATATAAACCAATCAAAAATAAAAATAAATAACATGAGATAAGATCAAAGAGATGTGGGAGAAAATTTCAATATAAAAGGTTGGTTTAATTTGAAAATCAATTTGAATTTAAATTGTATAAGAGGGATTTAGGCCAAGGTAAGGAATAGGGAGAATATACATGGTAAGTGATACAAATCGAATCAATTGAATCTAAATATATTTATTTTTGCAAGAAAAATATTGGCCAAGGCATTATGGAAAGAAAAATAATTTGGAAAGAGATTTAAATTGAATCAATTCATCATATAACCTGATCTTTAATGTAATTAGGAAGTTATTGCTTATGTGGGTCGGTCAAGAGAAAGAGAGGAGAGAAGAATTTGAATTAATAGCAAATAAGTCATGACATAATTAATTGTCCAAGTAAAAAAAAATAATTCAACATTTGATTAATTAAATTAAGCATGATATATGTTCAACCAAAATAAAGTTTCCATGATTGGATTCAATTAGTATTTGATGCAATATCATGGAATATTTAATCAATTCATCTTGATTGAATGAAGGAAAGAAAGAGATAACATACAAGGTTTATTTAATAAAATTCAAGGAATATTCAAAAATGCTACCAAGCTTGTTTTCTAAAATAGAATAAATTTAATTTAAAAAAATCAATTCAAATTAAATGATGATGAATCAAATCTTAGGAGAATTCAAATTAATATTCATAATGAGATTAGTTTGAATACAATTAAGGGTATAGTTTCCCATGGGACGTTTCCAAAAATAGAAATTATATAAAAGGAAAGAAGATAATTTCATGACTTATTTTATATGAATTTTAACAAACCAAAAAAAATTCAAGTTAATTCAAATTAGTTCAATTAGAGTAGCATATAATCAGCCAAAAATATTCCATGAAAAGCTAAGTTCAAATTTGCACATGTAATCAAGAGAATATTTAATTTGAATTCAAAATATTCAAATTAAAGATTTAAATAGATGAATTTTTTTTAATTTAGAAAAATATGGGATGATTATGAAAATAATTTGAATAGCTCTCACGAAATTTATTTAACAAATAGTCATGAAAAGAATCAGCCAAAAAGGTTTATGATGAAAAATAGGATATGAGAGAGAAAACTAAGATAATAGGAGAGAAAAATAATATAAAGAATAATTACAAGATAATTAGATTTTATGCATGTAATAAATGGATAATCAATATATTTTACTGTAGAAATAGTTTAATGAGATGTGAACTTAATTTAACTTGCATGGAATCATAATAAATGTAGCTTGGTTTATGCATTTAGTTCACATTATCCAAAAATGAATAATTTTAAAGAATAATTATAAATATGAAATATAGTGTTTATAAATAATTTAAAATAGATTGTTCTAAAATGAATGAATAATATTTTTTATTTTAGTGAGCATTTCATTTTCCTTAATATAGTTATTCCTAGAAACATTTTTGCCCAATCTATGTCCAAAAGCTTTATCATTCTAATATAGCTGAAGAATTAGGAGCTGAAGAATTAGGAGCTGAAGAATTTTCCTGCACACTTGAATTTAACCTGATAAGTAGCATAAAAAATATATATTTATCATCAATATAAATCATCATTAATATTGACATTCATAGTGATTAATGTGAATAATTTATCCTGTAAAAAAATAATTAGTTCTTAGTACACAAGGTTTGTTATCATCAAATCAAATAGTGAGATACACAAGGTGTATAGTCAATAGTAAGGTGACAAGCTCTTTATTGGATACTATAGTTGAACTATGGGATGTTATTCCTTACATGCCAGGCTAACAGGGAGTTAGTATAGGCTATGCTTCATGACTGGCTAAATGAGCTGAATATAGTTTTGGTATACACCCATCACCCTTTGAGCACATTCTTCCCCCTTCATTTTTGGTGATTCAAAAATCATTATTATATCAAATTCTTTATGTGGAAGATAATTATTTATTTACATAATTTTTTTTTATCATATGACTTAGAAGTTAATTCATTTTAAAGTATATAATTTTAAAATGAAAAATTTTTATTCATTATCTACTCCATGTTGTTAACCCAATCAAATTAGAATATGAGTATATTTTTCTTATCAAGAGTGTCACTTTGAATTGTCCAAACATAAGTAATTTAAAAAAATATTTCATTTAAAAAGATTAAAGAATTAGATTCTCTTAGTTTAAATTTTTAGACTTTAAAATTAATAATATGTCTTTCTATGAATATTTAACATAATTGATATAAGATTGATTGAACCTATTTAATTGGACCACCATTTTATCATTTCTTATGAAATATATTATACTAAGGAATTCTCTCATATTATCACTTATCTTCATCAAGACCCACTTATAAATATGATTTAAACTTATTTTAAATCTTATTTGAACTAATGTTTAAACCTTGGTACATGTTCATCTTTTATTAAGAGAATTCATTGATATGATTTGGTGACTTGTTTAAGAGAAAAGATTTCATGAGGGGGTTTGCTAAGGGGAGACATTAACTATTTTGCTATTGGCATGCAAAGAGAAGAAGAGTTTGTGAGGGGGATTTCATTTGAAGAAGGTGGATTACTAAGGTGTAAAATCAAAGTGCAAATTCAAGATAGAGCTCATTGAGAGTAGGCACCAATGTGTGATGCATGTAAAATCTTGATAGAGCTCAAGATGGATGTAATTGGGGAATGATATTGATAATGCTATTGATATGCACAAACATGATGATGTTCATTTGGAAAAGACAATGGCAGGACTATTAGCATGTGAAGCCATAGTCGATGTTGCTAAAGGAAGCCATTGACTAGGCTAATAGTGTGTGAAGGAGACTAGAAGTTGTATTGGAGCTCATTAGGTGATGAATCAATGTGACTACAAAATTTATGAGCATAAGTATCAATGAGATTGTCCTCTAATGAGAACAATAAGATTAAAACCTTAGTTCAAGATAAATTTGAATCAAATTCAAATTTTGATTTAAATTAGGTTCATAACTTAATTTAAATTGGACTTTAACTAATTTGAATTTAAATTAAGTTAAATCAACTTTAAATATTTTATGATTTTAATAAATAATTATTACATAAAATTTATCTCCTATTAAAATAATTTAATTAAAACTAAATATTTAAATTAGCATATATTTTGAGTCAATAGTCAAACTTTCTAACAAAGTTATCATAATCCAACTCTTAAAAATGGATTACTTTTAACTATTTATATTAGAAAATGACATAAGAAATTCTTATAACAACCAAATCACTACCTTCAGGATGATTTGGTGTGCCAAGAAAGTGAAATCACTATACATTAGTCAGTTTTTCCTCTAATTAAATTGCCTTCTTGAAGGTAATTTTTGTTTTTTCTTAAATACATTTCATGGCTAGCCATTAATACCCATTGACTAGTCATTGGAGGGTCAAAGAAGCTCTTATATGTGCCCCCCAATCTTCTCCTAAACACTTCTCCTTAATCATTTCTCATCACCACTTCAAAATCAAGTAATTTTTTATGCTTTTGTATCTTTTGTGCAATCAAATCGTGTTTGATTTTGTTAAATTTGAACATTGAAATCACATTCAGTCATCTGAAAAATTGATAAGTCATGATTAAATTTTATTTATTTTATTCATTAATATGCATAATTATTTTTGTGATTATTTCACAAGTGATTGCTTGCTCCACTATAATACTTATCAAATAGTAATAAAATACAATGTCTTACATTTACGACCACTTTTGACTAGAACCATAAGGTCTAAATTATCAAATTTAAGATTTGACACTTAGATTTAACATCTCCTTCATGAGTATATAGCACTTATAGAATAACAACCTCTAAGTGTCTTTGTATGTTATAACTAAATCATTTAAAGAAAATGAGGAGAACCAAATAGGTAGAAATAAAACTTATTTGGAGCTTTTTTTGACCTTTTCATCTAGGTTATTTTATGTATTTTATGTTTAGCATATGGATTTTTATTTATACATATTTTAGGTGTTGATTCCATTGCTTATGCGATTAATTTTGATGATAATAAACATATGATTGGTGAAACTAATGTTTTATTTCAAGTGTTTCAGAAAGCTAATCAGACTCGGTATGTTCAGTCACATTTGGAAAGTCAAGATTATAAGTCATGATTAAATTTTATTTATTTTATTCATTAATATGCATAATTATTTTTGTGATTATTTCACAAGTGATTGCTTGCTCCACTATAATACTTTGCAAATAGTAATAAAATACAATGTCTTACATTTAAGACCTCTTTTGACTAGAACCATAAGGTCAAAATTATCAAATTTAAGATTTGACACTTAGATTTAACAACTCCTTCATGTGTTATATAGTACTTTTAGAATAACAACCACTAAGTGTCTTTGTATGTTATAACTAAATCATTTAAAGAAAATGAGGAGAACCAAATAAGTAGAAATAAAACTTATTTGGAGCTTATTTTGACCTTTTCATCTAGGTTATTTTATGTATTTTAAGTTTAGCATATGGATTTTTAATTATACATATTTTAGGAGTTGATTCCATTGCTTATGCAATTAATTTTGATGATAATAAACATATGATGGGTGAAACTAATGTTTTATTTCAAGTGTTTTAGAAAGAAAATCAGACTTGGTATGTTTAGTCACATTTGGAAAGTCAAGATCACCTAGACTAGGGTAGTTTACAAATCTTCATAGGCTTTGCAATAATAAGACAAATAAGAGCTCAATAATATGAAAATAATGGCTTAAACATCTCCATATCATTTACTTGAAGTTTTACATATTTTTTATATTCTAATTGCATCATTTTTTAAATTATCCACTTTGGATAATTTATGTACTTGCAAGAGGTTAAGTTTTATCTATTATGTTTTAAAGTATGCTGGATTTATTTCACACTTCATTAAGTTATTTACATGCTTGATCTTATAAATTATAAATTTATTTTGGCATAAGAATTAAATTTTTTGTTCATTATTCAAATTATTCTTTTTTCTCTCTCCTACTCACTATGTTCTCTCTCCAATTATCTAATTTTATTTTGGCCAAATTTTCTATGTATTTTGGCATGGAAAATATTAAGGGATTTATTAAAATTATTATCATATTATTTTCGTTTATTTATATAATTTTTTAAATTCATATTTATTGTTTGAAATTTGAATTTAAATAGTTTTTTGAATTTTAAATTGTATTTTGCCTTAATTTGTTTTCAAATAATTTTTATTCATTTATGGCATGATGTGATTGATCCATAATGCATTTTTACTCATCTTATTCTAATCTAGTTAACTTAATCTAAGTTGATTTGAATTCAAATACAAATGGATTAAACATCTAAGTTGATAATAAACATATGATGGTTGAAACTAATGTTTTATTTCAAGTGTTTCAGAAAGCTAATCAGATTCAGTATGTTCAGTCACATTTGGAAAGTCAAGATCACCTAGACTAGGGTAGTTTACAAATCTTCCTAGGCTTTGCAATAATAAGACAAATAAGAGCTCAATAATGTGAAAATAATGGCTTAAACATCTCCATATCATTTACTTGAAGTTTTACATATTTTTTATATTCTAATTGCATCATTTTTTAAATTATTCTTTGAATTATCCACTTTGGATAATTTAAGTACTTGCAAGAGGTTAAGTTTTATCTATTATGTTTCAAAGTATGTTGGATTTATTTCACAGTTCATTAAGTTATTTACATGCTTGATCTTATAAATTATAAACTTATTTTGGCATGAGAATTAAATTATTCATTCATTATTTAAATTGTTCTTTTTTTCTCTCTCCTACTCTCTATGTTCTCTCTCCAATTTGCTAATTTTATTTGCCCAAATTTTTTATGTATTTTGGCATGAAAAATATTAAGGGATTTATTAAAATTATTATCATATTATTTTTGTTTATTTATATAATTTTTTAAATTCATATTTATTGTTTGAAATTTGAATTTAAATAGTTTTTTGAATTTTAAATTATATTTTGCCTTAATTTATTTTCAAATAATTTTTATTCATTTATGGCATGATGTGATTGATCCATAATGAATTTTTACTCATCTTATTCTAATCTAGTTAACTTAATCTAAGTTGATTTAAATTCAAATACAAATGGATTTTAAACTACATGTATTTTCCAAATTTGATTTTCCATTTTTGGAAATATTTTTTGGTTGGCACTTTATTATTTTTGTTATTCAACTATAGCACCAAAGAGGGGGGGGGGGGAGAGAGAGAGAGAGAGAGAGAGAGAGAGAGAGAGAGAGATGGTGAATTTGTTCTTTTTAAAATTAAATTAAAACTTAATTTGGATCCTTTGTATAAAAATTAATTACAAATAAATATTCCTTAAATTTTCACAGCAAATAGAGAAAAGTAAAGTGTATAAAAATAAAGAGAGAACACATAGATTTTTACATTGTTCAGGCAAACCCCAAAGCTAGCCTACATCCATGCCTAACCTCCCAGGCTAGGAATTCACTAAATCAAAATGAGATTATAGCAAATCTCTCATACTCTCCTTCACAGGCAAGTACAACCTAACACTCTTCTTTTCTATACGGGCAAGTACAACCAAACACGTACTTTCCTATAACAGGCAAATACAACCCCAACACAAATCAAGAATAAGACAATAAGAAAGATACAAATGCCAGTCTCTCAATTTTAAAATATTTTTGTACTCACAACCCAAACTATACCAATATTATGTCAAGTGAATATTAATGAAAGAGAGTTCACTTTAACTTTAAATTGAATTTCAAATAAGATTATCAATCAAGTATTAAATCCAAGTAAGTAACTTAATGTTGTTTTGAATGATCTTTAAAAATTTTTAAATGATTTTCTTATATGACTTTGAAATGCAAACTAAAATGGAATATGAATCGACTTAATATGCAATGTTAAATCACAAAACATTAACTTAAATTCTTTTTCATACAAGATAACTTTTATTCAAATGATAAGTGAATTTGCAATTAGGGTAACTAGACAATCACTTGAATAAATATTTGAATGTACCACAAGAAAGCTACCACATAACATATATATATATATATATATATATATATATATATATATATAAACTAATTGAAGACTAGTAATCAGTAAACACAAAATAACTTATGCAAGAGAAGAAGTGGTCGACCAAATAGAAAAGTAAATGAGATGTGATGTTAAGCACAATCAAATTTAACCAACTTAAATGAAACTTTAGGCCAAAGTGATAAACAATAAATATTCAAATGATTAAGCATTGGATAATCAAATGACCTTGTAATGGCTTTCGACCAAACAAGAAAATAAAGCCTATGAAATGAATAAGCACAATTAAACTTGAGTAACCTATATGTAGTTCTTGGCCAAAGAAAGAATCAAAAAGTTATGAAGGGATTAAACACTAAGCAAATTTAAATTCTTTACGTTTGATTTTAGCCAAACAAGAACCTAAAGATTCTGAAGTGAATAAACATAAGATGTTTGAAATAAACTTATAAACTTTAAAGCCAAGTTGAAATGAAAGTAATATAAGCACTTAGCGTCGTATGAATTTAAAGACAAAGCTAGAACTTTCTGGGTCAAAGAAAGAACCTCACAAGTCCTTCACTTTTCCCAATCAATCTTCAAGCCAATTAATTGTCCAAGAAAAAGAGAGGGATGATGAGAAAAGTTTGCACTTGAATCACCAAAAATTCTCCAAGAATTATTGTAGCTAGGATCGACCAATGGTGGAGAAGGTGAGCAGGAGAACAAGAGAGAATATTAGCTTTTTGGAACTTTTCTTAAGTTGAAACAAGGCTCCTAAATAGAAGAGGAGGGAGTATAGGTTTAGCCAAGGCATGAGGGAATGAGAGGGAAATGAAATAGGCAACAATTTGAATTTCAAATCCAATGAATAATGGATCGGCCAAGGGATTTGCAAGAGGCTCCTTTGCAAATCCAATTCAAACCAATATGGAATATTTTTAATATGAATCAAGGCTAGAGAGAGAGTGAGAGAGGAGAAACCTATAGGAAATTTGGCCAAGGAGTTTTGATATGAAGGAAAGAATTTTGAATAAAATAAATTCATGGGAAATACCCTTAAGGAATTTGTTCAAGAGAATTTTCATAATTAGGAAATTCTCAAATTAATGCATGAATCAATTAATATCAAGGCTAATTATATTATATACTTATTGAATGTTTAAATAATATATAAATTTATTTAAATTTAAAATAAAGTGGCTTGCTCCCAAACACTTTCTTGAAATGGATTAAATTAAAAAGAAATTATTTTAGAAAATAGGGATGATTTCAATTTAAATTTAAAATAACTTATAATAGATTAATTAGACTCTACATAATCATAATAAATTATGCTTGGGACGTTCAAAATATTCCATAAAAGATTTTATTTGATTTAGCAAGTATATGTCATGAATAAAGAAGTTTGAATTCAAAAAAATTATTCAAAATAATTCAAATTCAAATAAATAAAATTTTAAACTATGCAAAATGTGGGAATATTATATAGAAATGTTTTGAATGAAATTCACTCTTTTTTTTTGTTACACAAAATGCATTAAAAAATTTAGCCAAAATGATGTTAAGATGAAAATGATAATAGGAGAGAGAAGAAAGAATAATAGGAGAGAGAATAAAAGAAAAAGAAGAATATTAGGATAATCCAATTTTCATGCAATAAAAATTATAATTAGTATGGAAATGATTTAATGATGTTTAAACATAATTTATCTTGCTTGAACACACATTAATGAAACTTACATTATGCATTTAGTTCATATTGTCTAATGGATAATTTAATGAATAATTGCAATATTAAGATATATAAAAATATAAAAAATTTTAGAATGATGAATTAAAAATTGAATGAATCATTTATTTTATCTTAGTGAGCCTTTAATTTGCCTTAATATAGTAATTCTTAGACAAATTTTCACCGAGTTCATGTCTAACAGCTTTAGCATTCTAAATTGATTGAAGAACTTGGAGTTGAAGAATTTTCCTGCACACTTGAAGTTAACTTGATTAGTAGCATTTGAACATGTATTTGTTATCATCAAAATTAATCTCATATGAGGTGGGGCTTATGAAGTCAACAAATTTTGTTTGAATTAATGTATGTAATTATTTCAATAAGTATCTTAAATTGATTTCTCATTATTTACATGTGATTGATTACATTAATTTGAGCTTGGTCCATATTTGGAATTGAATTGGCTGAAATCCTACAAATATTATCTTGGATTTATTTTAATGGTTTTTATTTTTAAATCTTGCCTTTTTCTTTAAATAAAATTTAGTTAATTTAATATATCATATTATTTGCATTAATCTTGATTGAATCCTCTTGGAAAGAGTTTAACTAGACTATGCAATTAACCAAATCAAATATAATTTGTTTTTAAATTATTCCAAGTTATTTCCTTGCTTGATTATTTCCTTAATGAAATTAATTCATTTATGCTAATGTTACTAATAGCCTTCCCTATGCTTTGATTTGTTAACCACTTTATGCTTAAATCAATTTGAATTCAATCTTTTTATTATATGATTTATTATTAAAATTCAAATTACTTACCTTAATTAATTTCCCTCATTTTGATCTTGCATTGGCCGAAATTTACATGAGAGTTAATTATCTTAAGATTGCTTAATTAACCTAAGTGATATCACCCTCTTCTTTCTCTCTTGATTGGTGGCCATATGCATTCAAATTTGAAATGTTCTTCAAATTATTTACATGTGCCAATTTGTCCAAAATCAAATTTCTTCATTATGTGAATTTCCTTCCTATTTCTTTCGTGCTTTGGTCAAACCTCTCTTCTATATAATGAGGCTAAACCTTAGCTATTATTTTTCCTATATCTCTCCAACTAGGCTAACCCCATGTTAATCAAATTATAGGAGTATTTCTTGAGTTCAAGTGCAAAACTCTTTCTTCTCTCCTTCAATTTGTTCTTAGCCAAAACATACATTGAAGTTTGCTTGAAAAGATTGTGCTTGAGATCATCTCTTTCCATTACATCTTCAACATCATTTAAGTGGAGATTTATTTCTATCCCTTTGAGCTTCTTTCAAGTATTGGAAAAAAACAAAATCAAGTCATTTCTTTCATTAATCATACATTAAGGACTTGAGTAGGAATTTTTATGTCATTTCAATCTTTTGATTTAGTAATTTGATTGTCTTATTTTGCCTAAAGTAGATTCATGTTTGAAATTTTAGGTCTTTTTTAAATATCCTTTCATTATTATTCAATCAACTTAAAATGATTTTCATTTTGATTCGATTCTTATTCTTTAAGATTTTTTTATTGTTCTTTGTTTTCTACTTTGTGCAAGTGCTTTAAAAAGTTCTTTTGATATCTTGCTCTTTCATCTTTTGTATGCTATCATTAAATCATTTTAAAATATTTCATTAAATTTAAAGTTAAGTTGTTATATGCATCTTTTCAAAATCATTAAACATTTAACATAAATATTGAGCTCTCTTATCTTCATTTGTCTTATCATTATAGGTTGAGTGCAAAATCATTTTAAAATTGAGAGTTAGACATACAAATTATTTTTTTTCTTGTTGTTGTTGTTGTTATTGTTGTTGTAAGGTGTTGGGGTTGTACTTGCTCAGTGTAGGAAAGTACAGAGTTTGGGTTATACTTACTTGATGTTAAAATGTGCATAGTTGGGGTGGTACTTACCGGATGTTAGAAAGTACAGAGTTGGGGTTGTACTTTCCTAGGGCAGGAAAATGCCAGCGATTGGGTGTAATCTATTTTTGATTAATGAATTCCAAGTCAAGGTGACTAGGTGTGGACATAGGGTGGCTTTTGAGTTTGGCAAACACATAAAATTTTTTAAAAATACTTTACCATTACTTTTTCTACATTTTACTTGCTTGGTCTCTTTCTCTCTTAATAAAATATTTTAGTCACTTTTGCAACAAAGTTTTCTAGAAATTCAAAATTAAGTTTTAATTTGAAAAATACATGATTCACCCAATACAACCAACAACCCTCAGCTTGCATTCCATAGCTTCTTATCAAAAGGGTTTACATATATGAGATATAATATTTTATATATGAAATATTGAAATTTCAATATCCACTTGTATAATAGTTTAAAGTTATAATTACATTAATAATATGCATGAAAAATATAATTTATTTATTCAAAAGGTTATTACTACTGATATTTTTATTATTATGTTAAAAATTTAGGTGTTCCATAAGTAAATATTAAATTTTAAGTGTTCTATGTAAATATATAACATTTATGTGACATATTTATTTTATCTTAACTTCAACTTAGTTTTTTTGGTTAATATAAGTGAGTACTAATTAAAGGTAGGCGTTATTTTATTTATTTATGTTTTTTTAAATTTATTTTTGATGTGGATAAGCTTATCAAACTTTAACTTGTTTGATCTTCTATCAAACTTTAACTTGTTTGATCTTCTATCAAACTTTTGTCTTATAATATTATTATAATTTAATGTATGTTCATAAAAACCTTTTAGGTTATTCCTAATAAGGTAAAAAATAAAAGTAAAAATTCACCCTATAAGTTTAATGAACTTTTTTTCATTAGATGCAATATATGTTAAGGGCTCTAGTGTAAATAAACTTCTAGTGATTCTTATGTGATTAAATATATAGAAATGATCTTGGATAGAATTTTATACCTTGTAAGTTTAAATAAATAGCTTTAATTGTTAAATTATGTAAATTAGTTTTTAATAATCATGAAAGAATAATGTAAGTAGACTTATTGTGTTCTTCTTTATCAAAGAGAGATTCTCAGCAACAAATTATTTAGTATGTTGAATTTATTATTGTATTAAGTAACTAGAAAACTTTTAGTTTGATAGTCAATTTTAATTTCGAATGTAGTTTTATCTTAAAAGTGTCAATTTTAAAAAGTATAATAAAATAATGCACATCCTCAATCTCTTTCAGATGCTTAGATATTTTCTCTCATAATTTTAATAGTGCCATGTATAAAAATGACTGAACCAGTCACCAAATTGATGCTAACATATAATGGAATGCTAACTCATTTAGATAATTTAGTATTTAAATATGCTAGAGATAAGAGTCGTCCAATTGAAGTCTTGCAACAAACAAACTTACCTAAGTTAATGAAGATAGTCCTTTGCTCTTTAAAATGCGGTATCACAAGAACAATACAAACTTGATATGTAGTTTCTCTATTGATGATGGCTTTATTGTAACTCATATTGATGATGATGTAGTATGTGACTACATTTTGAAGCTAGCTAACACAAAGGTTTTTTTTTTGCATATGGAGAATGTTTCTTTGGTGTTTGATGGGCTAGCTACTGATTATTTCACCTCTCAACCATTTTCATATAATTACACTTTTGGTGATAATATGCCTATAACAACACCACCAAAGACAAGCAAAGAAGTCACCTCTAATGAGTAGCAAGAAAAGTGCTTTTAGTTTGCTTTAGACTATAATTTTTATTATTTTATGTATTTTTCAAACTATTAACTTACCGTATAGAACATGGATTAGTCTAAACCCTAATAGAGTAAGTAGATCTATATAACAATTTCATTATGGACATGACTCAAAGCTTGATTTAGCTCATGTAGCAGAGAGTTATAAGATAATATATAATGAAACAAGTGATGATATCAGTGACAATAATAGTAGTTTTGAAGATGATATAGAAGAGGAGCAAAAAAATCCATTTTATTGGTCATAAATTGATATGGAAGCAGACTTTTATAAGTGGAAACCAACCTGATTATATGATATCTAATAATAATTATTTTTAGTACTACTAGACAACACAAAAATGTGATGAGAATGCATGCTTTAATGGCCTTGTGGAGCACTAAACATTAATGTAGAAAGGATTCATTCTAGAAGAGTAAAAATAAAATATGTTCTTTAAAAGTAAGAGTAATCTACAATGTGAAATTAGTGGTTGATTTATAATTAATAACTTTGAGTGCAAGATGGTTTACTCTAATAAATCTTACCTCAATATTATTTTCATTTAGAATGATCATCCATCTAGGCCATTTACGTGTCACTTACTTGCATCAAGTAAAATGTGTCTTGGCGAGATGAGAATTTTATTTATATTTCTTCCGCATAATTGTGTACATTTACTTTGATAAGTGGTCATTGATGGTACATCTCTAAATTAATTTTAATTTTTATATTATTTAATATACACCAATACTTAGATCTCAAACAAAAGAAAATAATTAAATATGTTGAAGTTGGATTTAATGTAAAGTTGTTACATAAAAAAGTTTGGGATGCTAGATGAAAAGCCATCAAGGGCATATTTGGAAGTTAGAATGAGTCTTATAATTTTGTTGTTCAGATAAGTGGATGCCGCCTATATAAAATAATGCAGACCTTCCAACAATTTTCAATGATTTTTTTAGGCATTCAAACATCAATTATTTATTGGAGTTATTATTAACTAATTTTGAGCAGGGATGAAAGTTTCATCTTGGAAAATATAGGGAAACTTTACTAACTATAGCTACAATTGATGTTAACAATGGTTTATTATCATTAGCTTTTTTTTCTTAAACTGGAATACAATAAGTCATTATAGTGATTTATAAAGACATGTGTGAAATAATTCCAGAAGTTCCTTTTAGACTTTCATGATAGCCTTGGTGTGGTTATAAAGAGATATTACATTGGGAAACTTATAGTCATTATCTCAAACATCTATGAAATTTTTTTTAAGAAAGCACTCTGATAAATTATAATTTTGATGCGGAATCTGTATTCTATAAAATGTATTTGGAATATAATACTAACATTAGATGGATCTTTAATTGATGTAAGGTTGATATCAAAATTATGAAATCTTAGGCATATAATTCGTTAATGCAAATAAATTATTTAATATGGTCACTAGTACATGATGATTGAAGTAGATATGGCATAATGATTACAAATGCCTTTAAATTCTTTAAAGGGGTTTTAAAGAGTGCACCTATTCAAGAATTATTTTGTTTGATCTCCTACAACATTATTGCTCTTTTCATAGTTTTTAAGGAATACAACTAAACTTGAAGTGATCAAAGAGTTGATATCAGCAGTAAGGATTCAAAGTTATTGTAAATGTATGAATGTGAAACTAGAAGACTACCTTCACCTACTTATATAATAGACATAAATTTGAAGTATATAATATGAACTTATTGTCACTTAAAGTAGTACTAGGTGGTCATGATATTGCTAGTTGTTCATGTAATATTCCATAAGCCTTTCACATGCCATGCTCACATGTGTTTGCTATCCTGACCTAGCTTCAAGTCAACCAAAAAACTTATGTGTCTATGTACAACACTATATTTAACTATAAATGCACATGTGAGGCCAAGTTTCATGTATATCTAGATAGGAGTTAATGGCGTGATTATGACTACAATAGTATCACCATTAAATTACTTCCACCAAAGTTTAGGACAAGATTTGGACAACCATGAACTAAAAGGTACATTAACATAATGGATGAATGTAGACCATAGAGTAATAGAATTTGTAGCTTGTGCAAAATAAGTCATAATAAATCAACATGTCCACTAATCAAATAAATGTCTAGTAATATTTCTAATTTAATGCATTTAACTTCTAAAGATTGCATCACTATTTATGTAAATATTATATTCATTAATAGATTTTTTGCAGAATATATGGCCAAAGAAGCTCATAGACACCACCATAGGTAAATACAAGCATTGGATCACATATAGAGCATACGTGGACCACCTCCATAGGAAGCTCATTCTAGTATAGCATGCCTATGGGGATCTCATCAGGTAGCACACCTGGATGCTATGAGTTACTTAACTTAGAACCTTAAATTTTAATGGTAACATCTCAATCTATAAACTTTTAAATGATTATTTCTAAACTAATAGTGGTCATATTAAAATAGTTATGCTCTAACTATACTTAGGTTTATATGGTTCAAAAGAAATGACGTTGAACATAATGGCATTCATATGGATCACATTATAGCTATTGCTTAAGTTAAATACAATATCAAAGCCTTATACAATGTCAAAGTGCTTACCCCAAAATATTTTAGGCATAGACATTTGTTGCTTATCACTTGAACATCCTACTAGACTCATAATGTATAACAAAAATACACAGAATATTATATTAGGAAAAACAAAGAGCTAATTTATTGAAAATTAATGTGGATGGTTCTATGACTAACCGAAAATGTAGTTGTGGGAGCATTAATTAGAAATCACCAGGGTAATATGATTTTGGATTTTATTAGGCCACTTACTGTTGATTCCAATCACCCCATGATTATATTATCTGATATTGATGATATAAATATATGATTAGATGATATTAATATTTTAATTTCATGCATTTTGGGAAAATTATCAAACCCAAATTGATTAGTTAAAAATAACAACAAGCCTTTATCCCACTATGTGGGGTCAGTTACATGAATCCTTCTTCTCCATTGTATCCCATTATGTGTCAAATTCTCATATAATTTAATAAACTAAGGCCATTTTTTAAACATCTTAAGAAAGCCATTTTAGGTCTACCTCTACCTTTCTTAACATAAAGCAAATCTAATATATCTACTCTCCTAACCGGGTCATCAGAGGGCCAACGCCTTATGTGACCAAACCATCTAAGGTGACTCTCTCTAATATTATCTACCATTGGAGATATTCCAACCTTTTCCTGAGCATACTTACTTCACATTTTAGCTCTAAGAGTAAAACTACTCATCCACTCGAGCATTCTCATCTCTATACCACTTAACTTAGTCTTATGCATCTCTTTTATTGGCCAACATTCCACACCATAAATCATTACAGATCTTACCACCATCTTATAAAATTTTCCTTTAAGTCTAAGCAATACTTTTCTATCACAAAATAGGACAAATGCATTTCTCCACTTCAACCATCCAACTTGAATTCTACATGCCCATCTATTTCACCATCATTTTAAATAATAGAGCCTAGATATCTAAATCGCTCACTATTTTTAATGAATTGTTTAGATTCATAACACGATCACTATAACTTCTACAACTAAAATTACACTCCATATATCTAGTTTTAGATCTACTTAAATGAAAACCCTTAAACTCTAAGGTTGACCTCCATAATTAAAGTTTCTCTTGGAGTCCCTCTCTAGTCTTATCAACAAGAAAAATGTCATCAACAAAAATCATGCACCAAGGTACATCTTCCTATAAATTCTTAGTAAGAACATCCATAACTAAAGCAAAAAAGAGAAGGGCTTAAAGTTGATCCTTGATGTAATCTAACTAAAATAGGAAAATATTTTATCAATCCTCTTTGTGTTTGGACACAAGTAACGGCTATAGTATACATATCATTAATGGCTTGAATATAACGAATATTAACTCCTTTATTTTCTAGAACTCTCCAAAGGACTTCTCTTGGAACTTTATCATAAGCTTTCTCTAAGTCAACAAATATCATATCATATGTAGATCCTCTTTATTTTCTCAATACTTCTCCTCAAATCTATCAACAAATGTATAGCATCCATAGTAGATCTACCTAGCATGAAACTAAAATGATTTTGAGAAACTTTTGTATCATATCATAATACTCAATTACTCTCTCTCCCATAATTTTAATGCATGACACATTACCTTAATTCTTCTATAATTTACATACTCTTGTGCATCACCTTTATTCTTAAATATAGGAATTAACAAACTCTTTCTCTACTCATCCTTTTTGTCTTTAAAATATCATGAAAAAGATTTATAATTCAAGAAATTCCTTGATCTCCTAAACATTTTCACACTTCTATTGGAATATCATCAGGTTCTACTATTTTTTCATACTTCATTTTCTTTAAAGCTTCTCCAACTTTAAATTTACTAATACGACAATAAAAATAAAATTCTCTATTTTTATTCAAGGTATTAAGGTTGCTAAAATCATTCATATTCTCAGATCTTTCTTTGAAAATTTTATCAAAATAGCTCAACTACTTTTTTTAATATATTTTTTCTAAGAAAACCACTTTATGATTTTCATCTTTAATACACCACACTTGAACTAGATCTTTACTTTTGTTATCTCTTTGCTTGGTTAACTTATACATACACTTTCACCTTCTTTAGTATCCTATATATTATACAAATCACTAAAAGCTAAATTTTTGCATCATATATTGCTTTTTTAGAATCTTTATGGGTCACTTTATATCTTTCCCAATTCTCCAAGTTTTTACATATAAACTAAGTTTTATAATCTTATTTCCTATGCTTTGTTTCACATTTTGACTTCTCAACTAATTATTTTTACTAAAAGAAGCTTTTTCTTTTGATTCTCCAAGCACATCTTTTGCAACTTGCATAATTTCACTTGCTATTTTTTTCTCACATAATATTAATTTCTTTATGAACATCCTAAATTCTTAGCTTTTGTATATTATACTTAAAAAATATTTTTATTAGTGTTCTTTAAATGCCTCTATCTAATCCTAGGATGATAATTTGATTTATTTTTCATCTTTCAATCCATCATTTTAAAATTTAAAACTAATAGTCGATGCTGGGTACTTAAACTTTCACTCGGAATGACCTTACAATCTTTACAGTCTAAATGATCTATTTTTCTTATCAAAAAATAATCAATCTATTTTTTACTATATCCATTCTTATAAGTACTAATATAGTCATCTCTTTTCTTAAATAAAGTATTAGCAACTACAAAATCATAAGCTGAAGTAAAATCTAATATAATCTTATCCTCTTCTTTAGTCACTCTAAATCCATAGCCACCATGATTGCTTTTAAAATCTTTAACCACTCTACCAACATGTCCATTTAAATCTTCTCCAATAAATAACTTTTCATCGAGAGGTATCTTTAGTATTAATCCCTCTAAGTCATTCTAAAATTTTTATTTTGAGCCTACATCTAAACCTACTTGAGAAGCATAAACATTTATAACATTAATAATATTAGTATCAACAATAATCATTAAAGATATAATTATATCTCTAATCCTATTAATATTTATAATAATATCCTTCAAACTTTTATCTATAATCACACCTACACCATTTATAATTTGACTCCTACATGAATACCAAAGTTTAAAAACTAATCCTTGGCCTTCTCCCCAATCCATTTAGTTTCTTGAATACATAAAATATTTATCTTCCTATAAACCATAATATTTATTAATTCTATTAATTTACCTATAAGAGTACATATATTCTAAGTTCTTAATCTAATTCTAGTTCCATGAACTAACTTCTTTGCCCACATCCATCCATAGCTTATTTAAAATTTCACCTGGGTGCCAACACAACAACTTTCACACACTTTTCATTATATTCAGGCCATACATCGTGTCGCTTCGTAGGGACGCCCTAACATTAACATAATATTTTAAAGGATTCATGTCATGATTATTTCGTCAATTCAGGAAAATTAAATCAGCCATTAACCTAATATGATTAATCAATTCGGGAAAATTAAATCAGCATGGATTTGGTTTTATTTAAAATTTTTCTAAGAATTGTATAAATCACAAATAATGAAAAAAATAATAAAATTGTTAAATTAATGTTATTTCATTTAATTTGATTTTTGGGATATTATTGCTAAATTTATTATGCATAATTTTTTAAATTTGAAGAAATCTTTCTTTTTAAATAATTTGATTACTTGCATTGATTTAAGTCTTATTCATTATATATATACCTTAATTTAGTTCATTTAATATCATATTAATCTATTCTCATATCTTGTTTACTATTTATTCATTTATTTTAAACATGTGACATGATTTAATTAATTAATTAATTTATCATTTTCTCTCTTTTAATTATTATTTTCTCTCTTATATTAAAACTTCATTTATTATTCATGTCCCAGCATGCATGGATGAATTTTAATTGGAATTTAGTAATTGGGCGAGTCCTTGTGTGAAATAGAGTCCAACAAGTAGTGCTTCATACTTTAATTGGTGATTCGAAATTTGAATTTTACTAATTGGGTGATTATGATTCATGATGAACTTCTTAATATAATACCAATTCTCATTCTTTGTTCTCCACAAGATTCATCTGCATATAAATATCATGATGGCTTCGAGCTCATTGGGGCATCCCACAAGACACAGACATCTATGAGAAAATCAATGAGCACTTGAGCCTTGATTGCCATTTAAGGCGAGTATAAGATATCAAACTGGCACAACTTTCTTGACCATTTAAGTAATCTTCTAGAATAAATGGCTTTACAAGTATAATTTTGAGTAGATATTTAGTTACTACTGGAATTGTGTGGTCTTATAAATATGGTTGAAGTCATCGAACTGATACAAGAAGGTTGACTATGATTTTCTCTACAATTGAATGATGTAGATTGGCTCCTCTTAAGGATATATTGGCATAGTAAATTGGCCATTGTTTGGCTATAATCAATACAAAACTAACTCCATCTTCTTCTGCTCATTATAGCAGAAATGTTTCTCCTTTGTTTAAATAATAAAAGGTGGTGAGGTGAGTAACGCCTTTAGATCATTAAGAGTTTTATGGCACTCTACAATTCATTCAAACTTTTTGGAACTTCTCAATATCTTGAAGACTATTAAGCAATGCTTGCCTACTTTTAGGATGAAACTATTCAATACAGTGGCTTGCCCGATGAGCTGTTTCACCTCCTTAGTTATTTTAGCATTGACATATTTAGTATGACCTTAACTTTGTTTGGATTCATTTTTATTCCTTTTTGGATGAGTAAAAATCATAAGAATTCCATTGATCCAACATCAAATATGCATTTCAAAGGGTTGAGGTGCATATTATATTTCTTCAATGTAGTGAATGACTTCTCAGTGTTATGTTATTAGGGTGACTTGCTTTTGACTAATAAGTCATCCACATAAACATTCAGTTCTTTTCCTTAGGTTATTTGAATACTTAATCAATCATTCTTTGTAGTAGTACTGACCCTTTCCTAAGATAAAAGCTATCATTTATAGTCTACTGGGTCTATTTTGACTTAATGATGGCTAGAAAAAGTATCCAAAAAGCTCTTTACTAGGTATCCAACCATTGTGTCAACTGTGTTGACTAAATATCTTGTCTATCTCACCATATGATTTGATGATAATAAACTTTATGTAATAAGAATTAATTATATCTTTGCAAGATAAATTATCCACATTAATCACTATGAATGTCAGTCTTAATTTAGATTTATATTAATGATAAATATATAATCTTGAAGCTACTAATTAGTTTAATTTAAGTGTGCAGGAAAATTCATCAACTCTAAGTTCTTTAGTTAATTCAAAATACTAAAGCAATTGGACATGAACTAGGTGGAAATTTTCTAAGAATAACTATATTAAGACAAATGAAAAGCTTCTTAAATAAAATAAATCATTTATTCATTTTAAAATAATTTATTTTAGAATTATTCATAAATTTTACATTTCATATTTATAATTATTCTTCAAATTATCCATTAGGGATAATGTGAACTAAATGCATTTACTTAGTTCAATATATTGTGCTTCCATGCAAGTTAAATTAAGTTCACATTTCATTAAATTATTTCCATGCTTAATCATGTTCATTATCCATTTGTTTAATGCATAAAATTAAATTATCCAAAAATTATTCTATTTATTATTTTTCTCTCTCCTATTATCCTAGTTTTCTCTCTCCTATCCTGCCTATCATTCTAAATCATTTTGGCTGAAATTACTTTCATGATTATTAGAAAAATAAATCATGTGAGAGCTATTCAAAGTAATTTCATAATTATTCCATTTTTTAATTTAAAAAATTATTTATTTGAATATTTAATTTGAATTATTTTGAATTCAAATTAAATATTCTCTTGCTTACTCGTGCAAATTTAAACATAACTCTTTATGGAATGATGGTGGCCGATCACATGGTATTTTTATTAAGCTAATTTAAATTGATTTGAATTTATTTGATTTAAATCAAATTTAATTAAAAATAGCCATGGATTTTCTCTCATTCCCTTTATAAATATTCAATTTTGGAAATTATTCTTGGTCGTCCATATGATTAACTAAATTCAAATTAATCACATGACGAATATTACTTTTAAATCTCCTAATATTTGATTCATCATTAATTAGTTTGAACTGAGTGCATTAAAATAGATTTAATCCATATTTGGAAATAAGCTTGGCTGAATTCTTTAATATACCTTGCATTTTATTTAATAAAGCTTGTATATTATCACTTTCCTTTTTTTATTCAATCAAGATCAATTGAATGAATCTTTTATGATATTGCATTTATTTCTAATTGAATTCCATCATAGAAACCTCCTTTGGCCAACCCTATATTGTGCTTGATTTAATTAATCAAAATTTGAATTATTCCCTTTTTACTTGGCTAATTAATGGTGTCATGACTTGTTTGTTAATAATCCAAATTTTCTTCTCTTCTCTCTCTTGGCCAACCCCCATGCTAATTTATTGTCTAATTGATTTGGAGATCTTTTCATGAGATAAATTAAATCAAATTGAACTTCTTTCCATTTAAATTTTCCCTCCTTATACCCTTGGCCGATCCTTCATCATTCCAAACTTATTTAATTTAATTTGTTCAAATTGAATCACTTACCATATAAATTTTTTCCTTTTCCTTTCCTTGGCCAAATACCTTATCATGCATTTTGAATTTCAAATTGGTTGATTCAAATCAAACCAACCTTCCAGATTGAAATTCCCTCTTATTTTCCCTCTATCGATTATTCCCTCGTGCAATTTATTTTTATTTTTATTGGCTTGTGTTTAATTAATTCCAAATGAGTTTCTCTCCTATTTTCCTCTTCTTGGCCGACCTTCTTGACCCATTGCCTTATATATAATGTTCTTAATACTAGGTTAATTCTTCTTGGACTTTTCTCTCTTGGCGAAATTCTTGCAAAATTTTTGGAGATACTTTCTTGATGAATCAAGTGCAAATCTCTTCATCATTCTTCTATCTTCAAACCTACAAGTGATTGCCTTAAATATTGCACAAAAGAAGTTGGAGGATTGGTGGAAATCCATCTTGGTTGAGAGCTATTTAAGGTTCATTTAATTTTATTTTTGTTGTTATTCTTGTGTGAGACCTTGATCACTTACTTGGCTTAAGATTCCTTGGTATTTGGTTAATTTGTTTTGTGCTCAACTCTTCTGTTCATGCATATTTTCAATATTGTTGAAAGCTTTGTTTATGTTTGGCTAAAATTTTGTGTTTGCAAAATTCTTTTTTTCTTATTACTCTTACATATGCTTAAGTGAGACTTATGTTATGTTAACCGATTCAAAATGAATACTTGTAAGTTGCAAGTTTTCTTTTCTCTAAAATTGTCTCATGCTTTGCATAAATAATACTTCTTTATAAAAGAGATTTCAATTGAGTTCATGTGCTTTAAAATTTTATTTTTCATTTGATTTTTTGGAAAACTCAAAGTCTCTTTTCTAATAATTTATAGATTTAGTTTTCAAATCTTTATTGTGCTACATTTCAAATCATCAATTATATTACTTTGATTTCAAGTTATTACATTCACATCAAATAGTTAAAGATTCATTTGCTTCATATATATATTTCAAGTTTAATCATTGCTTTCAAATTTAAATATCAATTAAAGTGGGCTATCTTTCTTACCTTTGATTTCACTTGCCTTAATATTACTGTAGTTGGGTTGTGAGAGCAAAATACTTTTAAATTGAGAGTTAGATCTTTCATATTCTTTTTTCTTATTTTCTTATTGGGTTATACTTGCCCGTTAAGGAAAGTGTGTTGTTGGGTTGTACATGCCTATTAAGAAAAGTATGGTTATTTTGTGCTCGCCCATTAAAGAAAGTATGGTGTTTGATTTTACTTGCCCATTAAGGAAAGTATGGTGTTAGGTTGTACTTTCCCATTAAAAAAAATATGGTGTTAGATTATACTTGCCCATGAAGGAGAGTATGAGAGATTTGTTGTAATCTCAACATTAATTTAGTGAATTCCTACCTTGGGTGATCAAGCATGGATGTAGGCCGGTTTAGGGGTTTGGCCGAACCATGTAAAAACCCATGTGTTCTCTTTCTTTATTTTTATGCACTTACTTTTCTATATTGTTGTTGGTTGTTGCTATATTTCATTAAAGCATAATCATTAAAGGTATACGTCTTCTACAAAACGTTAAAATTAAGTTTTCTAAAATTATTTTAAAAACCAAATTTATTATAGCTGAATAACAAACTAGTGCGTCTATGAATAGGAATGGTTACCCATCTTTAAGATAGGCCAAATTAAGGATTATGAAGTCAACGCTCTTTCTCTATTTGCTATTAGGCTTCTATACCATAACCAAAATTGAGATTCATTCAAGCTATTTAACTTATTTGATGAAATTAGCTTCCAATAATATGGTGACTTTCTCTTTAATCAACTCGACGAGTAAGGCTATTATCTTCTTCATTTTTTGCTTAATTGTCCTAGCATCCTTCTTTATTTTGAGCTTGTGACAAGTAACTTTGATATTTATGCCTAGCATCTCTACAACACACCAGACAAGCACGTCGGTGTCTTCTTGAAGTGCTTGTATAGGAGATTCATCATACTCTTGTTGTAAGATGGGATGATTCGATGTAGTTGACCTGGGTCTTCTATTGTCTGGACTTCTTCAATTTTTGTAGTGTTCAATCTAATGTGTGCAACTTCCAATTGCAACACTTCTTTTTGTGTGTAAATTGTTTACTTCTCGCAAGTAACATGCCCCACATAGCTTTAAATTTTCTTTTAATGCTATTTCTTCTCTATTGCTCAAGAACTTAACTACCACATTATAAGTCAACACCACCACTTTAAATGTATTTAATAGTGGTTGACAAAGATATCATTATATATGGTAGTGGTTTCTACTATGACAAAGTCAACCATTGTTATAAATTGCTTCTCTCATTCTCTCCAAGTTTTAGGGAGAGTGATTTTTCATTCTATCCCTCTCATTTTTTCTAAAAAATTTGTAGATGCGACCTCCCATAAATATAAGCCTTGAACTCATTAGATTCATCTTGTCAAATACATATTTAAATATAATATTAACCAAGCTCCCCATATCAATCAAAATACTCTTAATCTTGTAATTAGAAATTAACATCATGATGATTCTCATATTATTATAAGGATTGTTGATTATCATATTGTTATAAGGATTATCAACAATTGGTCGGTCATTTACCATGAAACTAATTTGGGTAGGTTCTTTACTTAGCTTTGTAGCCTCCTTCTCTAATCTTCTCACAAACTCCTTTAACTTCCCTGCCTCTACTAGACACTTCAAATGGCAACAATTTTTGATGTCATGACCCTGATCATGATAATACACATAATACTTTAACCAATATCTTACTCCATAAATCTTCAAAAGTGGTGGTTGCTTGAAGTGTTATTTTTTTTGGATGGTCTCAATTAACTCAATCATGGATATCCAAAATAGTATGACTGTGGGTGGCTGCAAGTACTCATCATGTGTGTGACAAAAGTTCTATCTATATTCACGCATGTGTAATGGCACTCTCTAGCTGAGTAGGCTATCTTCTTTTGCTATTTTGTCTTCAAACTTGAAACCTCTCCAAGAAAAATTTCTCAAGGGGTAACTTCTTTCTTGAGTCTAGTTTATGGATCGCCTTGGACAATTAGGTAACCTTATTGTACACTTTTATATTTACATGACTATTAGCCATCTCCAGCAACTCTGCTAGCATCACAAACAACCACAAATCAAGATTGCATTTGAATGGCCCTTCTCTATGGTCTTGAATGAGTTCTTCTTGGGTGATTGCAAGCTCTAAATCTTTAACATCTAGCATCTCCCTTCAAAAATGTGGGATGAACTCGCGAATGGACTTGCTCTTCTCCTATCACATCTATAAAAGAGCTTGTTATTGACTCTATGAGCCTCATGATTACATTTTTTTTTTTGATGATTTCAAACATATAATTGGATGATAGTAATGTTTAATTTCATGTGTTTTAAGAAATTCACCAAACATGATTTTATTAGTTAGCTTAAGAAGGTCACATCAACATAGAGTTGGGTTCTATGAAAATTTTCTTAAAAATTAGATAAAATGATGAAATAACTCATAAAAAATAAATATTGCTAAATTAATGTTATTTCATTAATTTTGATTTTTGTGGAATATTTTTGCCAAATTTATTTTTCAAAATTCATGAAGTTATCCATTTTGGATAATTTGATCAGTCGCATTGATTTAAGCATTATCCATTACATCTAAAATTTAGTTTAGTTTATTTAGTATCACATTAATCCATTCTTATGCTTTATTTAATATTTATCCATTTATTTAAGCATGTGACATGAAATAATCATTAAATTATCCAAATTATCATTCTCTGTCTTCTAATTATTTTTCTCTCTCATATAAAAATTTTCATTTGACATTTATATTCTATCAAACATGGCCCAAATTTTTATTAGATTTTATCATGATATATTTGATTTAATTGATTTTATTAAATGCTTTAAAAATTTCTTCATTTGACAAGTTTTCAAATTAAAATTAAATTGAGACTTAAATTCGGAATTATGATAAAAAAAACATTTCTAATTATATTTTATTCATATATGGAATGTTTGGTTGGACCTTATTTATTTTAATTGATGTAACATGATTTTATTTACATTGATTTGTATTAATTTAAATTTAAAATAAAATAAGAATGGATTTAAAGCATTTTGTTTTCTATATAATCTATTTTTGAAAATATCTCCTGGCTGGCTCCTATGATTTAAAATTTAAGTTTATATTATGTTTAAATTTTAAATAATTTCTTTCACTAATTCCCTAAGCATAAAATTAATTGATTTGAATTTATTTGAGATTTATCCATGTATGGTATATCTTTGGCCATCCCCTTTAATGTGTTTGTTTAGTTTATATAAATTCAAATGCCTTCCAAATTCACTTCACTGATTAATTAATTAATATATCTCTTTTTTTATCTTGCATTAAATTATGATTAACGCAATTATGGAAGTGATTGGTTGACCCATGCATCTTGAATATTTAATATATTTTATCTTTAATTTAATCCAAACATGTTACATAATTAATCCCATAATTAATTAGTGTTTAATTAATTATGTAAGTGCATTCAAACCTCTTCCCTCAACTTCTCTTCATTGGTCACATGATTATTGAATTTTATTTGATTTGAATTCAAATCAAGGTGCTCTGAACTTTAAATTAAATACTTTTCTATTTTATTTTCCCTCTTAAATTTTCCTTTTTGTTTCTCCATGGTTGGTAGACCCATACCCTTCCTTTTGTAACTTCATTCTCTCTTACAAAAATTCTTCCTTGGCTGATCCACATTGCAAAATGATTCCAAGTGTTCTTCAATTCAAGTTTTCAAGGCTTCTCTTCTCTCTTACTCTCACTTCAAGCTTTTATTTAAGAAGACTTCTACATCTTCTTCAAGAACTCTATTTGATTTGGAAGATTACTTTTCAAGGGTAATATTTTATCTTCATACATTCTTCAACAAGTTTGAGTAAGATCTTTTAATTGCAAGTTATCTATGCTTAATGTCTTTTATCTTTTAAGTTGAATGACAAAGATTTAATTTGAGCTTTACAAGTTCTTGTAATTCTTTTTTCATTCCTCTTTTAAGTGTTTAAATCTTTACAAATTATCATTATTTTATGAATAATTTGATTATCTTAATTTTTTAACTATACATCTTTCAAGCTTGATTACTTTTATTTTTTGGATACTTAATTTCAAGGATTTTATGCTTCTCATTTTGTAAGTATTTTTGCATTTAAATTTTGAATACGTTCAGAACATTTCATTTCATTTAAAATTTCAAAAAAAAATTATGAGCATAAATTTATTTTTATATTATTACATAGTTAGGATTAAGAAAAAAAATCTTCAAAATTTGAGAGTAGATATGTGATCATGTATTTTTTTTACTTTGAAGTTATTTGGGGTTGCACTTGCATGATGTAGGAGAGTATGTGATTTAGAGTTGTACTTTCTCGATGTAAGAGAGTATGTGATATGGGGTTATTCTTGCCTAGTGTAGGAGAGTATGCGAATGAGGTTGTACTTACCCAATGTTGGAGAGTACAGGAGATTCTTTATAATCGTATTGATTTTATGAATTTATAGCGTGGGTTGCTAAGCGTGGATGTATGTCAATTTTTAGTTATAGTCAAACCATGAAAAAAATTTTGTGCCTCTTATCTCCTTTACTTTTCTACATTTTCTCTTGATTATTATTGTGATCTAATTTAATTTTTAAGTTTTTTTTCTTTAACTTTCTACAAAGTTTAAAAGTCAATTTTCAACTTAAAAATATTTAAATCACCTAATTCACCCATTCTCTTAAGTGCCATAAACTATTAATAACTTGTATAAGAGCCTCTGCTCTATTTGCACTTAACTTCCTTGAGTTGATTACTATTGCATAATCCATTTTTAAGGATTACTTCTTAAAGGTTAATCTACACATATGCCATCATTGCTTAATAATGTTCTTTTAGATTGTTGGAAAAATTGTATTTGTGGTCAAGATTCTTGCATGTGGCATCAATACCACATCAATACCACTCACCCATAATATAAGTAAATGACATTAAAGTTGAAAGAAAAACCTTTTGATGAATGAACTACTTATGAAAAGAAATCATTGAATTTAATGTGAAAGCTTGTAATACTTCAATTGTGCTTTATTTTATAATGATTACATATGGATTTCTATGCTTAGTACTATTAAGGAAATTTGGGATAAATTGATTGTTATTTATAAAGGCACAATTGAAGTTAAATATGCACATATTAATAGATTAGTGGATAAATATGAATTATTTTGCATGTTATCAATTAAAACTATTTTTGATATATACACTCATTTTCTAAAATTAATAAGTACATTGCATTCTCATAGAAGAAAATATAAAAAATGAAGATTTGATTTATAAAATATTAAGATGTCTTCCAAATGAATGGGAAATAGAGGTAATTGCTAGTAGTGAAGCTAAGGATTCAACTTCATATCCACTTAATTAGCACCTTGGATCTTTTATAATAGATGAATAGGTATTATCTCAAAGAGAACTAAATGATACTAAGATAAGAGAAAAAATAATTACTTCGTAGGTGGAAGACATTAGTGATGCAAACAATTCAAGTTTTGAAGTGGACATTGATGAAGTTTCCATGCTTTTCAAAATATTGGAAAACTTTCTCAAGAAAGAAAAAAAGGTATTAAAAATATAAAGTTCATAAATTACAAACTAAACAAGTTTCTACAGGTGAAGGTGTAATATGTTATAACTATAAAAGCCTAGACATGTAGAGGTGAGTGTCTAAAGATTTCAAATGAAAACACTAAAAAATAGGAGGAAAAAAGAAGAAAAGTAAAAAAAGAAATAATATAAGAAAAAGGCTTTATGGATGAATTCAGACTTGGAGGAGTCAAGTGATACTACTTCTGAAGAGGAGGAAAATTTATGTTTTATGGCAAATACAAAAATCACCAGTGAGGTATGTGATGATATTGCATATGATGAATAATTAAATGATGCATTCAATGAATTAGTTATTGAGTACAGAAAGCTATAAAAATAATCCTTTGAAAAAGAAAAGAGAATTATAAATTTACATGTTTCTTCTCTAAAAGATGAATGTAATGAGTTAAAGATTAAAAAGGAATCTTTAGTTGATCGGTTCTTGTGTATAGAAAGTTAGGGAAAAAAATGTTTTGCTAAATGCAAGATTTTATTTATGCTTTAGCTCATATACTCAATCTTCATATAGTAGAGGTAGAACATTTCTTGTATCTCAATCATTTAGATATTTTCCTTATGCTAATACAAATATTTGGTGTAATTTTTAAAATTATGGTCATATATGATTTGATTATCATGCTCATAGATCATAAGCATTTTCAAAAATATTTTTTTTTTACTGCCAAAAGGGTTTAAAGTTTTAAATAAATCACAGATTAATTTTTAAGAAAATCCAAATGTTTGTTTGATTACCATGCTCCAAAACATAAGATATAGTTATTTTGTAGAAAGTGGCCCCAATTAACCTTTAATTTTTGTTTTGTAGGTATGCCTTCAAAGCAAGATTAATGGAGACATATCATACTTAGGTAGTAGATGTTCAGAGCATATGACAAGTGATAAAGAAAAAAATTACAACATTAGATCCAATTGAAGAAGGATTTGCAGTTTATGGAGATAATGCTAAAACCAAAATAATGGGTATTAGCTCCATAAGTAATAATTCTATTTAGATAAAGTATTTCTTGGTGAAGGTTAAATATTGAATTTCATACATCATATTGTGCTATTAGAGATAAAGAAATTATTTTATTAATTGGTTGTAGATTAAAAAATATTTACTTGATTGATTTTAAAAATCATAAAAATTTAAATTTGCATTATTTTAAAAACACTCCTAATGATATTTAGTTGTTGCAGAAAATAGTGTCATATTAACATGCATTCATTTAATAAAATTATAAAATATGATTTAGTTGATGGCTTGCCTAAAATAAAATTTTATTATGATTATGTATGTGATTCATGCATTCATGGTAAGCACTCTTTCAATAATAAAATTTTTAAATCTAGATCAATAAAACTTTTGCATATATATTTGCTTAGTCTTATTAGTACTACCAGTTTAGGATTTAGAGGTTTTACATTTTAATTATATTCAAGTCAA
Organism: Cymbidium sinense; assembly: GCA_021442155.1. Lineage (NCBI taxonomy): Eukaryota > Viridiplantae > Streptophyta > Magnoliopsida > Asparagales > Orchidaceae > Cymbidium > Cymbidium sinense. The sequence continues at coordinate 52,512,536 of CM038230.1, forward strand.
TTAATGTATTTTGATCAGCTTATGATTTGATTGGTTTTTAATTTGATTTTTTATTTGAATTTCAATTAAAAGTTTGCTAATTTATTAAATTTGGTTATTTGAGTTTTAATTAGTCTTTTGATTTAATTTAGTTGATTTATTTAACTTAACTTGATTTAAAAAGGCATTCTTATATTTTATTATTTAATTAAGTTTATTATTATTATAATTTTGTTTATATTTTATTTGAATACTAATTCTATTCTAAGGAGTTTATAAAGATTAAACTTCTAGTACCAATACTTAAGCTAGGACACCATAAGTTCTTAAAATATTTGAATATTTTTTATGATTATGAATAATTTAATCAATTATTCAATTTGACCATTTAATTGTAAATAAGTTTCATATAATTTTAATTTAATATATTCTTATTTAATATTGAATTTAGGGATTTAATAATCATACTTTCTAGCAAATTATAAATTTTATCATGATTTTATCAATTTGTTTTTTTTCTTAAAGCTTTAATTAATCCCATTTCTTTAATTAATTATTAAGCCATATACATGTGATTTTAAGACTTATTAACTTCAAAGAGCTAAAAAAATTTCTTAAGTTTTCTTATGTTAATGGAAGTGTTTTGAATTGATTTTATTAATTTTCATGATTTCTATACTTTTCTTATTTATTATTTGCTTTAAATTGACCTAGAAATTAAAATTTTAATAACTTCTAATTCAGAAGTCATTTTTCTTTGAAATTTTTATGACAAGTAGAGTTCCTCAACAATTTCATTTATCTAACTTTCATCTTGATTAGAGATGTATTTTAATACTAATTATAATTTCAGTATTTTCAATACAACTCAAATTAAACCTAAAATATTGGGAACTAATTATGACTTTTAATTTTATTTTATTCTTCTTTAAATTATAAATCCAAAGAGGGTTTATTTATAATTATTAAATTTTTGATTGATTTATTATGATTTATCAAAGTTTAGGTTACAATAATAACAACAAGAAGCCTTTATCCAACTAAGTGGTGGTCGGCTACATAAATCCTTCGTCTCCATTGTGTCCTATTATGTGTCAAAATCTCATTTAATTCAAGTATGCTAAGGTCATTTTTATACATCTTAACCAAGTCTTTTTTTGGTTTACCTCTACCTTACTTAACATAAGGCAAATCTAATGCATCTACTCTCCTAACCGAGTCATCGAACGTCTGATGCTATATGTGGCCTAACCATCTATGGCGACTCTCTCTAATCTTTTCTGCCACTGAAGCTACTCTAACTTTTTCCTGAATATATTCATTTCACATTTTATCTCTAAGAGTAAAGCCACTCATCCACATGAGCATCCTCATCTCTAAAACACTTAAGTCTTATGCTTTTCTTTTATTGGCCAACATTATGCACCATAAATCATTATAGGTCTTACCACCATCTTATAAAATTTTTTCATAAGTTTAAGTGGTACTTTTCTATCACACAATAGGCCAGATACATTCCTCCACTTCAACCATCCAACTTGAATTCTACTAATAACATCTCCATCTATTTCACCATCATTTTGAATAATAGAGCCTAGATATTTGAATCGCTCACTCTTTTTAATGACTTGTTCACCCAATGTCACAACACTACCACTAGAATTTCTACAAGTAAAATTACACTCCATATATTTTGTTTTATATCTACTTAAGCGAAAACCTTTAGACTCTAAAGTTGACCTCCATAATTCAAGTTTCTCTTAGACTCCCTCTTTAGTCATATCAACAAGAAGAATGTCATCAGTAAAAAGCATACACCAAGGTACATCTTCTTGTAAATGCGTAGTAAGAACATCCATAACTAAATAAAAAAAAAAGGGCTTAAAGCTGATCCTTGATGTAATCCAACTGAAATAGGAAAATATTTGTTCAATCCTCCTTGTGTTTCAACATAAGTAACAGCTCTAGTAAATAAATAAATATTTTATCAAAGTTTAGGCTAAATAAATAAATTCATTTAATCATTAATTATGTGATTTTTAGGGTTTAATGGATCTTGAAGAGTTTTGATGGCATTCTTAAGTTCACTAATATTATTACTTTAAGTAGCTTCATATTTTTCCTTAATTTTATTAAATTAACATTACTTAATTTCATTAAATTAAGGTTTGTAGATTGCAAAATTCATAAGTTTCAATTCAATCATCAATAATCACCAAATTTATATCTAAGGATTATTTTAACCTTAATGTTAATTCCCTAAAGTTTCAAACTAATTAGATTAATATTTTAGTTTTAATTAAGTTTTAATTAATTTTAATTAATCTCAAATTAACCTAAAAATACTTAATAAAAATTTGAGATTTTAGGTTTAATGGATTTCTCTCACTAAGATAAATCCATAGAGTCCATAATTGCATTTTTTTAGTTAAGTATTTTTAATTTTTATAAAATTTTAAAGTTTTGGGCATTTTTTAAGATTTATTTAATTAAAAAAATGGATTTCCTACTTATCCCAGTCATCGCTCACACGAAGTTGACTGGGAGCTATTTTACGCATGGCATCATGTCAAGGGCCATGCATATCCATATGGATTTTGCATGGGATGGAGAAGGGGTTGCGAGATCGATTGGACCTGTCTATCAAAGATCAAACTATCCAGAATCGATTCACATTTTCTTAAGGGATTTAATCATATGGTATGCCTAGATAGTAGCCATCTATTCCAAATAAATGGAATAGACGATAGTAAATTCATCCCTGAGCTCCTATCAGGGAAATGAGAGCCATTGGCTCTTGTGGCTTGATCGGTGGTGATCTAGATGAAGGAGCTAGAGATTTCAATTGCAAATTGATCAAAAGTTAATTTCTAATAAATCTAAATAGCCTAATCTCACTTGAGATCAATTCTACTTCTTAAAGGACCAAACCCTGAAATAAGGGAGTAGGATTTGAGGCATACTTCATAGGCATCGATCCTCAATGATGGCAATGATTTAAGCACCTTCATCTCATCAATATAAATCTATAAAAGTTGATTTGGTGCTTAACTCCCTCTGGATCAGTGTGGAGATCATGTCTTGCCACCTTGCAATCATCCTTGGTGGTTCTCTGGCTTGTCGACATTGAGTAACTTCGGTGAAGGTTCATTTGATTTTGCCTTAACCCATGGAATGTGTAGAAATTATCAATTGTGAGGGAGTAATTCTCCTCCATCATTCTTATGTTTGGTCATCCCTATTGCTACTATTTATGGCCAAATTTTGGCATGTTGTTGGCAAGAAGCTCGGGGAAGAGGTCGATTGAGCTTCTCCTTCTCTCTAGAGTGTATTGGAATGCATAGAATGGTAAGAGGATCAATCTTCTCCTCACTTCATGTTTGACCAAGATTCATCTCCATTGGAGGAGTCGAAGGTGGCCTACCATGGGGGGTTGAGGTCCTCGTCTACTTGCTAAAGGGAGGTGGTCAATTAACTCAAGACGAGATCAAGTCAAATGGATTGAGGGATGGGGAGGAGATGTGGTTGTTTTGCTTCATGTGCATGGGTTTCAATTTCTTCTCCTCTTCCATGGCTTCCACCTCACCTTCCTTGGCTACCCCACCCTCTTATCTCCACCTCATCACCCTATTTGGCTATTTTTAGATTGCCTAAGTCAAGTTAAGGTGGGCTATGGGTTGGTTTCAATAATACTTGGATTGGATTTGAGATAAATACCTTGAGTTTGATTGATTTTAGTTGGCCTTAATTTTAGTTGAGTTAATTATTATATTTTGATTTGATTAAAGTCATAATTCTAATCTTGATTATATTCAACTGATCATTTGAAGGATTAGAATCAATTAATTGACGTTTTATGCGATTTTGATTTGGTTTATACTAGGCTTAATCTATTTGACCTAAAAAAAGGTCAGATTGATTTCCCAAGCATGATTATTTCCTTAATGATTTAGATTTGATTGTAATTATATATCATTGATCATTTATAATATTTATGATTAATTTGTTTCATTCAATTTAAACTAGGTTTCAATTTTGAGCCAAATTGGCCCATTTTAACTCAAATGAGTCAAGTTAGCTTCTTTAACCCAATTAGCCATTTTTGGATCCAATTTTAAGTTTATTTATGTTTTATTATTCATTTGTATGTTCGCATTTGATTATTTTTAATTATTTTAAGCTGGATTTTGATTTTAACTCAAATTGGCCCATTTTGACTAAAAGAGGTTAAATTGGGATCAATTGAGTTAAATGACTCATTTAACTTAATCAAATTGTGTTTAAGCTCCAATCATATTTAATTAAATGCTTAAGATGATTTAGAGCAATTGATTTTATTTTACTTGAAGTTAATTTGAAATAGAACCCACTTTAACGCAAATTGGGCTTAATAAGTTACTTTGGATTCACTTGGGCTAAGTGATCATGATAAGTTGAATTGCGCTCAATTATGATTTTGAATTATTTTGGAGTATTTAATTTGAATTAGTTTTGATTTAGTTTGGATTTTACTTAATGAGGTCCATTTAGTTTCATTTTCATTAAGTGGCCAAATCAACCCACTTGAATCCTCATTGAATTTAGATTTATTTAGTTTTATGTATGAAAGTATTCATCTAATATTTTTGATTCTTTGGGATAACTCAATTTGGCTAAATTTGTGGTTGACCTTTAGCTTAGTGGGGCTTACATAGGTCAACTCTAGGTCAAATGACCAAGTTGATTAATTTGAACCTCATCTAAATTAATTTTTTATAGGTTTATTTATATTTGTGCATTGATTTTATGCTTTCAATTTGATTTTATTTTAATTTATTTAGATATTATTTATTTCTTGGACTTAAAGTTATTTTAAGCTTAAATAACTCAATTGGGTCAACCATCCCAACTACCTTGATCTAAGCTCAATAGAAATTATATTTTAATTCAATTGTATTTGATTTAGATTTCTATTGAACTTTATTAGATTTGGGTTTGATTAGGTCCATCTAATTCAATTAGGTTAGATCAATCCCTAGAAGTATTCACTAGGATGACCTAGGCTTTCACTTTAAAGTGTTGAGTTTGGATATAATTTCAAATTTAATTTTGTTCTTAAATTTAGTATTTGATTTATTTTGTTATTTGGTTTTAAGTTTTTCACCTAGTCATTAAGTGTAGTATCCTAAGTGCCTAATTAAGAAGCTCCTATTCTAATATTAGGGGTCTTAATTATTAGGATTGTAATGATATCAACCTCATCCAAAAATGAGGTCAACAGTTAGATTTATGTTTTTGAACTTTTTTGTACTTTAAAGTGATTTAGGGTTATACTTTTTTGATGTAGGAGAGTACATAATATGTGGTTATACTTATCTAGTGTATGAGAGTATATGATTTAGGGTTAACCCATGTAAGAGAATACCTTATTTGATTACTTGCCCGATGAAAGATTATAGGAGAATCTTTATAATCTTGTTGATTTAGTGAATTTCTAGCTTGGATTATTAGGTGTGGATGTAGGTTGATTTTTGGATATAGTTGAACCATATAAAAATATTTGTGGGTCATGTTTTATTTACTTTTCTACATTTACTTTTCTACACTTACTCTTGATTTTTATTATGATCTAATTTAATATTGAAGTTTTTATTCATATACTTTTTTATGAAATTTAAAATTAAGTTTTTAACTTTAAAATTTTTAAAAAATCTAATTCACCCCCACTCTTGGGTGTCATAGCCTCTTAACACTTGTAAGATTTTCAAAGATTTTTGAGTACTTATGAACTGAGTATTGAACATTCACTTGAACTCAATGAATAAAGAGATGGCTCCCACATGAAAGCATGAGAGCCATCAGAGGGTCAATTTTTTAAAGGTGATGAAGAATAGTCGATACTTCATCATATCATTGAGCCTGATAAGGTAGATTCAAAGTATATTTGTAGGACTCTAAATGAGAAATATTGAACTTTGGTGAAGGACATGCCTATTATCTCTTTAGAAAAAAGTGTTTGTGGGGGGGCATTGTTCACCACTCTTCCTCTAGTAACTTCCCTGTCACTTACATGATATGACTAATCATCAATGTTGTGTGTATTTTATATCTCTCTCCTCTGGTGACAAGTATGGTGAGTCACAGAGCTTTTCAGCCTAAGGACTCCTCATTCTTTTAGGGCCTTATGATTTTATTCTTTACCTTCTTCATATCTACATAGACTATACGAGTTATTTTATTTTATTCTTCATGTTTTCAAGTCAAGTTTTTTGATGAATTACTATGTGTTCATCCCATGGAGTTTGAGTGGTCCCATGTCGAAAGACCTACTTTGTTGGGTGCTTGACTTCTGGTCTTTAGCATCTTGCATGCTTATTTTTAATCTAAATTCATTCATACAAGACCATACTTATACACATGGGAAGCAGAGTAAGAGTAGACAAGACTTAAACAAGGCTAAAAAGAAATTTAAAATTTTAAGAATTTTCATATGATCAACCTAACCTAAAATTATGATTGGTGACTTAGCATTCTAATGTGTGTGCTATGGCTTAGTATGGTATGTAAAATTTAGTCTTTGATGTCTAAATTTAGCTAAAGACGAATGTTCAACTTTCTCATTAAATGATGCTTTATGTTTTAAATGATTAATGGTTTAAGATGAATTTTAAACTTCACTCTTAATTTCTTTTTCTTTTTTCTTTTTTTTTCTTATTTCATTTAAACTTAGATTTTTAAAGAGAGAAAGAAGGACTGAGATCAACTTTAATCCCTAACCCTAAGTTGAATCTAAAGATAAATTTTATGAGTTTTAATCATCTTAATGAAGTGTGATAATTTTTTCTATGAAGTTATGTGTTGGGATTTGACTAAGTGATTTTATCTAAACATGAAAGACATCTAAATTATGGCTAATTTAATGCCATTTTATTAACCTTGCTTCATCATCCCATAATATTAATTAAATTAGATAACATACTTAATTGAATAACTAGATTTAATGAATACATGTACATATTATTAAACTATTCCACACTTAATGCATGAATGAATTAATGTATTCTCATTAACAATTAATATATGAGATATGATGCATGAATTTTGTAGAACAAAATGATTCAATTATACCTTATACATATGCATACACATTAGTATATTAAATTTATACAAGTATGTGTCATTATTGAATCAGGAAACTGAGGTAATCAGAGACCCCCTAAAGAGTACTTAAAGTCTTGCACTACTGGGATGTCCAAACTAAAGACCTCCTTCGGACCAGTAGCCCTACAACCTCAAGTTTATAGACTATATACCTTTCAAATTGCAGTTCATACATATAATATTTTTAATTTAAAATTTAATTATTTATTTTGATTTACATTTAAATTAATAGATATTTTTTATTAATTAAGAAAATAATTTAAGATTTATTAGTGATAATAACCACACTATTTAAGTCAAAACATGCAATTAAATGAAATCTTATTTATCTATTTATTTATTTTTGAAACATGAGTGCATGAAATATATGAAAGACAAATTTATGAATGAATGAAGCGAAGCAATTAAATATCATCACATAACTTATTTGGAGTTATTAATTCCTAAGGTTATTCACATGAAGATAAGCACCATTAAGCCTAATCAAATTCATTAAGGGTTGATTTTTGAAATTTAAATCATTTAATCTTAATGAGGAGATAAAATTATTAAATTTATCCCTTGACCCATATCTCTTCATTAAGTGATTCAAAAGTGGTTTAGATTATTTTTACGAATTAATTAAGGTTAATTAATTATTTGATTAATTAAGCCCAAATGAACCCATAGATTCAATTAAGCCCTAAGTATAAGCCTAAAAATTATGAAAATTATACAAAAAATGCATAAATATAAAATAAACATGTCCTAAAAATCTAATGCAATTGGGCTTGTAATTATGAATTAATTGAAGAAATAAAAAAAATCCAAAATTATTAATTACACTCAAAATACCCCAAACTAATCGAAGATTTTGATTTCATTGAAAATCTCTTTGTTAGTTAAGCACAAAGAGAGCTTGGTCAAATCTGCACTAATTATTATGAATTTTCTAAGTTCTAGGGTAATTAATGATTTAATCAATTGAATGAAAGCCCTTTAGAGTGATTTTGAAAAATAATCGAGACTAGAGGTCCTAATTAATTTTTTTATCACATTTACTATTTTAATAGATAATTAAGCTTTCATAATTAATTTCATATTTTTTTAATTTTAATTATTTATTAAATGAGTAAAATGACAAATTTAGGTTTCAAAATTTGGATCTCCCAAATTACTTAGCAAATTAATTTGAAATACTTATGAGAGGTAGAGGTGATCCCATAAGACAATCACATTAAATTTCAAGCTAATTTGACAAGTGATTAAAGCTTAATTATACTAATTAAGTAAAATTTCAAACCCTAATTAATCGTTATACACTTGATAAATTTTAGGGTTTTTATTTTTCTTAGATTATCCTCTATCTAAGTTTTCCATATAGGGTTTATTTATATATTTTCTTAAAATTTTATTAAAATTAGTTATGATTTTTTAAAGTTTTGCAAAATTAAAATAATTAATTAATATTTAATTGAATTCTAATTTAAATATTTTTATGATTTAGTATGATCTAGAGGATATAATTAATTTTTTAAGATCTCTAATGTTCATTAATGTGATTTGAATTATTTTGATAAATTTTCATAATTTTGTAATTTTTAATTAATTATTTATTCAAAATTAGCTAATTAACTTCAAAAATTAATAACTCTTAAATTAGAAGGCTATTTAACTTGAAATTTTTATGATAGGCAGGCAATAACATAAAGTTTTTTTTAAAAAAATTTTAACTTAGTTGATTTAATCTTTTAAGAGTAATTAAAGAAATAGAATTTTCACTAAAACTCAAATTACTCCTAAAATATATAATCAAATTTGGGGATTTTTAGTTCATTGGATTCCTCTTGAAAAGAAAAATCTGTAGAGCTCTTATTTGTATTTTTTTGGTTGAGTATTTTAATTTTTATGATTTTTTTGAAGTTTTAGGTTAAATTTAATTGAATAAATCAAAAATGAGATCTAATCGTGGTTGTCCATTCTATCAAAGTAAGATGGACAGCTTGGATGTTGTTTTCCTCATGGGAGACAAACCAAAAAGGATTAGATGGATGAGATCAACCTCAAACAACATCGAATCTTGTGATCTTTCAATGATTTTAGCTAGAATTCACTTTATTTTGTGTTGAGGAGGGTTAAAAAAGAAAAGTACAATAGGGATCTAGAGGAAAAATCCTAAAATCGCATCACTTTTGAACAAACATGATGACCTATGGCTTTCCTGAAAGTTTTTTTAGAGATTACCTCACTAAAGCCAACGTTGAGTGGATTTCTTACTTTGAACTTGGTCCTTGGCTTAAGTCGAAGCTCTTTGCCTTAGTGTTTTTGTGAGTGAAAAGGTGGGGGATGGGTTGGTCTTTCTTCTTAGGAGGTGGAGAAAGTGTTGGATGCTAAAAAGAGAGCTCTTTTGCCTTTTATTTGCTCCTTCCCTTTCTCTCTATATAGCGAGAAAATTATAATGAAAAAAGTGATATGAAGGTGTGGCTATTGATGGGATGGAAGCTAGCATTCATTGTGGGGAGTGATTGGGTGATTCAAAAATCACTCCAAGCCAAAAAGTGGAGTACTGAGAGGGGATGTGAGGTTATTGAAAATTTTGGAGCTTTGCATCTTTTTCTCTTTGCTGCCCCACATTTGACCTTTAATTTTTCTTCACATGGGCTGAGATCTCAGCTCATGTGCTAGGGTTTAATGGGTTTAGTTTTGGTTTGGGTTGACTTGAATCCATCTTGACCCAATTTAGCTTACACGGGTTAGGTTGGGTCCAATGGATTAGTTTGGCCAATTTGAGTTTAAATTAGGCTTCAATTATATTTACTGAGTTATTTAAAGTAATTAAGTTTGATTTATTATGATTAATTTGGATTTATTTTGGGTTCAAGCTGAATTGGCCTAATTGGGCCAATTTGGGCTCCTTTGGTTTAAGTTTAATTAAGTTTTTAAAGTGATTTGAAGTGATTTTTTTATTTAATTTAAATTTATTTTATTTTAAATTTTTTTTTGTTTGATAGGCTTATATAAGTCAAATTGGGTCAATTCGGGTCAAGTTGACCAATTGACCAAATTGGCTAAATGGAGTGTAATTGAAAGTTGAGTCATGTTCAATAATCAACTTAAGAATGATTTTAAGTATTGATATATTTTAATTTAAACTCATTTTTGACCTAAATTAGACTTAATGGGTCAAATTAGGTTCACTTGGGTCAAATGACCAATATGATCCAAATTAAAGTATATTTGAGCTTCAATTATATTTGATTGAGTATTGAAAATTATTTTGAGCAATTTAATTTAATTAATTTGAATTTGAATTTGATTTAGACCCATTTTGGTCCAAATTAAGCTTAATGGGTCAAATTGGGTTCACTTAAGCAAATGACCAATTTGGTCAAATCAAACCCAAAAAAAATCAAATTATCAAATAAAATTCTAAAGTGTTTTGGAATATTTAATTTTTTGAGTTTATATTCAATGGGGTCCATTTGGGTTCACTTAGACGAAGTAACCCAATTAAGTTATTTGAGTCATCATTAGATTCAAATTTATTTAGTATTGTATTCCATTATATTAATTTTATAATTTTGAGCCTTTGGATGAATTAAATTGATCAAATTTTGATTAGTTTAATTTTTTTGATTTGGTGGAGCCCACATAGAGTAACTTAGGTCAAATGACCTAATTGGCGATTTCATACCCCATATAAATTTAGTTTTATGTTTGTTTATGTTCATACATTGGTTTAGTGTTTTTAGTTTTATTTAATTTAAATTTATTTTTGTTTTAATTGACCTACATGATTTTCGAGCCTTAAATAGGATTAATTGGGTCAACCATGTCAATTGCCTCAATCTAGGCTTAACAAATTTAAGTTTTTAATTTAGATTTACTTGATTTAAATTTTTTATTGAATTTTATTGAATTTGGATTTGATTAGAGTCACATTGTCCAAGTAGGTTAGGTCAGGTCCTATGATGTCCACTAAGCTAACTTAGGTATTCACCTCAATGTGTCGACTTTTTAGTTTAATTTTGATTCTATATTTAGTTTCATTTTGATTTGTTATTTCCAATTATGCTTTAGTTTGGGTTGTACAGTTAGTTATTAATTATAGTATCTTAAGTGCTTAATTAGGAAGCTTTTAATTTAAGGTTGGAAGTCCTAATTATTAAGATTAGAGTGATTATCAACCTCACTTGAGGTCAACAGAACCTTAGTGCCAAGATCAAATCTTTAGACTAAGAGGAGGGTTGCAAACCTCACTAAAAGTGAGGTCAACAAAAAAACCCTCAATAGGTATTGTGTAACTGATAAGGTACACTGCGCATATTGGCATTGATAGAGCTAGTCAAACAAATTTGCGACATAGCAAACTGAGGTGTTTGAACTATGCTCAAAAGATAAGCAAATTTAACAAATGCTACTATACAAATTCACTTCAAAATTTAGGTTTTCTGAAAATTAGAAGTTTTAAAATAAACGACAAGGATGCACAAAGTAAGTCATGACTCAACTTCGCCAAAGCTCGCACTTAGATAAAATAGGGGAAAGCTCCCTCCCCTAAGGGTAGATTTGAGTTTTATTGGACGCATCGAAGGCGCAAGGGAGAGACTCCCTAAAAATTTCCTTGGTCTTATTTGCTTTGAGGAATTAAAAGGAAGCACCCAAATGATTGACTTTGATTTGATTTGACTTAGATAACTAAAGAGAAGCTCCTAAAGGATTGGTTTTAATTTGGTTTGATTTAAGAAATTAAGGAGAAGCTTCTAAAAGACTGATTTAGATTTGATTTGATTTGAGGAATTAGGGAGAGACATGTGTGGAGCCATATAGATACGATGAGAGATGACAGATCTGGAGGCCAGATTTCATCTCAAGAGATTTGAATGAGGAGATAGACCTTATTGGTTTATGATGGGCTATCAATTTACGATGGAGGGAGCCACGGGGCGGGATCCGTAATAGATAAGTTTGCTCTCTACCTGACCTTGCTCAAAATAATAAAATGGGATAATCCAACATGTGCCTGACCTTATTTAAAATAGTAGGTGAGGAATAAAAGATAAATATTTATCTAACCTTATTCGAAATGGGGAGATAAATGTAGGAGAATACTATGATCTCTACCTAATCATATTCAAAATAATAGGGATGGATTGTTCAACACATGCTTGACCTTTTTCAAAATAATAAATGAAGAACAGAGCATGAATGTCTATCTGACCTTATTTTAAACAGCAAGACAAAGGTATGCAAATATCTGCTTGACCTCATTCAAAGTAGCAAAATGAATGCAGAGTAATATTTTGATCTCTACCTGACCATCTTCAAAACAGTAGGGATTGATTGTCCAACACATGCTTGATCCTATTCAAAACAACAAATGAAGAATAAATCATGAATATGCCTATCCTTATTTGAAATAGTAAGACAAAGGTTATGCCCTTTCTGAGGAATTTTACCGGCATATTGGATCTTCTAAAGTAGATTGCAAGCTAAGAGAGGAACAAACACATGAGAATTTTAGAAAGAAACCAAAGATTCAGAATAAAAAATGATCAACCTAAAGGCCCTATTTATAGGTTGGCCTGAGCGTCGAGGCGCTGGTCAGTGTACCTAAACGATCACTACGCCAGTCAAAAAGACATATTTATGGCATTTATGATAATTAATTTCATAACTGACGTCGTACAAAAGGTGAGGCCAGACATTAATTGAGCGCCACGACGCTCTGACACAGCACCACAGTGCTGCTCAAAAAGTTTATTCTTTTTTATTTAAAGCGTTTGTCCGTCTGCTAACTTTCCTCAATCAACTTTTGACTAACACCGGGATGCCAAATAACCAGAGCTAAGGTGCCGATCAACTAGTCAGCCTACTCAAATCATTTCAATCTCATGCTATCTTAAGCGCTACAATACTATCGTTGTGGTTCCGCGGCACTGAACCTCGAGTTTTTAAGACACAAATTTTTGTCTGATAATGTTATAGTGTTAATTACTCAATGTCAAGGAGTCACTTTAATTGCGTTGATGAGCTATCATGATAGTGCCAATGTGCCATGTTTACAGCATTGAGGCGCTATCCCCCTCAAAACCACGAATTAATATTCACCATGCGAATAGCTAACTAAAACTGACATTCCAAACGGATGTAAGTCCAGTCAATGCGTTCACTATAAGAATAATTTATATAAATCTAGCATTCCAAAAAGGATGTAAGTCTAACTTGTACTGTTCGTCATGTGAACACTCCTATAAAAATGATGTTCCAAAGGAATATAAGTCTAATCTATGCGTTCGCCGTGTGAACAATCTATACCCTACCCTATCTGGCATTCCAAAGGGATATAAGTCTAATCTATTTGTTCGCCACGTGAACATATCATAAATATGTTATTTTGCAAATGCAAACAACTTATATTATTCGGCATTACAATGTGAAGTAAGTCTAATCTATACATTCGTCATGCGAATATTTATCCTATAATTATGACATTCAAAAGGGATGTAAGTCCAATCTACTCGTTCATCATGCAAACATCCTATAAATCTGCTCGTTCCTCATGCAAATATTTCTATAAAAATGACATTCCAAAGGGATATAAGTCCAATCTATGCATTCGCCATAAGAACAACATATCAATTTGACTCATAAAGAACATATTCCTACCCATCTAATAAAGATGATAGAGAACTTCCTCAAAGATGTTTTTTAGCGATCACATACATATATTTATCATATAAAAATTAATATAACCAGTTGTAACAAAAAAAATGACTTGGAATCCTAAATGATCATAAAATAATTTGATTTTGCAATATATATAATTAAGTATATATAATAAATTTAAAAAGTAAATTAAAATGATATATGAATAAATATATATATTTTTAGTTCGTTTTCTCTATTTAAATTAAGTAAGAAGATTTTCTTAAAAATTGTACTTCAATATGAGTAGTAAAATAATTTCAAATAATTCATTTAAAATATGTTTAAAAATTAATTTAAAAATTATCATTTAGACGATAATTTTAATAAGCTAGACGGTCAAATGATCACCTTGGTGATGATTTGATTTATTCAAATAATTTTCTTTAAAGTTATTGTTTAATAAAAAATGTTAAACATGCAGTATGCCTTAAAATTTGACCACGTTGCCGTTTCTTGCTTCATCCGGCCGTCTTTTTCTTCCTCTTTCCTTTCCAACACACCTCGGTCTAACCGCAATTTGTGATCGCCCTACCTAAATAGATCATTGTACCACCTTCTCCCTCGTTGAAATACAAGTAGAAATATGTGAACTCTCTCAATTATTTTTTACCTTATTTGTCTGCCCTATGGTTCCATCAAAACCCATCAACTTTCTCGCACCAATGGTCGCCTTTGCGGTTGCCCTACTCCTCCTCTCCCGCTTCCTCGAATTCCCTCCTCTCTCTTCTCCCCTTCCGACACAGATCCCCTCCTCCTCCTCCTCCTCAATATCGTCGATCCCCTCCTCTCCCTCCTCTTCGTCTCCCCGACTTGATTCGAGGATTAAAGAGGCATTTTCCGACTTAAGGACTGCTTTTGCGAGGTGGGACGAGGAGGTCGGGTGCTTGCGGTTTAGGGAGCACCACAAGGGATGGTTGCCGAACGCCTCAGCGGTGCAGGACTCCGGTGGCAGAATGGATTGCGGGGGGGTGGGTCCGGCGCACGTTAGTGTGCTGGTAAAGGGGTGGACTTGGATCCCGGATAATTTGGATAATCTCTATTCGTGTCATTGTGGACTGAGCTGTCTCTGGACGAAATCTCCGGTGATGGCGGATAAGCCTGATGCATTACTTTTTGAGAACGTTATACCTCCGACAAGGGTAAGATTTGGTATTGAATATTTTTTCCCCCTCTTTTTGCTCTAAAATAAGCGTTTGTGAAATGCCTATAGGTTTTAATGGATGCTTTGTATTGTTTAGAAGGTTGGGAAAGTGAACGGAATATGCTTTTTCAGCTGTTTTGGATAACTCTTTTCTATTGGAAAAATGTAGTTTCCCTTACCAGTAAAAATTTGGGAGTAATCTGTCTGTTGATTAGTGTAGCAGCTGTCTAGTTCATTTGAAGTCCAATCAGGCGGATGTTAATGTTCACGGGAAAGTTGATGGGTTGGATGATTTATTGTCATCAACTCTAACAATTTTTGCAATGTAAAATTTTGTGTATTCCACTTATAATTTTTAAATGTAGCTGGGAAGGTTGGCAGAGATCAGATTATAATTACCTTTTGGAATTGCAAAAGATAGAAAGTGGAACTTGAGTTTTATGCATTTATTTGTGCGGAGCCTCTAGATTTGTTGAAATGCTTCTTAGAGCTGATATGGTCGGAATAGAAATGCATGGTGAGATGAATGCTTATGTTTTAGCATTCATTTCTTTTATAGAGTTTATTGTCTCACTGATTGGGTACATAAAAACATAGAATATCTTTAAAAAATAGCAGTTTGTTGTGCCCTTGTATGGTGTGTTAAAAACATAAGGGAAGCTAAAGAAAATTTGTTAGACACCATTAGAGAGTGGATGGACTTATCTTAATTATATTAAACGCAAATTTTTGGTGCAGCTTCTGCTGGCCTTTTAGAACTCTTTAGATTTGTTATTAACTTTAATCCATTTTATGATAAAATTTTTATTCTGCCATAAAAATTGCATGTTGATGTTCAGTAGAAGAATTCTGAGTTTTAAATAGAGCATGCGATACAAACTATTTGATCATGATACTTCATATAAAACTTCTCTCAGACAAAAGCATTAGAGATGCAACTGCTAAGAAGGCCAATTTGTTGAAAATATCTAGATGCAGATGGATTTCTATTGTGTACTTGATTTTAAGTGTTTTTTTTATATAAAGTCATTGGAAGTGGGTTTTGTTTTTTGGAAATCAACTTCGCTAAGTTGTTAATTGAGGAGAATTAATTGTGATGGCCTAGAAGTTACCTTTAGTTTTTCGTTTGGACATGGTAATTATAATGCAATAGCATAAAGTTAATTTAGCATTTATTAAGTTGAGATTGTTTACAATAATTAGAGATTCGTAGAATGATTCTGACAATATATCATTCAAATGCTACAGGTTTATTTAAGCAAAATTAATTAGGCCAGTAAGCCAATTAAGCATCATTTATTAGGATAAATAATCAATTTAGTACTAAATAATCTAATGAGTTAAGGTTGATAGGGATTAATAAAAAACTTTAATCTATTATGCTGATTGATTATTTAGATAATTAATTCACCTGATAAGACAAATTTGACAATATATCATTGTAATGCAAATTAGGTTATAAGTCAATTAACCATTAATTAGTTAGTCTAAATAATCAACTTAGTATTAAATAATCTAACGAGTTAAGGTTGCTAGGGGTTAGTAAGATAGTTATATTATGATTATACATTTTACTAATTAATCATATTTTAAATTAATAGTTTAATTCAGTATTCAATTCTTAATATGGTGTTAAATTAATTTGATTAATTAGGTTAGTTAGTCCTTGATTAATTTGTGGGATAACAAGTTAGTATAATGTGGCTTAGAATTATCAAATGATAGTTATTATAACTAATTAGGCTAATTAATTATTACAATGGTAAGTTTTTCTCAATATTCAAAGATTAATTAATTTAAGAAATTCATCTCTAAATCATTAGCTAGGATAGTAATTCATCTTGATTGATAATGATATGCAATTATTTGTTTGTTATTATGATTTGAAATAGCTTGAGTTATGTGAAACTCCCTACAATCTATACAACGAATTGAGTTTCTAAGAAGCACATATATGCCAAACAAATAGACATCAGTTCATTGAACTTATTTTCAAATACTCGCGCCGAGTCAAATAGCCGTAACTTTTTGAGGAGATGCTAATCAAGTGTAAGATATGTGAATATCACCTAAAAGAAATGTTAAATTGGTAAGTTTCTTTCATAGATAGCTAAGGGTTAACATTTTATTATTGATGGTGTAGTACATCAGGTAATTGCATGTCATTTTTGTGTGGTATTGCAATATTCCTACTACAAGAATTTAGTGCATTACTAAAATTCAATCTTTCACAAATTCCTTCTTTTCCTCTTAGCTTTCACTTTTACTTTTGTTTAACCTTTTATTTTGTAATTTTTCTAGTCCTTTTACTCTTCTTCCTTGTTTTAAAAAAAAAGTACTTCATGCCCCTAGCATTTCGAAATATTAAAATTTTTGTTCATCGTAAAACAGTGATGTATTAATCAAGTTGAGATTATTTACGCTAGTTAGAGATTGATAAAATGATTTTGACAATATATCATTTTAATTGATTTAAATAATATTGATAATGCTAATAAGTCAATTAACCATTGGTTCGTCGGGCTAAATAATCATTTAAATATTAAATTATTTAATGAGATAAGGTAACTTGGGATTAGTATAACAAATTTAAATAAAGGTTAGATTATACATTGTCAAAAATAGTCATTTTAAATTATTAGATTAACTTGGATGGTTGATGATTAATAGGCTAATTATTAACTAATTAATTGTCAGAATAACAAATTTTTCTAATTACTAATATTAGAATAAATCATTAAATTTTTTAATTAAGCATTTTCAATTAGCATGTATGATTTCAAGTTAGATTAATTAATTTGTCTAGTTAGTCCTTGATATTGAGTTGGCTAACAAATTAGTATAGCTAGGCTTAAAATTATTAAGTAATAAAGTAATATAACTAATTAGTGTTATAAATCACTTAGAAATACTTAACAAAAAATTTGTAAGTTTTTGAAACAATGTCAATCAAGTTATGTAACACTGTCTTCGCTAGGTCCCAAGTCTCGGATATGAAAAGTGGAGACTTGCATTAAGCAGTCGACAACGAACATAAAATTTGTCAAAATAATCATGATATGAATTCTTTAAAACATTATGTTAATGTTAGGGCGTCCTCTAGAAGCGAGCACTGAATGACCTAAGTATAGTGAAAAGTATGTAAGGGTCGCTGCATCGACTCCCGGATGTAGTGTTAAATAAGTAAGGGTTTTCAAATTATGGACGGATGCGGGTAAAGAAGTTAGTTCATGAAATTAGAATTAGGTTAAAAACTTAGAATATAGGTATTCTTATAGGTAAATTAATGGAATGAATAGATATTATATTTCATAAGAAAATAAATATTTTATGTGTTCAAGAAACTAAATGGGTTGGTAAGAAGGCTAAGGAGATTGATCATTTAGGTTTTAAATTTTGGTATTCAAGTAAGAGTTGAATTATAAATAGTGTATGTGTGATTATAGATAAAAGTTTAAAGGATAATGTATAAATATTAATAGAATTAGAGATAGAATTATAGCTTTAAAGATTTTGTTAATACTTAGATTATCAATGTTATAAGTGTTTATGTTCCTTAAGTAGGTTTGAATATAGGCTCAAAATAAAAATTTTAGAATGACTTAGAAGAATTAATATAAAAGACAGCTCTTGAAGAAAAGGTATTTATTGGAGAAGATTTAATGGACATGTTGATATAGTGGTAGAAGATTTTAAAAGTATTCATTGTGGTTATAGATTTGGAGTGACTAATAAAGAAGGCAAGACTATATTAGATTTTATTTTAGCTTATAATTTTATAGTTATTAATACTTTATTTAAGAAAAATAATAAACATATTATTACTTATAAGAATAGATCTAGTAAAACACAGATCAATTATTTTTTGATAAGAAAAATAGATCATATATATTATAAAGATTGTAAGGTTATTCGAAATGAAAGTTTAAATACTTAGCATCAATTGTTAGTTTTAAATTTTAAGATGAAGGATTAAAAAATAAAAAATAAATTGAATTATTGTCTTAGGATTAGATAGAGCATTTAAAGAATACTAATAAAAATATTTTAAAAAATAAACTATAATAGTTGAGAATTTGGGATGTTCATAAGGAAATTAATGTGAGAAAAAGTAGTAAATGAAATTAAGTAAGTTGTAAAAGATGTGCTTGAAGAATAAAAAAAAACTTGTTTTAGTAAAAATAATTGGTGGTGAAGTCAAAATGTGCAAGAAAAGATAAGAAATAAGAAACTTTGTTATAAAAATTGATTTAGATATAAAAACATGAAGAATTTGAAAAGATATAAAGTGGCTCATAGAAATTCTAAGAAAGTAATATGTGATGTAAAAAAATAGCTTTTGATGATTTATATAATATTTTGGATAACAAAAAAGGTGATAGTCAAGTAAAGAGATTGGAGAAGTAATGATCTAGTTCAAGTGAGATGTATTAATGATGAAAATCATAAAGTACTTTTCTTAGAAAAGAATATTGAAAATAGGTGGATGAGTTATTTTGATAAATTTTTCAATGAAAGATCTGAGAATGTGATTGATTTTAGCAATCTTAGTACCCTAAACAAAAATAGAGAATTTTATTTTTATCATTGTATTAGTAAATTTGAAGTTGGAGAAGCTTTAAAGAAAATGAAGTTTGAAAAATAGTATGACCTGATGATATTCTATTATAAGTGTAGAAATACTTAGGAGATCAAGGAATTTCTTAGCTTACGAATTTTTTTAATATTATTTTAAAGACTAAAAAGATGCTAGATGAGTGGAGGAAGAGTTTGTTGGTTCTTATATTTAAGAATAAAGCTGATGCACATGAGTGTGCAAATTATAGATGAATTAAGTTAATGTGTCATACATTAAAATTATGGGAGAGAGTAATTCAACATAGTTATGATGTAATACAAAAAATTTTCAAAATCAATTTGATTTCATGCTGGGTAGATCTACTATGGATGCTA
This sequence comes from Cymbidium sinense, assembly GCA_021442155.1. Taxonomy (NCBI): domain Eukaryota; kingdom Viridiplantae; phylum Streptophyta; class Magnoliopsida; order Asparagales; family Orchidaceae; genus Cymbidium; species Cymbidium sinense. The sequence goes on from CM038230.1 coordinate 52,532,439, forward strand.
TACATTCGTGGAGAGATTTGATGGTGAAGTATAGAGAAAGTAAGGAGGATCTACATATGATATTTGTTGATTTAGGGAAAGCATATGATAAAGTTCCAAGAGCAGTCTGGAGAGTTCTAGAAAAAAGAGAGAGTTAATATTGGTTATAGTGAAGTCATTAAGGATATGTATACTAAAGCTATTACTTGTGTCCAAACACAAGGAGGATTGACAAAATATTTTTCTATTTCAGTTGGATTACATCAAGGATCGGGTTTAAGACCATATCTTTTTGCTCTAGTTATGGATGTTCTTATTAGATATTTACAAAAGGATGTACCTTGGCATATGCTTTTTGTTGATAAAATTCTTCTTGTTGATATGATTATAGAGGGAGTCCAAGAGAAACTTGAATTATGGAGGTTAACCTTAGAGTCTAAAGGTTTTAGTTTGAGTATATCTAAAACTGAATATTTGGAGTGTAATTTTAGTTGTAGAAGTTCTAGTGATGGTGTTGTGACACTGGGTGATCAAGTTATTAAAAAGAGTGCGCATTTCAGATATCTCGGGTATATTATTCAAAATGATGGTGAAATAGATGGGGATGTAGGATTCAAGTTGGATGGTTGAAGTGGAGGAAAGTATGAGGCTTGTTTTGTGATAGAAAATTATTGTTTAGACTTAAGAGAAAATTTTCTAAGATAGTGGTAAGACTTGAAATGATTTTGGTGTAGAATGTTGGCTAATAAAAGAGAAGCATAAAACTAAGTTAAATGTTGTAGAGATGAGGATGCTTAAGTGGATGAGTAGCTTTACTCTTAGAGATAAAATACGAAATGAATATGTTTGAGAAAAGGTTGGAGTAGCTCTAGTGGTAGATAAGATTACTTAGATGGTTTGGCCATATAAAGCGTCGGCCGTTTGATGACCCGGTTAGGTGAGTAAATGCATTAGATTTGCTTTATCTTAAGAAAGGTAGAGGTAGACCTAAAAAGACTTGGTTAAGTTGTATGAAAAATGAACTTAATTTATTAGAATTGAATGAGAATTTGATAGATAATATGACACAATGGAGAAGAAGGATTCATGTTGTTGACCCATATAGTGGGATAAATGTTGGTAAATTTATTTAGGGTGTTTGGGATCAATTTTATTTTTTACTTTTTATATTATTTTATTTTTAATTTTTCCAAAGTAAAATATGTTTGGTGGTGATAGTTGTTTTAAAAATACTCAAAACATCTAAAAGTTATTTTGAGTATTTTTAAAAGTAAAAAAAAAAAAACTTAAAACATATTAAACAAACATACTTTAAAAAAGAACATAAAAATTAAAACTAAAAAACACAATAAAATTGATCCCAAACTGACCCTTGGTAGATAGCTTTACAGGGATGAACATTTTATTAGTGGCAGGGTAGTCAACCAAGAAATTGCAAGTCCGCCTTGCTTGATATTCAACATTCTGACTAGAAACACTCTTGGAGTCACTCTAAGAAAACATTCTGACTAGAAACACATGGTGTACCACCAAAAATTCAAACTTAATCGGACTTCCTTCCCGTTCTTATATTTTTAGCATTTATTTTTATCTTTTCATTTTACACTCTTTCTTATACATTTTGATCCTTTCTGCAATTTTAAAATTTAGTTATAGCAACTTCATGTCATACGTCAATGCATGTCATGTCGTACCATGCATAACTAGCTTCTTACTTCTAAATCATGAAATATATCATGCTAAAACCATGAACAAACAACCCTCCTTCCAAAACAAAAAAAAAAGTTCTGTGCCTTAAGATGTAGTGAATGGGAGACGGGCCCTGACAGCAGTAGCAATATATTTTCATGGAAAATTACAAGAAACGTTCAAGCAATTATTCCTTAAGTTCATCTTCAGACCTTTTTTTTCCTCCATCTCCCTTCTGTTTGGATTCTTATAGGCAAAACGTGTTATACGAGGGGACTTCTTAATGGGTCTTTGACTTCTTAATGGGTATTTAAACAAAAAATAAAAAAAGAAGTCACTTGGTTCAAGGATCCATGTGGTTAGCTACAAAAATTTATCAAGGTACGAATATTGTGGTGCATGTGAAAAACCCATTAAGGGTAAGTTCGTATAGACATTTTATCTTACTGTTTGGTTGTTCCCGTATTCTTAATGCTATTTTTTTGTGCATACAATAGTTTTTTCTTTTGATGTGGTACTATTTTGTTGCTAATGTTTACAACATGAAATTGTGTGATACTATTTTGTTGTTAATGTTTACGTTATGAAATTTATATGCTCTGATGGAAGGGGTGAGCAGCATTTCCTGAAACAAAGCGGTTTATTTTCACATTTGGTTTAGAAATGCTGACTATGAATATTTTGGGAACCTTAAAGATTCCATTTCCTTAATATTAGAATTCTTTGATCATTTTTCCACATTATTTAATTCTGTTAGATGCATGCTACCGACCTGATGGCCGGTTCTTTTGCATTTTCTGTGTCTGTCGATACTTTTCCTAATTTATGCTATTCATTTCTGAAAGAGGCGAAAGGGAGATCCTCTGCGTGTCTACATGGATCTTGAGGCCAGCAGGAAACCTTCAGGGTTTGAAGATATTTTTATTGGTTATCATGCCAATGATGATCTGCAATCTACGTATGCAGGTTCATTGTTCCACAACAATCGGAACTACCATATTTCTTCCCTCAAATTGAATGTAAGTATACTTGCTTTTGACCTGCGTTGCATTCTGTACCTTATCAATCTTGTAAGCATGCAGAACTAGTTACTTCCAGCTCGTTTTATTGTCAAGTGGGGGATCATGTTATGAAATAATAATGATATTGCATCCAAGTTATCTAATGGGTTTTTATATGACTGTCATGAGAATTTTTGCTTCTTGAATTCCTCTTTTGAACCTGTCAGAACTGAAAAGAGCATCCTTGGATTGTTTGAACGGTCGACAAATATATACCTTTTTTAAGAACGTAAGGTACAAAAGTGCGCCTGTGGACTTCTCATATTTTTTTCTTATTAAAACATTAGTGTACTAGTTTCCTGTCGTTACTGTGGATTACAGTCTTTTCAGTTGAAATGTTTTTCCTTTCCAACAAATTGAGTAGTAAATTGAGGAGGATTTTTTTTAATCTCGCATTTCTTTTGTAGGACACTCTTATTTATTGGTCATCTTCTAGGTGTCTCTCCCAGCGGAATCAACTTGCTGGTAGATTCCTGTCCCTTGTTCCACACCACTCCTTTGGGAAATGCTTGAATAATGTGCGTGGTCTGGACATGGCATTGTCCTTCTACCCTGAGTGCTCCAACGGTAACTCTGGCCTTCATTGGTGGGACCACCTTCATTGTACCATGTCGCACTACAAGTTTGTTCTTGCTATTGAGAACACTGTAACGGAGAGTTATGTGACTGAGAAACTGTACTATGCCCTTGATGCCGGTGCCGTTCCTATCTATTTTGGTGCCCCAAATGTATGGGATTTTGTCCCACCCAATTCAATTATAGATGGATCGAAATTCAACTCATTGAAAGAACTGGCTTCATATGTCAAGGCTTTGGCTGATGATCCCATAGCATATGCTGAGTTTCATGCGTGGAGAAGGTGCGGTGTTCTGGGCAATTATGGCAGGGCTCGTGCTGCAAGTCTCGACACATTACCTTGCCGGTTATGTGAGCTTGTTAGGAACAAAGGAGGGAGGGAGAGCACATTTTGAGATCAATATTCAGATTTGAGAATTTCATTCACCTCAGCAGACTGTACAATTGTTTTATTAAATTCTATTTTGGGCATTGTGGCCTCCATACCTTTTTGAGTTTTCTTAGAGTCCTGTACTCATAAAAATGTGGAAAAGATTGCAAGGTTAAATGCAAATAGCCCTTACACGGGATTCACTTGAGCTATATTTTTATCCATGCAGTACTGTATCTAAAAGACCAATATTATGAGTTTTAGAGAAGAAAAGAAAGGGAGAATCTACAATTGTGTAGATAATAAAGCTTATCCCTCGATCTTTGGAAGCCATGATGATTTACTGACCATTCTTTGTGAATTTTCCAGCACTCCTGGCCTGGATATTCCAGAAAAGGATATCCTATTTTGAAGGCGACGAATGCGTTAGAAAATATGGATTAATTAGCCTTGAAAGCAAGGAAGTTTTGCATTGCATATTTGAATACCTAGATTGTTCCTTCCATACATATTTAGTTCTTAGACCATAACTATTTCAGGTTGGTGCTCAATTGAATTGACTGATACCTGTCATCCATATTGCAGAAAACGTCCAACCATAATCTAAGCCTTCTGAATCATCCTCCCACACCTAAGCCTCCTGCAGGCGAGCTCCTATCCCTAGTTGACTGCTACCCAAACTTACTACCTTGTTAAATTATTGAATATTAAATTTTGAAAAATGTACATAAATAATACATATTTCTTATTCTTTTACATATCTAACACATAAATTTTGATATTATAAATATAATAATTTTTTTATGCATAAAAAAGTGTTTCACTCTAAATAATAATAATAATAATATTTTTTATGTAAAATTAAAGATTTGAATGTTATTTATGTAAATATGAAAGTTTAGATATTAGATATATAAATATATAAGAATAGTGTGTTATGTATATAAATGTCATATTTTTGAGAAATTTAAATTTCATTTCAATTATTTTTAGTTTTTAGGTTAATTTCGCAAGAGATCATTATTGATAGACTAAAATTTTCTTTGTTCAGACTATATTTTGTCCTGAAAAGATATTTGAAATAATCAAATTAATAAATGTTAAAAATAATATATTAGTTCATTTATTAATACTATATTAAACTTAGAGAGAAAAGAGAGCGATTAAGTTGAAATCTTTTGAACACTAGGTTGAGAAAATCATGAGGTAATTTTTTGTCTTAATATTCTGTCCTTATATACCAAGATTTTTTTCTTCTTTAACCTACAAATATTTAGCTGTTTTGAAATTATTGAATATATGCATGACCAATGAATGGTGAAGTTCTTTATTTTTTAAGATGATTAATTTTTTACTTCGTGAAATATATAGATTAAATATGAGGGCGAAATCATAATACCCTCAAAAGACTATATAGCTTGTTTTCACTATGATATGGAGATCTTATATTTAAATTATACAAACTTCTTTATCATGTAGGGGAACTTAATGTACATTAAGGAGTTGTTTGGTTGCCTGAAAAATAAATACAAGTATAAAAGAAATGCAATATATTTGAATTATTTTACGATTGTTTGGTTGAAAACTCTACAAATATATGGATTTTTTTTTGGTAAAATAAATATAATGTAAAGTATTTTTGAGATTATAGGTGGTGTGGCGGAGCGGACGGTGGCGGAGGAGCAACGACCAATATGGCGGTGGCCGTGATCGGCGATCAAAATACTTTACATAGGTGTATATTTATCGCCCAAATTGAGCGAATTCCAAATACATAAAAAATGACCATTTTAATGCATTTCAAATACACTACAAATGCAGCATTACAATTTTACTTTGCACCATATCAAATACTCAAAGAGTTAGAATCCCTGCATTTGGTTTACTTTATACTTGAAATACAGACAACCAAATAGGCCCTAAATCTAGTCGTTGATCCTAGGCATATGCAATTATGCTTGCAACTAGAATTAAGGATTTAATTTTATAGGATTTGGGAGAAAAAATTTTTCTTAGGTATGCCATCAAGCTAATACTAAAATAAATGAATTGTGTGTTACTTTTACTCTAAAAGAGGCGTATTCACTCTAGTTAATTTCACTAGCATACACTTCTACAAGAAACTCTCCATAAGTGAAAGGTGACTTAATTCTGATTTTATTTTTCGGGGTTTTCTATGGAGAGATTTATGGTTTAACAATGATTGTCATTGCAGGACAATCTATTTACTAAGTGAGAAGATAACTTGATATGCAGAGTATCTACATAAAAATAATAGCCAAATTACTAAAGACTCAACAAGGAGTACGATGAGTTCAACGGGTAAATGGGTATGGGAAGAGATCAAGAAAAAGATAGAAACAACTTTAATTCAAATCTTATGGATGCATAATGTTGAGTTGTCAAACCCATAATCTTTTAGTTTAAGATGGTGGTCGACATAAACCAGCCATGAGGTGTATTGATAGCAACCACGAGTTACATTATTTAGAGTTAGTCTCATGACCTTAGACCAAGGTAGAAAATATTTCCTAGCAAGGGAGACAATTTCTAAGCAAAATGCTTGAATGATGAAGTATTTGTAATCTCTTTATAACTAGAGAAGTGCCTAAAAAAACAAAAAGGTGAGAGCTCAATCATACTTAACTTGGGCTATCAATTTTGGACTTATGAGCTTGTTTTGATTAGGTTATCACTACCTAGTGCACTAAGACTCCCTAAGTATAATTAAATCTATGTCTACCTATAGCTTTATTTTAATGAGACATGATATGTGATGCAAATTATCTATCCCTATGTAAAACTTCTAATGCATATTAGACATGACCATGTTTTGAATGTGTTCTAATGCTTGGGGATTTTTAATTGTTGATAAGCTCTATCTTATACCCCGTCTAAGACATATAAGAGAGCAAAAAGTAATTTAAAATAGTTGGCTAGAGAGAACCTTAATTTTTAATTTTAAAATATTTTAAAATTAATTTCAAGGTTGCTTAATAATTTATTAAAGACGGTAGAAATCATTCTGTCCTACGAGCCTAACATGAAGATTGCTTATATACCCAAACAACCACACTACATGAAAAAATTATATTAAACACATAAAGTAAAGCAAACAAGTCATTATGTAGTGATGGTTATAAGAGAATAAGTCACAAGCTGGTGCAACTAGGTTATAGCTAAAAATAAAGAAGGGGTATCTAAGTTCAAGCTGAAAAGTTCAAACTAATTTAAGATAATCAAGTAGAAATTGTGTTTTTCTCTGCACATGGCCCTTCTTTTAAGCTCAAACTATACATTTGTTCATCAGGACCGAGCCATCTTATATTGGGTAAGGAATCTTAATTGATATTTTATTTTTACATATATATAAAATCCAAAAGTAATGCAATAAAAGAAAATTCCTAGAGTAAATGAAGCTATTATAATATAATAAAATCATAAAATAATCACATATTAATATTAACATTTATATTTTGACACACAATCCCCTGTAATAGTAAAAGAATGGATTGGCTATATGAAGAGAACATATAAGAAAATATCTCTATTCTATTGCAGCATAATAATCAAAGTGGTGCAACCCATCATAAAGTAAACCAATTATTAATAGAGAAGTCTAGCTGCACTTAAGCAATCTCCTCACAAACAATAAAAAATGAAGCACATCAAAGCGACCTAACTACATCCTTCCTATGCTAAACGAATATAAGGTTGTGAACTATCACAACATCTAAGTGTGTGCAAGCTAGTGTACCATAAGGTTATCTCATATGATTTTATGACTTACTTATCTAAGTCAATTATCTATTTTAGGTATTCTAAGAATTATCACTCTTATAATTAAATAGATTGATGTGATAGGCTTTAGGGTAACAAATATATTAATTAGTCATATAAGATATGATTATGCTTAAAAAGCTTTTATTATTAAATGATTTCTCATCTAATGATTATAACTAATTGATCCTAATCTTAATTAAGTTTTGATTTTACTAGGATGTAATCTAATCTAAAGTGTCGACATCACTTTTAATACTAATATATGCATCAATATTATAAAATTACTTGAGTCCATCAACTATGAGGTACAAGATTCAACTATTCAAATGGGATAAGAATACTTGAGGATAGATAAATTCTAGATAAGTAAGAAAAGATTCCTCATATATAGAGTGCTTAGTAGTATTGAATAGGAATAATCTATTTAGAAGAGGAAAGGAGTGTGACCAAGTATAGGTGCATACTTGAAACCTAATGGTATCTAATAACAAGGTGTTACTGAACCACAAAAAAACTGTCAAACTGGTATGAATCAGTCAAGTGAGAGTACGACCAAAAGTGATATTGGACAAACTCAAATTAAACATGATCTTAAAAGAACAACCATGTTTATACAAAAGGAATAATACAATCATAGAAGTATATAAGTACATTTTGAATGAACTAAATCATTATATGCATGATTAGCCCATGAGGCATGATTGAAGGACTAAAAGAGGTATTGACTAAGAGAAATAAGTCATATAAATAAGAACACTTAGACAATGAATTGGATTGTGTATTAGAAGCATTTTAAAGAGTAATATACTAGGCTATATATTTAATTTAAGGAAAATGGTCAATAGGCATAATATTAATGATTTAAGCTACAAAAATAGTTCACAAAGTAATCAAAATCTAAGATGTTATGTATGATGATCTTAGATTGTGTGTCCCCCATCAAGCTAGTTACATGCGTAGGCAACCAACTTGTGTGCACAAATATCAATATAGATGGATTTAGTTGATATAATAAACTGCATAAATAAGAGTTAAAATCATGTAAATCAGATTGGAAGCTAAAGTGACAATGCAATGAATTATATTTTTTTTCTTGTTTAATGGATGAATATAATTAAGAAATACAAGCATACTTGTTTAGTATAGTGTTCTACCAAGAATTTTGCTCTCAATAGATTTTATTCTAATTAAATAAAATGATAACTTTAGACTTAAAGAGGTAAGAATATTTAAGTGAAATTAAATAATAATAAAATTAATTTGTATTCTAATTTAATAAAAAATTAAGATTAGTAAATTAATAAAATTTAAAATTTTTTAAAATTTTTTATAAAAACCTTGTTATAAAGCATTTAGTTTATATAAAAACATGTTTGAATAATTTCTAAAATTATAAACTATTTAATATATTTTAATCATTAAATAATTAAGCAAAAAGATATTTTGTAATATTAATAATAATAAAATATATCAAATAAATTATTATAAATGAGGGTGCTTCACATGATTATCAGCCCACTACGGGAAAAATGATAATCTAGCTAAAATATAAGATATTTTAGTTAAAATATTTAAATATTATTTAAATGATTGAGATCCTCAAAAATCGCTCTTAATTTTTTTTAATAGTTTTTAAAAATTAATCAATAATTTTAAAAAAATAAAAATAGTAAAAATCTCAATTTTAATTAATTAGGTAGAACAAATAATCTCCAAAGATTCTTATAAATTTTATTAAAGCATAAAAACATGTTAGAAACATCTCCTAATTTTCTTAGAATTTTCTTCTTCTTCTTCTTATTCTTCTTATTATTATTATTATTATTATTATTATTGAATAATAAATACTACTTGAAAAATATAAATCATGCATAAGACCTTAAATGGACTTGAAATTTTTATGGAAGTTTTATGGCGTTATTTTAAACCACCACCTTGAATTTCAAAATTTGTTATGTTCATTTAGAACATTACTTAACTAAAAGAGTAAGAAAGTGGTTTAAAAAAAAAAAGAAATAAGGATTTTTTAAGAAATATTTTTTTTCAAATTCCACACATCTAAAAATTCTTAAGTTTGAAATTTCATAAAATTTTGACAAGTAATCAAACCATAACAAAGTGCTAAGAACCTACTAAAAAATCCTAAGGGAATATTCATAGATATTTCCTTACCTTCTTCCTCTAGCCATCCTAAACTATAATTTTAAGTCAGACATGAGTTAATTGACTTGACCACCTACTTGAAATATTATCTCACTCATTTCTCAATAAAATTGAGTGATTTAAAGTGTACATCCAAAGTAATAGGCATTCTCAAGTGACCTGATGAGTCTATTTATCAAGACAAGTGTACTCACATAAAAAGGTACTCGACAACCAAGAATAAATATATTCGTCGAAAGGTATGTTCAATAAGAGAATGTCAACCTGATCCTACGAGCCAAAGACTTAGAGAATAATGATTTAGAGAACAAGGAACAAATCAACTCATCGGTAGCAAGCGACTACTAAAAAATAAAAAATAAAAAATGAAACAACTACTCTCCGCAGCCCCATCCTTACTCGCATACTCGTTCGACGATGGGCTACTCACCACTACCAATTGATAGATCTATACTTGTTCATATGTATACCCACCACCCGCTTAGATGGGAATCCACTTGTACTAGATTTATTTTGTATGTACTTTCTATATATAGTCACTCCTTGGTATTATAAAAAGGGGACTCATTTTTATAGTGGAACCTTTTGGCTCTCTCTAGATCCATATTCTTTATACTCAAATTTTAAGTAATAAAGATTATTGTTTCTCATGCACTTTTTTACTTTTCAATCTTTCGGCTTACAGTCTTTCTTTCTAACACTATTTCCCAAGTCTCTCAGAAGGTTCTTTCATCAAACACAGATAAATTTAGATTCAACATTCTTTTATGTGCGGTGAGTGAGGATGAGAATTAAAACTAGAAGCTAGATACAAAGCAAAGCAGGACTTCAAAGCAAGATTGCTAAACAGACATGAAGCAGAATGTTTAGCAATTTGCAATAAGATTTGCGAGATATGGAGGGAAAGATCACTCTCCTTGTCCAGACGACCATTGGGAAACCACACCATGAAGCATCCACAAAAAAAGAGAATGAAGGATCCATAGGATTGGCTACTTGCTGAGCTCGATGAGAAGGAATACACCCATCTAGGTTCCACAACTCTCTTCCATCCAAGATTTTGACTCTAATGATGAATCCTATGATACAAGTGAGAAAAGGGTGTGTTAAAGAAGCACCTATAGCCAACCAATGGGTTCTTTGTGAAATTTGTTGAGGCTCGCCCTCCTCATATGTTAAAGATACCTCATCTTGAAACATACAAAGCCTAAACAGATCCAACCAACCATATAACATATTTCATGTCAACCACATCGCTACTGGACTTAGATGACGTGATGAAGTGCCAACTTTTCTTCACACTTTTAAAGAGTCGGCCTTCATGTGGTTCTCACACCTTGCTATATGGGTCATAACATCATTCGTTGACTACAAAATGATGTTCACCATGCAATTTTCTAGTGCTTAGAAGTTGCTGAAGTGTTCTCAAACTCTCTTATAGATGAGGCAGGAACCTGACAAGCCCTTAAGAAAGTTCTTTACACACTTTCGGTGAGAGATGCTAGAATCAAAGATCTAAAACAAGTAGTCACCTAAGAGGCACTCACTCAAGGCTTGAAGGAGGGGCCCTTCAAGCACGCCTTGGGTCTCTAACAACCTAAGGCACTTGCTGAGTTACTAGAGCTGGAAAATAATCATGTTAATGCTGAAGAATACAATGAAGCAATATAGCGAGTATTGCTGGCTAGGACTAAAGACACACTAAAGAGGCCTTCAGAGTGACTGCCCAGAAAAGGGTATCAAAGGTGGAGAACGAATAAGAGAAGGAAACTAGAAGTACCCGAGTAAGGTTTCAAAAATTCAGCTACTCGCTATGCATAAGTGGATTATGTACATGCGGTGTTTTATTTTCATTTTGGAATGAAAATGTTGTGTTGGGACATCATGTAGATCCACAGATGTACTCATTAGGGTGATCGAATGTGACATTGAGGAATGATGTACTATCTCAAGGGATAGAAGTCACCATCCTACAATGGACCTAATCACCTAGTAAGGACTCCTAAGGACAATGGGTTTTCGAATGTACCAAGATCTTTCCCCTACTTTACATGGAAAAGTAAAGTAGAGTTTATTTAAACTGAGTTCGTTAAGTTCCCTATGGATGCATGCCCCCATAGTTAATTACATTCTAAGGAATGAGATTCCTTAAGAATACTCTCGATTAAAGTAAATGATCATTGTTTCTAAAAATTTTAAAGATAGGACTATCAATAAGTTGGTTATTTTTGAAAAATCAAGTGAGATTGATCAAAAGAAGGATTTATTATCAAAACTAAAGGGAGATGAGTAGGGGATGCTCATGATACTAGGAAACCTAGTGAGATCTTGGACTATCCTATAGTTGAGCTTTATATTTTTGAAGTTTAAGGAGAGTTAATTGTTTGAGTTGAATTTTTATTAGAAATCTAGGGCTTATAATTCTAGAACACAAGATCGTGAAAATGCCTAAGAGCTGAGAATTTATGCTTGTAGCCCACAAAGGGAAATAGCAATCTCAGATCATAAATCTAGGGAGCTTTGACGAGGGCCAAAACATAGCTTAAATCTAAGGCAAAAATAGGTATATGATTTATCTCCACAAGAGAGAATAAACCATCCGACTGTTGGACTTACAACCGCCTGGGGGTGGCTGCCAAATAACTCCTCCTACGATTTTAAATATATGTAGGCAAGTCTTATGCTTTGCAAGATGGCTAAGCCGTTGTTTATTTAGAAAGGAGACTAAGTCCTTAAACAGACTTCCTTAGAGACTAGATCATGAAGGGCATGAATAAATGACTTAATCTAATGCAAATTTTACCAAATTTTATTTTAATTTTTGGACATTTTTATTTGACATAGGCTATGGGATTTCATATGCTTAATGCATGAGAAATTGGTTATTGGGCAAAATCAGAAAGATGGAGGTGTGTTTTCACCATGGCTCTCAAAGGTCAAGCCATTTTCTCTGGCAAAAGTGGAAGCCATCCATTAGCAAGAGTGAGACAATATGATTTTATGCATGATGTGAGACATACGACATCTAGCTAAGGGGTTGCTAAATCTTTTATTATCTTGATTTATGTCCTAGGCTTTAGGTGGGTTATGAGTTATTTAATTTAATTTTGAGTTGATTAATTAGATAGAAAATTTATTTTTCCTAAGAGTCTAAATCGTTCAACAACCATCAAGCAATTAAGAAACTAGAAAATCATGCCATCCTAATGCGCAATCATAAACAAACATCAATCAATATAAATTATAAAAAGAATAAAAGGTCAAGGCTCCACCCGCACACAACCAAAAGAAAATGGGTAGAAGCTCTACCCTTATACACAATTAAAATGAATAATAAAGGAATTCATGTTATGTGAGTCTTCATTTCTTCCTTTCTTCATTTCTTTCTTTTCTCATTTCTTTTTTTCTTTTGGTTTTACTTAGGATGTAGTTTGCTCCAAGGCTTCATATGGTATATAAGACATGGTTTATAACCAATGTTCATCATAATCCCCCATAACATTCATTCCAAATCTTAATTATAAAATTTACATCAAAATGACAATGATAAATCTAACTAAACCTTCAAAACATAGATTAGCTAAATATACCATACAACCCAAGTAGTTATATGGATAATTTGGACTTAGCACCCCAAACATGAGTAACCAAGTCTACTTGTCCTAATTTGGGTTATGCTTAGGGGTATAAGCAACCCACATAGAAAAAGCATTTATATTTTTATTATAGCTCTCCTTAAGCACAACCCCCTGCAAAAAAATATGATTAGGCTAAGATTACCCTATCATCCAGTCTATGCACATGCATCCTAACATCCAGTCTAAAAATATTACATCATAAAATAAAATCAGGCATCAAACCATGCACCACTCTAAAATAGGGCTAAAAATGGTGACATAGCCTAATGTGTGTGCCATTTAAGGCTTGTGTGACATGTCTTAGCTAGATTTTAAGGTTGGAATTTTCTAAGTGTGAAAGGTTCAATTTAGAGGGTGGTTTCATTTTAAGTGATTTAGTTGATTTGTCAATTTTAGTTGATGATTTGATTTGATTTGAATGAACCTACACTTAGATTTATTATTGATTTTTTTCCTTTAGTGAATGTTTTATTATGTATTATCATTGATCATAAGTTTAGATTTGCTTTAAATAGCCCTAGTCAACAAGAAAGACATCTTAAGATTAGCTAGGGTGGATTACTACCACATAACACACACCCATTTATTTCTTTCCACCATGTATACCATGCATATGAATAATCCTAAGCATACCTATACATGCAATGCAAATTTTAGCACACTTTGATGATGAATGATAAGAGATATGATTTGAAAATTTGGATGTTCCATTGATGCATATTTTTATTATGTAGAAAAGGGGGATTTCTCATCCATTAACAAAATGCACATCCACATGTATAAAAGACATAAGTGAGTATGACACCATTATTTTCTACACCAGGGGTGTAAGGTATAAGACCTACTCAGGGCTACTTAAAGCCTCACAGCACTGGGATGTCTAGACTAATATACCACTTTTCTTAAATGCATGTAAATGTACAAAAAGAAACAAATGGATGAAGAATCATGCAAAAGATTTTTGTTTGATTTGGTTGTATAATTTACATGTGTAATGTGAAGATCTTTCTTAAGTCATAACATAGGAGTGCATAGGAATAGATTTAAGCAAGTGTTATGTTCTTTTCAAATGAACTATATACTTTGCTAATCCTATGCAAGTCTATGTTAAGAGAAGAGAAGAAAATAACATAAAACACATCTTATGCTATAATCACATGCAAGCTTATAAGTATTTATAATTAGCATCACTTCATTTATAATCTTTGATTTGTAGGTTTTGAAAATAATTTTTGATTTAATAGTGATAATTGCCACTCATATTCTTAATTTTAGTGAAAACATGCAATTTGCAATAAAAAAACATTTTATTTAATTGATTTTTCAAAAGATATGAATGCATGATTTCATATGGCAAACAATATTTAGCATGCTTGGAAAGAAATAAAGGGATGTAAGCACATGACTTCATTCACCCTAATTACTTCTTAAGGACAACCATATAAAATATGATTATTTAAAATGAATCAAAATTCTTTAAGGAGATTTTTATTTTTGGATTTCATTTGACTTAGAAAATGTGAAAAGAGTTTGCTGGTCCTAACCCATTTCCCCCATGTGTGAATTGGTTTGGTTTAATTTTAGAATAATTAGGTTGATTTTATGTTTTGTTTAGGTTAAGGTATGAATTAAATCCATTAATTACCCCTTACCTATTCCGCTTTAACATAATTATCCAAATAATTATGAGCCAACATATGATATGCAACCACATGGAATTTAAATCAGCAACGCACCTAAAAAATAAAGGGGCCTAATGTAATTGGCTTATAATTATTGACTAATTAAGCTAAAGGATTTAATTAAGTACTTTTATAACCATCCTACACATATAGCTTGATTATAATTTCCTTTGAAATCCTCTTAGGTTATTGAACACTTAAGAATCTACCCAAGAATTAAGTGATTAAGTTTTGGAGTGATTTAGTTTTGAGTTTGATTAATTGAATTAATTAATGAGGTGATTAAGCCATTAATCAATTTGCAATTAATTAAGTGTTTATCCAAATGAAGTAAACTTAGGGGAAAAAAAGGAAAAGAAATCTGTTGACCTCATTTTTAGAATGAGCTCTTAACCCCTCCATTTTAGACATAGGACTCCTCTTAGACTTTAAGGGATCCTTAATCCTAAGACACCTCTAGTGATTAAGTGGACACTCAACCTAGCCTTAGAGACTTAGAAGAGTTAACCATAGGAATAGGTCATGCCTTAGGGGTGTTAGGAAAATTTACCTACCCTTAGCTTGAACCACTCCTCACCTTCCTTCCTTCAAGTCAAACTCCAAATCAATCTTATTTGATTTTTTCCAAACTCAAATCAATGCCACATGATTGAAATCCATGATTGAAACCCATGAATGAAATTTCAAATTCCAAATCTTTCTTAAGTCCTTAATCCTCTCTTAAGGACTTAACCATAATCATCTTCAAATCAAATCAAATCCTTGAAATTTTCTTAGAACTCATTTATATTCTCATTTATATTCACATATATAAATGAAATATAAATTCAAACCAATCAGACTAAATCTAAAATTCAAATTCCTAATTCAAAATCATTCTTAAGTCCATAATTTCCCTCTTAAGGACTTATCCAAAATCATCTTCAAATCACTTCAAATTCATGAAATTTTCTCATAACTCATTTATATTCTCATTTATATTCACATATATAAATGAAATATAAATTTAAAGCAATCAATCTAAACTCAAAAAATCAAATATTAAACTCCAAAATTTCCTAAGTCCTTTAAATTTCCTCTTAAAGACTTAGCTTAGATCATGATCAAATCACTTCGAATTCATGAAATTTTCTCATAGCCCATTCATATTCTCATTTATATTCACATATATAAATGAAATATAAATTCAAACAATCAACACCAATTCCAAAAATCAAACTCAAACTCATTCAAATTCCAACCTAAGCCTTTCAAGTCAAAATCTTGAACTTAGCCAAATCAATTTCAAATAAAGCCAAACTCTTAATTTTCCTTCATGATTCAATCAATCCTTCAATCATGAATCCAAATATAAATACAAACTTCAATCACTTAATCAAAACTCAATTCAAAAATCAAGCCAAAATCTATTTCATGTTCACCCTTTGAACTTGAAATTGTCAAATGAATCAAAACCCGTTTGACTTCAAACAACTTGCAAATGGATTTATATTTCAATCATAAGTCCATATACAAGTTCAATCAAACTCAAATCAAGCTTTGACCAAGCCATTTGACCCACTTAGGCTCACTTGACCCAAAGTGACCTAAAGTACCTTATGAGCCAAATTCTAATCCTAACCAAATTGGATTGAATCAAACTCACCTATGCCTCTCATTATGATCAACAATCATCATGAGATGATCAATCACCCAAATTGGGTCAAACCAAGTCAAACCTAAGGGTTGACTAAGTCAACATTTAGCCAAAATGAAACCCAACATAGCCAAAATATTCCATAGGCCAGACTGATTGAAACTAATGATCTAAGTTCATTCATGACCAATGTTTGAACTTGACCAAGTCAATATTTGAGCCTAACCTATCCCAATTGACCTTGAACCCAGCTTGACCTAAAAGTCAAAATGTGTCAAAACTTGATCTAAGCCAAATTGATTGAAACCAATGGGTCAAGTTCATTCCAAATCACTTGTTGAACTTGACCAAAGCCTCAATTAGCCAACTAGACCTAACCTAGCCCAATTGACCTTGAACCCAACTTGACCTAAAGGGTCATTTTGAGCCAAACTCAAACTTAACCAAAATCGATTGGAAATAAAGATACAAATCTATTTCATATGACTAACCAAACCTAAACCTACCCATGACCTAGCTCAAATAGGTCAAATGGGTCAAATTGGTCAACTTGACCCATTTGACCTAAATGAAGTCATATGAACCAAATTCAAATCTAAACCAAATTGAATCAAACCAAAGCCACCAAAGCATTTCAAATGGTTATATGAACTTGATCCAACCCTTGGTTTGACCCAATTTGACCAATTAGTCAACTTGACCCAAGTTGACCCATTTTGACCTAAATGGGTCAACATGAGCCAAACCATACCAAATGAACTCCAAATCCAATAAAACTTGGCCAAACCTATTTTCTCAACATACCCAACATATCCAAATTCAAAAATCAGCCAAATGACCATTCTACCCTTAGGCCATAGGATAAATTTTGGTCAAATTCATGCAGAATTTGGTCAATTCCTCTTCATACCTACTTGATACTCTCCTAATAGGTCAAGTAAACCCTAGGGAGGGTGGTGCACCCAACCCAATGGGTTTGGGTCAGCCTAACTCCACCATATGGCCAAACCGAGCACATGGCTTGAAATGGGCACATGGGAATCATGTCTCCACTGAAATGGAGCACATGGCCACTCCACTAATTCACTCCCTAGCCTAAAAAAAACTCAAGGATAGCCTAAACGACCTAATAAACCCACTTCCTAAGCTCAATTGGATCAAAATGGCTCCTCCCTTCTTGACCATCTGATTGCCAAAGGGGGAGATATACTCCTTCTAATTCATTTGAATCTTGACTTCCCCATTATCGATTGAGTAAGGGAGAGTCATAGGAGCCATTTGCAAGTGATCCTAAGCTCTCTAGTGGGAGATTGAATTGGCCATTTCTCAATTTTCCTTAAGTGAAAATAGGGGAGCTCCACTGATTTCTCAACTTTCTCCACACTCAAACTCTACTCAATTCCCTTTGCGCACTCCATTAGTCAGCTCAATCGAGCTTGCCCATACTCTTTCAAAGGCAGAGGAGGAGTGTCCTAGATCAAAGCCAAGCCCACGAGGAGGAAGAGTTGGTCCATCGAGCTATCCACTCAACCTCAAGAGTTAAAACTTTCACCAAAGCTTCAACTGACGAAGCTTCCAAGGAATCGGTGATCACTGTGAGGTATGCCATTTTTCAACCATTAAACTCAATGTGGTGTGGAGCTTTGTGAAAGAAATTTTGATCCCATGGAATTTTGACCATTAGATTTTCTTGCCATTAGGTTTAGATGGTGTGTCCAAAATGTCATCCCAATTAGAGCTCAATCGAGCTCGTATCATGGCCTCAAGCATGGACGGCCTCCATGGCTCACAGGCAATGGTAGGGATGGATTTTTGGCCATCCATCCGCACATTTTGGATGGATAGTTGAGATTAAATCACTTTTTATATCCTATTTTATCTCCTCTGAATGACAACTTTAATCTTAGCCATTCGATCCTTGATCGAACGACTGAGGAAAAAGCGCGTAGCACTGCCATCACGAGGTGCTATGATGTGATGTTCAAGTGGCCACTCAGAGCTTGCCATGTGTAAAGGGTAGCCGCATCAGTGCACGCGTGGCACACCGTAGAATTAAGGGATTAATTAGGGTTTATTTAATTCTAATAAATTTTCTAAACTTCTAAAATTCATATCTCAACCTAGAAAACTTAGAAAAATATGAAATAAATTGCATTAGAAAGATAATTGAACATAGAATATTCTAAAATTAATTTTGATTAATTTTAAATACTTCTTTTCTCTAAATTTGGGTTTTATTAAAAAGATTAATTTGCTAATTATTTCCTAATTAATCCACTGATTAATCTTAAACTTCTTGTCTGTATTTTGGGGGATGACTTCTACCTCCCCTAATTTTCTTGGGATTTATTAGTGGCTTAATTGGGAAAATTTATAATTCATTTCCTAATTACCCCTTAATGTCATTAAGGTTAATTAAGAGTTTGATTAGTGGTTTAATCTATTATTGAAGTTGATTAAGGTCTATTTCAGTGAATAGGAGGTTTAAGGAATAATTTTAGGGCATTTCCCTTAAGCTATTCCTTAAACCCCCTTTTCTTTCTTAATCTTCTCTAAATTAAGGCTTAATTCACTAATTACCCTCTTAATTAATTTCTTAAAATTCTAAAACTTTTTAAAACTCAATTAATCTACTTTGGGCAGATACGTAGGTGTTTAAGAGCCTAAGTTCAATTAAGAAAATCAAAACTCAACTCATATGTGTGAGGGGTGTTTTGAAATTACTTAAATTATACCCCTTAGCTTAATTAATCATTAATCATGAGCCAAATTACATTAGGCCCCTTTCTTCCTAGGTGCAAATTTAAATTCCTTGTGAGGTTTTATATCATCTTATTTGCTCATAATTATTTGATTAACTATGCTAAGGTGGTGTAGGTAAGAGATAATTAACAAGCTTAATTCATACCTTAACCTAATCAAAATATAAAATGAATCTAATCATCTAAGAATTGAACAAAAATATCAAACACATGTGGGAATGGGTTAGGAACAGTAAACTCAATTCAAATTTTTAAAATTAAATCAAATTCAAGATCAAATAAAAATCACATTAAATAAACTTTGATTTACTTTAAGCTTCTTATTTCATAAGATTGTCTTTAGGAATTAATTAAAGTGAATATTTTTACATGCTTTCATTGCTTTAGTTCTTTTCCAATATGCTAAATATGTGTGCCATATGATTTCATGCATTCATGCTTTTTAAAAATCAAATTTAAAAATGAAAATATTTCCTTTATGTCAAATTGCATGTGTTGACTAAAGTAAAAAATATGAGTGGCTATTATCACTCTTAAATTCAAATTATTTTCAAAATATATGAATCAATTATCAAAATTGAAAGTGTGTTACTTATATCTTATTTATAAGTTTGCATGTGAGTAAAAATATAAGGATGTGTTTAGTGTAGGTTTTCCTTCTCCTCTCTTTTAGTATAGTTTTGAATTGGGTTTGGCAAAGTGTATGGTTCATTTGGAAAGAACCTAACACTTGCCAAATTCCATATCCTATTCATTCTTATACTATCACTTAAGAAGGATACTTATGCTTGCACATAAAAATTGCATAAACAAAAATAAATCAACCAACATAAACTTTTGCATCCTTTCTTTTCCATTCATTTATTTTGTACACATGCTTGTATTTAAGAAAAGTGGTATTTTAGTCTGGACAACCCCAGGGTTGCGAGACTTTAAGTAGCCCTAAGTAAGTTCTATACCTTATACCCCTGGTTAACAATGGTGTCGTACTCACTTATGCCTTTCATACATTCATATGTGTATGTGAAAATTGGATAAGAAACACCTTTGTTACTTAATAAGAATCATGCATCATAAATATCCAAATTTCCTTAAATAAATTACTTAGCATGCATCATAAAGTGTGTTAAACATTCCCATTTGTATGTATAGATATATTTATGACTCATTCATATGCATGTTATACATGTTGGGAAAGAAATGAAGTGATGTATATTTTGTGAATTTAATTTATTTTACTTAATCTTAAAATACCTTTCTTTTTGGATAGGTTTTTTTAGAGTTCATCTAAACTTAGGATTAATTAAAACACTTAATTAAAACATTCACTAAATAATACTAAAACATGAATCTACTTTAGAAATTATTTAGGTTAGGGAAGGAAAGATGAGTTCTCTTCTCTTTCTCTCTCTTTATAACTTAGTAATTAATTGTAGGATTCACTTGAACCCAATCAAAACATAAAATAAAATCAGTCCAAAATAATTAAATCACTTAAATGAAACCCTCCTCTAAGTTGAACATTCTTCACATTTAGAAAATTCTAACTTAAAGCCATAGCTAAGTATACCACACAAACCTCTAAAGCGCACACATTAGACTAAGTCACCACTTCTAACTTTAGGTTAGGGTGGTGCATGGTTTGATACTTGCTTTTATTTTGTGATATATGTTTTAGCCTAGATGTTAGGATATATGTGCATAGAATGAATGGTAAGCTGATCTTAGTCTAACCATTATCTTCTATAGGGGATTGTGCTTAAGGGGTGCTGTAATAAATAAAAATATAAATACTTTTGCCGTGAAGGTGCTTATACCCCTAAGCATATTCCAATAGGCCAGATGGACTTAGTCACCCATGTGTGGGGTGATAAGTCTAATATACATGCTTGGAATTTTGTGTGGTTTGTTTAGCTAATCTCTATTTTGTAGGTGTTAGCTAGATTTACTTTTCCTTGTCATGTAATTTTTGCAATTAGGATTTTGGAAAGATTGTTATGGGGATTATGATGACCATTGGTCATAAGATCTCATCTTATGCACCATGTGAAGCCTTTGGAGCATCCACCTTCCAACCATCCAAAAGAAGAAACCAAAAAAGAAAAAAGAGAAGGAGAAGAAAGAAGAAAAGAAGAATGAATAAATGAAGTTTGAAGACCCCCATAATAATGAGTTCCTTGCTTAATTGTATTTAATTCATTTGTAATCCGGGTTGTATAAGAGTACAGCTCAGCTACCCAATTTATTTTCAGGTTTGTGCGATGGTACCTGGCCACAATGGCCTCTTATTCTTTTGAGATTAGCTTGATGATCTGTTTAGCTTATGCATTAAGTGGCATCCTTTTCCTAGTTTCTTCCTTACTTTATGTATGTCCTAGATGTGGATTAAGCTCTTAGGGAAAAATAAATCTTCTTACCAAATTTAACAATTCAAAACTAAAAATAAAGAACTCATAACCTCACCTAAAGCTTAGGCTAAAATCAAGATAAAAGAATTAGCAACCCCTTAGCTGGATGAGTACTTCTTTTATAACATCATGCATAAATGCATATTATTTTCACTCTTGATTGGAGGGCTTCCACATTTTCCAGAGAAACTTGGCTCGACCTTTGAGAGCCATGGTGGAAACACACCTCCTCCCTTTTCACTGATTTTGGCCAATAATCTCATTTCTCATGCATTAGGCATATGAATTCTATTAGCCTGAGTCAAAGTAATTGTCTAAAAATGAAAATATAAATGAAATCTGAATTGCATTAGATTTAGGTCATTTGAAGCATGCCCTTACATGATCTAGTCTCTTTAGGGGGTGAGTTTAAGGACTTAATCTCTTTCTAAATAAATAATAGCCTAGCTATCTTACATAAAGCGTATGACTTGCCTACATGAATTTAAAACCATAGGTGGAGTTAGTTGGTGACCACCCCCAGGCGGTTGTAAGTTCAAGCAGTTGGGTGACTTATCCTCTCTTGTGGAGGCAAACCAAGTGCCCATTTTCACCATAGGTTGTGCTTTCTACCCTCGCCAAAGCTCCCTAGATTTAGGTTCTGAGATTGCTTCTCCTCTTTGTGGGCCATAAGCATAAATACTCACATCTTAGACATTTCCTTAATCTTGTGTTATGGAATTATAAGTCCTACATTTTTAATGAAAAATTCAACTCAAACAAATTAAATCAATTTTAAAAATGTAAAGCCCAACCATAGGATAGTTTGAGATACTCGCTAGGTTTCCTAGCATCATGGGAATCTCCTACTTATCTTTCTTTGGCTTCGATAATAACTCCCTCTCTTTGATCAATCCCATTTAATTTTCTAAATAAACTAATCGATTGATAGCCCTACCTATTGAAATCATTGAAGACAATGATCATTTACTTTAATCAAGAGTATTCCTAAGGGATCCCATTCCTTAGGATGTAATTAACTAAGGGGGCTTGCCAATGTAGGGAACTTAACAAACCCAATTTAAATAAATCTTACTTTACTTTTCCATGTAAAGTAGGAGAAGAATCTTTAGTACATATGCAGGCCTAATATCCTTAAGAGTCCTTGTTGAGGTGATTAGGTCCATTGTAGGGTGGTGACTTCTGTCTTTCGAGATAGTACACCTCTCCTCAATGTCATACCTGATCACCCTCAATAAGAACATCTCCGGATCTACGTGGTGTCAAAATGCATAAAAAGGGAAGAAGATGTATATTTCTATCCTCATTTTATCCCACATAGAGTGAAGATGGAAGTATATATCTTATTCTCTAAAAAGAAAAATTGATAAAATTTTCACCACAAAATCTTAATCTCATTCCCTAAGTCTATTCACTATTTCATGATGATTAGCAAGCTTAATTAATGAATTTATCACTATTTAATAGGTTAATTAATCATTTAATTAATTAAGAAAGTGATTAGGGATGAAATAAGAAATTCCCCTAATTAATTCAACAATAAATTTCAAGAAAATTATGAGAGGCAGAGGACATCCCACTAATCAATCTTAAGAAGATTGGAATTAATTACTGAAATAATTAAGGAGTAATTAGCCTAATTACATTTCTAATAAAACATAAATAGAGTTAAAATCGCTATCCAAAATTAATTAATTTTAATTTTCTATTATTCTTCTTTGAATTATCTTTAAAATGAGCCTGAGTTTGCATTTTTTGGATTTGTCTACAATTAGTTAAGAATTTAGAAAGTTTCAACATTAAAATAGAATGGCCTAATTAACCCCCTAATCCCGTCGGGCCATGGCGTCTGACGCGACGTGTTTTCCATGTTGCGCAATAGGATATGTTATTTAAGTTATCACATCCGTCTGCTAAGTTAGCTGGCAGCAGATGCGCTTTCTCTATGGGCCATCCGATCTAAGATCGGAAGGCCATGATTAATCCCGCAGTTTAGGCTAAAATCAAAGGGGATTTAGCATAATCTAATCACAGCTATTTGTTCCAATCATGTAGAATGGACGACATGTGATCCTTCTCCTTCACGAACGATAAGAGACGACACCGTTCATCTCTCTCCATTCAATTAGAGCTCACCTGAGCTCGGATTAGGATCAAAATGATTCCACACCTTCGGAAGGAGGGGGGATGCACATCCAATGGTCAAGATCTCATGGGGTGACACTTTTCTTCAAAAAGGACCAAAGCAAATTTCCTATGGCTACAGTTTTGTGCAATTACCTCATCGAAGGCTATCACCGGTGCTTCCAACGGAGGAGGTAGCTTCATCTAGTGGAGACGAAGCCCCTTTGAAGGTATTAGGTCTTGATTTGAAGTGGATGGTTCGATTGACCAAGCTTCCCTTCATTGGCGATCAGCTTTGATCAAGGTGATGCTTCCCGTGGCTTGGAGACTTGAGAAATGACTTGGTTGAGCTTGATGAAGTCCACTGATGGTGCTTGCAAGATTAATTTGGTTTTTATGGAGAATTGGATGAGTTGAGCTCGGGATTGATCTCCCCTATTTTGGCTTTAAGTGAAACGAAGAATGGGAAATCAATCGAGCTTGGGAAGGGCTTGAAAAAGCTTGGGAATGCTTCGATTGAGTCTTCTTAGCTCTGTGGAAATGAGTCCTTATCATTTGAGTGGGAATGAGGGGGAGTATATCTCCCCATCCTTTGATCAGACGGTGATGAGTAATTTTGCCATTTTTGATCAATGTATGAGATTGGTTGATCAGTTTGGGCTGCCAACCATCCATGTGAGTCATTTTAGGTAGTGGAGGGAAAGAGAGTAGGTGCCCATGTGCTAGGTGAGTGTATTTGGTGATCCAAGTGTTCAATTTCCATTGGAGGGTTCAGTTTGGCCTTGGCTTGGGTCATGGTTGACTCAAGCTCATTGGGTGATGTTCACCACCTTCCTTGGTGCCCATGTGGACCATGAGGAGGATGCGAAGTGGCCTTGAAAAAGAAATGACCAAATTCCAAGTGAATTTGGTCATAGGATACCCTTTGACCTAAGGGTAAAATGGTATTTTGGCCATGATTTTGATTTGGGAAGATTTGAAATGATTCAAAATGGGTTGGGCCAAATTTCAAGTGATTTGGAGTTCATTTGGTTTGAATTGGTTCAATTTGACCCATTTAGGTCAAATTGGGTCAAATTGGGTTAGGTTGACCGGTTGGTCAAATTAGATCAAATCATGGGTTAGGTCAAATTCAAATGATCATTGGGAGCCTATGGGTATCATTGGTTTGGTTTAATTTGGTTTAGATTTGGTTTTGGTTCATTTAGGTTCATTTAGGTCAAATGGGTCAAGTTGATCAATTTGACCCATTTGACCCAATTGGGTTAGGTCATGAGTTGGTTTAGGCTTGGTTGATCATTTGAAATGTATTGCAAGCTTTCGTTTCAATCAATTTTGGTTTGATTTGATTTCAAGTTGATTTAACCTTTTAGGTCAAGTTGGGTTCATGGTCAATTGGGCTAGGTTGGGTCTAATTGGTCAATTGAAGCTTTGGTCAAGTTCAACAAGTGATTTAGAATGAATTTGACCCATTGGTTGCAATCAATTCAGCTTAGATCAAGATTTGACCCATTTTGACTTTTTAGGTCAATTTAGGTCAACTTGGGTCAAATGGCCAATTAGGCTTGGTTTGGCTCAATGGATGTCTTGGTAAAGTTCAATCATTGATTATGGATTAGTTTAGATCAATGATTTCAATCAATTTATCTTATAGTGAATTTTGGCTTATTTAGGTTTCATTTGGGTTAAATGTTGACATGGTCAAAGGCTAGGTTTGACTTGATTTGACCCAATTTGAGTGATTGATCATCCTAGGATGATTATTGCTCACAATGTGAGGCTTAGATGGGCTTTGTTCAATCCAATTTGGGTTGGATTAGAACTTGGCTCAAGAAGGTGCTTTATGTCACTTTGGGTCAAGTGAGCCTAAAGGGATCAATTGACTTGATCAAAGCTTGATTCAAGTTTTGTTGAACTCACATATGGACTTATGATTGAAATATAAATCCAATTATAAGTGGTTTGGAGTCAAATGGATTTTGGTTCATTTGATAATTTCAAGTTCAAAGGATGAACATGGGTTTGATTTGGGTTAGTTTGATTTTGGTTTGATGATTGTAGTTTATGTTTATATTTGGAAATGTGATTGAAGGAGTGATTTTTTGAAGAGAGAATCCAAGGGTTTGGATTGATTTGAGAATGATTTGGCTAAGTTCAAGGATTTGACTTGAAAGGGTATAAGTTGGATTTAAGTTGGATTTGGATTTGAATTTTGAATTTAGTTTTGGTTGTTTGAATTTATATTTCATTTATATTTTTGAATATAAATGAGAATATAAATGGGTTATGAGAAAAATCTTTTGAGTTTGGAGTGATTTGGATTTGATTTTAGCTAAGTCTATAAGATGAAGTCAAAGGGCTTAGCAAAGATTTTGGGATTTGAATTCAATCATGGGTTTCAATCATTTGATTTGGAATTGATTTATGATTTGGATTCTCGAATTGATTTATGATTTGAGAACATCAATTGAGTTGGAATTGATTTAAGATTTGATATGGATATGATTTATGATTTGAGAAAATCAATTGCGTTGGAATTGATTTAAGATTTGATTTGGAATGGTTTGAAGGAGGGAAGCAAGGATTGGGTTCAAGTATAGGGTATGCAAGTCCTCCTAATACTCCTAAGGCATAACCTATTCCTAGGGATAATTCCTCTAAGTCTCCAAGGTTAGGTTAAGTGTTCATCTAATCACTAGAAGTATCTTATGACTAAGGAACTCTTAGTGTCTAGAGGAGTCCTATGTCTAAGATGGAGAAGTTGAGAGCTCACTCCAAAAGTGAGGTCAACAATACAACCTATTTTAGCGACTCCTCTCAGGGTGTCAATGTTCAAGCTAATAGAAATAATTCAGAATAAAGATTATTTCAAATGGCCACCACTAATGAGAGTTGATGGAGTACATGATCGATCAATGTATTGTACTAATCATTATGATCACAACCATGACACTGAGGAGTGTTGCCATTTGAATAGCTTAGTGGATGAGTTTATAAATGAAGGGAAGCTTAATGAGTTCATCAATAGGAAAGACAAAGAAGTCCTTGAAGCTAGCAATAAACTTATACCCGCGCACACAGCTCATATCACCTATCTTTGGAGGCAACAGAGAGTCCTCCAAAAAGGTTGTGATCTAGAGAAGTAAACTCAGCCATCATGATGTGAGCACCATCTATGTGATCGTGCGAGAGAGTTTCTCAAAAAGGGATAGACTTGCTATTGAGAATCCATGAAATGACACAGTTGTGGTGACGACCCTGATTGCTAACTACCAAGTATGAAGCATTTTGACTGACACGAGGAGCTTGATCAATATAATTTTTATATCTAATTTTGATAAATTAGGTTTAGTGAATTCCAAGCTCATACTTATGAGAGGACCATTATATAGTTTCTTAGGAGAGCGAAGAGAAACTGAAGGGATGATTACTCTCTCCCATCACTTAGGTAGAAGGTAAGAAACAGTTTACAATCATGACTGACTTCATCGTAGTAGAGGCCCTTGCTACTTACAATGCTATCTTCGGTCAACCTTTATTCAACATATTTAGAGTGATGGTGTTGACGTATCATGTAGCTTTCAAATTCCCTGATGGAGGAGAAGAGATTATTGTCAGAGGGAACCTCAAACAATCCCATGTGTGGTATTTAAAAGTCGTTGGTGGGTTGAGTGAGGAAGATGAAGTATTGCAGTTAGATATAGCATAAACAAGAAGCAAAGTCAGTTAAGAAGGAGACGAAATTCTAACTGCATAAGAAAATGGGCAAGTATTAAAGGTCAACTCAACTTTTCACCCTGAGCATAAAGAAACCATTATCCAAACTCTTTTAGACAATTTAGATGTATTTACTTGGAAAGCAGTGAAGATGCTAGGCATAGACAACAACATTACTTGAATTTTTGTGCGAACACATAACCTGTCAAGCAAAAATAAAAAGGAAAATAATAGTTATACTCACCAAGCATATTAAGGAAGAGGTTGCCAAGATGCTCAAGCCTAACTTCATAAGAGAGATTAAATACCCTAAATGGGTGTTCGACATGATGATGGTTTAGAAGTTGGGCTAAAAATGGAGGATGTGCGTTGACTTCATAAATCTAAACTCAACATGTCCAAAGGGCAAGTATAGATGAACTTGTGGACTCTGCAACTAGATTCTTAATGATGAGTTTCCTAGATGCATTCTCACGATACCATCAAATTCAAATGCAGCCTATAAATTCTGAGAAAATAACTTTCATTAATGTTGAAGGATTATACTGCTACAAAATTATGCTCTTTATGCTAAAAAATATAGAAGAAACCTACCAAAGACTAGCGAACTGAGTATTCAAAGAGCAGAAGGGGAGAAATGCAAAAGTCTATGTGCATGACATGCTAATCAGAAGTAAGTCATCAATGCAACATATATGAGACCTAGAAGACATATACACCACACTTAAAAGGTACAATATACACCTTAACCCTCTGAAAATGCATTTTTAGTGTAGGAGTAGAGAAGTTTCTAGGATTTCTCATTATTCCTGAAGAAATAAAGGAGAACCTAGATAAAGTGTAGGCTATACTTAACATGCCCTCACCAAAAAATGTGAAAGAAGTGCAATGGCTTACTAGGTGAGTAGTAGGATTAGGTTTATTTCAAAAGTAAGGGAGTGATGCACTCATTTTTTAAGGTTCTCAGAAAAGTGAAGAAGTTTAAATAGAGTGTATAATGTAAAAAAAGTTTTTAATGACTTGAGGACTCTACTTGTGTCACCTTCTTTATTTTAGAGTTCAAAGGAGGGAGAAGTCCTATTGATGTACTTAAGAGTGATAAAAGACTCGATCAGTTTAGTCCTAATCAGAGAAGAAAGTGAGAAATAATGATTCATCTACTATGTTAGCAAATCTATGTGAGGTGCTGAGCTAAACTATCCACTCATGGAGAAGCTCGCACTTAGACTAATCACCTCAGCCAGGCGACTGAGACTTTACTTTTAAGCATATTCCATACAAGTTGTCACTAATAAATCACTTAAATTAGTATTCGCTAAGATTTACCACTCAAGAAGATTGCAAAAATGTTTCATAGATTTGAGTCATTTGACATATCATACTCATCTCGAACTGTGATCAAGGCCTAGACACATGCACATTTTCTTGTTGACTTCAGTAGCTCACAAGAGATTCTCATCAACGTGGAACCTTTATGGTGACTATATGTTGATGGTTCTTTTGGAAAACCAAAAATGGGTGTGGGTACAGTGCAAAAAAGAGTCTAGTAGAAATTATAATAATATAATCCATCAAATTCAGCTTCAAAGTGATGAAAAAATAAGCCGAATATGAAGCTTTACTCACTAGGATGGGATTCGCCAGGTGGACTTGGAGCCACACATGTAGCAACTTATTCAGACTCATAACTTATGATAAGTTAAGTAAATGGAGAATATAAAATTTGAGATGAGTTTTTGATAAAATACTTGCTTAAAGTAACATCCAAGAACAAACAATTGGAATATTTTAGGATCGAGCAAATCCCTAGAGAAGAAAATCAATTTACTAATTTACTCTCTCGAGCTAGTGGGAATACATAATCTTTCAAATAAGAAAGAGAGTTAATGTAAGTTGATCATGAACACTCATCAAGTTAGATTAACCCTATTAAGAATTACGTATAGACTAAGGAACTCAAAGAAGTGATAAAAGATTTGAAGAGGTTCAAAATCAAGGCAGCCAAATAACTATTGATAGGAGGCTAGTTATTCTAAAGATTAGTGAAATATATGAAATAGGCTGAACAAAATAAGGTCCTTAAGGAGATACATTCTTGCGAGTGTGGTAACCACTCAGGAGGAAGGACACTTGCCCATATAATCCAAAGGTAAGGATATTTGTAGCGCATGCTCAAAAAGATACTAAAGAGTTCACAAGAAGATGTATATAGTGCTAGAAATTCATAGCACTCTAGTAATAACCAACATACCCTTTGCAACCCATCACCAATCTTTGGCCATTCATTATTTGAGGATGTACCTGGTAGATCTATTGTGAGACACCAGCAGACATAGAAAGTTCATCTTAGTCATGATCAACTATTTCAGGAAGTGAATCAAATCAATGTCACTCACAAAGATCACTTCTTAGATAATAAGAATCTTCATTTGGGCTAACAATTTTTCTAGGTATGGGTTGCTATTAGCAATCATCACTGATAATGGGCTTCAATTTCCTGAGAGAGGCCTAAATGAGTTCTGTAAGTCTCAAGGAATCAAGTATAAATTCACATTAATGCATCACCCATAGAGTAATAGATAAGTGAAAGCAACTAATAAAAAGATCTTCAACTTGCTCAAGAAAAAGATTAAAGGTGACCAAGCTAAATGAGTAGACACACTACTCGTGGTACTTTGAGTGCTCAGAATGACACCAACAAATGCAATATGACACTCACCCTTCATATTATCACATGGTATAAAAGTTGTCCTACTAGTTAAGAATGAAGTTTGGAGTCAAAAGAATTCTAACAATGGAAGGAATGAGAGAGGGAGATGGGGAGCGGAGTTAAGAAAAGTTGGAGGCTATGGAAGATATACTTGACATGCTCAAACAACTCAAAATTGAGACATCACTAAGACAAGAGAAAATAAAAAGGTGAATGACTAAGTACTACAACTATTATGTAAAAAAGATGCAATTCAAAAGTGGTGACATAGTGTTGAAGAAAGTATATTCCACTGCTCGATAAATGTTCTGGGCAAACCTGCCCATAACTAGGATGTACCTTTCAAAATTAAAGAGCAAGTCAATCCTGATGTATATCAATGACAATCTCATTCTAGTGAAGACATACCAAGAGCATGAAATGCCAAATTCCTCTAATTTGTACTAGCTTTACTAGTTTTGAGTATCATGCATCTTCTTATTTTTTTAATACTAAAGTTTTATATTTTGCTCCTTATACAAGTTAGCTCTCAAGATAATGATAGCTACCAAAGGAGCATGCTCAAACACTGAAAGGTGAAACCTATATTGAAAGAGTTGTGTGATAACTCAGGATACTTGGTTTTCCATTTATGGCCTAGGGAGCCATCCCACTTAGTGAGTTGTGAAAGCCTGTGTAATACTCGGCGTGCCACTCTTGGCTTGAGAAATATTGATGTCGAGCAAAGCTATCCCTTGATGTGAGAACATTCAAAGAGTTATGTGATTACTCAGTGTTAAGAGTCTATGACACCTAAGAGGGATGGGGTGGGGGCGGGTTTGTGCTGTGTGAGTTGGGTTTTAAAAGACAATTATAGAAAACTTAATTTTAATATTTTGTAGAACACTTAAACCTTTAATAATTATGCTTTAATGAAATATAGCAACAATCAACAACCGTATAGAAAAGTAAAGTGCAGAAAAATAAAGAAAGAGAACATAGAGATTTTTAGTATGAGACTATTTAAAAGAAAATAAAACTTGCAACTTACTAGTGTTCTTTATGAACTAATTATCACAACATAAATTTCACTTAAGCATATATAAAAATAAAGAGAGGAGTTTGCCAACAAAAAAAATTTAATCAAAACTAAACAAAGCTTTCAACCAACTTGAGAAAGGGTACAAATAGATGTGTAAGCACAAATCAAATTGACAAAATACCAAAAAATCTTAGCCTAAGAAAGAAATCAATGTCTCACACAAGAGTAGCAATAAAATAAATTAAATGAACCTTTAATAGCTTTCGACGAAGAGGGATTTCCACCAATCCACCAACTTCTTTTGTATAATCTTCAAGCCAATCACTTATAGGTTGGAAGATGGAAGAAGGATGAAGAGATTAGTGCTTGATTGACCAAGAGAGGATCTCCAAAGGTTTTGCAAGAATTCGACCAAGATAGAAATTTTTCTATAAAAGATTTCCCAAGAGAAATTAACATAGTCTGAGAGACATTATTTATAAGAAAGGGGTCAAGTGGATCGGCCAAGAGGAGGAAAAATAGGAGGGAAAATCATTTGAAATTAATTTAAACATAAGCCAATCAAAATAAAATTAATTTTCATGAGTGAATGATTCGACCAAGAAGAAATATGAGGGAATTTAATATGCAAGGTTAGTTTAATTTAAAATTCAATTTGAAATTCAAATTATATAAGAGGGATTTTGGCCAAGTTAAAGAATATGGAAAGTTTAATTAGTAAGTGATTCAATTTGAATCAATTAAATTAAATTAATTTAGCAGGATCAAGAAAATCAATAAAAAGGGGATGTAGAGGGAGAATTAATTTGGAAGGAGATTTAAATTGAATCAATTCATAATATGAACTAATTTTTAATGAATTAAGAAGTTAATGATTATGTGGGTCGGCCAAGAGAGAGAGAGAGAGAGAGAGAGAGAAGAGAAGAGTTTGAATTATTACTAAATAAGTCATGACACAATTAATTGTCCAAGTGAAAAAGGGAATAATTCAAATTTTGATTAATTTAAATTAAGCATGATATATGGTTGGCCAAAAGGAAATTTCCATGATGGGATTCAATTAGTATTTAATGCAATATCATGGAATATTCAATCAATTCATCTTGATTGAATGAAGGAGGGAAAGATATAATTCTAAAATATTTTAAATTAAATCCAAGGAATTATTAAAATTCAACCAAGATATTATCCTAAAATATATTGGATTTATTTTAATGTACTTAATTTAATTTAATTGATGATGGATAAGATCTTAGAAGAGTTTAAATCAATTTTCATTAAGAGATTAATTTGAATTTGAATAAAGATATAGTTGGCCAAAGGTGGTTTCCAAAAATAGGATTTATATAAAAGAAAAAAAGATAATTCCATGGCTTATTTTAATTGAATTAGAATTAACCCAAATAAATTCAAATTAATTCAAATTAGGTCAGTTAGAGTAGCATAAGATTGGCCACAAATATTCCATAAAAAGCTAAGTTCAAATTTTCACATGTAATCATGACAATATTTAATTTGAATACAAAATAATTCAAATTAAATATTCAAATAAATAAATTTTTAATTTATAGAAATATGGGATAATTATGAAAATTATTTTAATATCTCTCACATAATTTATTTAGCAAATAATCATGAAAAGCTTCAGCTAAAAAGATTTAGGATGAAAAATAGGATAGGAGAGAAAACAAGGATAATAGGAGAAAGAAAAATAATATAAAGAATAATTTCAGGATAATTGGATTTTATGCATGTAATAAATGGATAATGAATATATTTTAGCATAAAAATAGTTTAATGAGATTTGAATTTAATTTAACTTGTATGGAAGCACAATAAATTTTACATGGTTTATGCATTTAGTTCAGATTATCCAAAAATAAATAATTTTAAAGAATAATTGTAAATATGAAATATAATATTTATGAATAATTTAAAATAGATTATTTTAAAATGTATGAATGATATATTTATGTTAGAAAGAATTTCATTTGCCTTAATATAGTTATTCATAGAAAAAGTCTCACTCATTCTATGTCCAAAAGGTTTAGCATTCTAATATAATTGAAGAATTAGGAGCTGAAGAATTTTTCGTGCGCACTTAATTTAACCTGATTAGTAGCATCAAAAATATAAAATTATCATCAATATAAATCTTCGTTAAGAATTACATTCATAATGATTAATGTGAATAATTTATCTAGCAAAGAAATAATAAGTTCTTATTCCATAAAGTTTATTATCATCAAATCAAATGACTACATAAAGTGTATAGTCAACAATCTCCCCCTATTTGATGATGACAAACCGATGTTGGTGTGAAGGGTAAAAATATTATTATAAAGATTTTCTCTGCCTCACTGAATGCATATATGAGAGATTAAAAGTCTAACCAACATCACTTATGATATACACCAACATCAATATTCCTCCCCCTTTTGACATCATCAAAAGGTTCACAATAAATTAGAAGTTGATTATATCAATAAAATTCTCCCTCTTAATTAAGTATAAAAGTAAATTAAGCATGTGATGGAAAAAAAATTAAAGATTAATATACTTGATATTCTCCCCTTATTTAATATAATCTAATATATCATTTTTTTATATGAAAGTGACTTGAATAAACATGTAAATTAATACAAATATCATATGTGATGAAAATATACAATTGAACATATGAATGATACAATCATGTCTCTAAAATAAAATGTTAGCAATATTTGAAGCAGTTTAATATTCCACATTTATTCTCTCAAAATGAACAATACTTTGAAAGAAATGACAACTTAAGATACCAACCAAAAGTATCTTATCATCAAATCAAATGTAATTGTATCAAATGCTAATAGAAGCATAAAGGCTAAAAATTATAGACTTGCATGAATAATAAATATAGATGTTACAAGAGAATTTCTAATCATGCAAAATAATTCATAAACCTAATTTCGTATTTATTCCAAATTAATGCATATAGGCTAATATATTAATCATATCCCTTTGTTTTATAATAACAACTAAGAAAAAATAATAATCATGAATGATATTAAGAAATAATGAGTTTCAAATTGAGCATATTAAGCTATGAATCACAAAACGTATGTTGAATAAGCATGATTGTAATTAATGCACTAATAAAAATCACAAATTATTAAAGGGGGTGGTAAATGAGATCAAATCAAATATAAAGCTATGCTAATGTTAATTACATAAATTAATTGATCTCCAAATTATAAATCTAAAGAAATTTATGATTGTTAAAATGTATACAAGCTGTATTTTGAATTTACCTATCATGAATTATAAGGAATTTTAAATTATGAATACAAATCATGATAAATCAAAACATCCATTTCCAAAATATTATAAAACTCATAAAATCTCTGAAAATGTTATAGCCACAATAAACTAAATAAGATCTAAAATTTATAGAGTTTACAAGAATATTTTTAAATTATGTTTTAAAATTATTCATTCATAAAAAATAAAACATGAAGCTTATATAGATTAGTTAAGCATGAATGAAACATAATTAATCTAAAGACCTAAATATATGTATGGAAGGTATTAATGAACAATACAAAATACTTTACCTCATATCATTACTTTTATATGGAAGGCCAAACCCCAAAACCGGCCTACGTCCACGCCTAGCCACTCAGGCTAAGAATTCACTAAATGAAAATTAAGATTGAAACAAATATTTTGTACTCTCTTTCACGAGCAAGTACAACCCAACACCATACTTTCTTTAATGGGCAAATACAATCCAACACTGTACTTTCTTTAATGGGAGTACAACCTAACCACATACTTTCTTTAATGGGCAAGTACAACCCAACAAGAAAATAAGAAAGAAGAATATGAAAGTTTCTAACTTCAATTTAAAATTATTTTGCTCTCATAACCCTACTACAACAATATTACGGTAAGTGAATTTAAATGTAAGAAAGCGAGCTCACTTCAATTTATATATAAAATTGAATGCAATGATATAACATGGAAGATGTATATAATGCAAGAGAATGCTAAAACTATTTGATCTAAATATAATAACTTGAAATCAAGGTGATTTAATTTATGATTTTAAATATAGCACAATAATGATTTGAAACTTGAATCAATCACTTGTTAGAAAGAGATAGAGTTTTCTAAAAAATCAAATAAAAATGAAATCCTAATCACATAAACTCAAATGAAACCTCTTTTTAAAAGGAATATCAGTTATACAAAGTATGAGACTATTTAAGAGAAAAAAAAAACTTGCAACTTACTAGTGTTCATGAACTAATTATCACAACATAAGTTTCACTTAAGCATAAATAAAAATAAAGCGAAGAGAAGAGTTTGCAAACACAAAACTTTAATCAAAACCAAACAAAGCTTTCAACCAACTTGAGAAAATGTATGAATATATGTGTTAAGCACAAATGAAATTAACCAAATACCCAAGAATCTTAGCCCAAGAAAGAAATCAGGGTCTCACACAAGAGTATCAATAAAATAAATTAAAAGACCTTTGAATAGCTTTCAGCAAAGAGGGATTTCCACCAAGCCACTAATTTATTTTGTACAATCTTCAAGCCAATCACTTGTAGGTTGGAAGATGAAAGACGAATGAAGAGATTAGCACTTGATTGACCAAGAAAGGATCTCCAAAGGTTTTGCAAGAATTCGACCAAGATAGAAATTTTTCAATGAGAGATTTTTTCAAGAGAAATTAACCTAGTATAAGAGACATTATTTATATGACAAGGGTCAAGAGGGTCAGCCAAGAGGAGGAAAAATAAGAGGGAAAATCATTTCAAATTAATTTAAGCATAAGTCGATTAAAATAAAATTATTTTGCATGATTGAATGATTCAACCAAGAAGAGATATGAGGGAATTTAATATAGAAGGTTGGTTTAATTTAAAAATTAATTTGAAATTCAAATTGTATAAGAGGGATTTTGGCCAAGCCAAAGAAGTGGGAAAGTTTAACTAGTAAATGATTCAATTTAAATCAATTAAATTAAATTAATTTAGCATGATGAAGAAAATTGATAAAAAGGGGATGTAGAGAGAAAATTAATTTAGAAGGAAATTTAAAGTTCTCAATTCATCATATGACCTAATTTTTAATAAAATTAAGAAGTTAATGCTTATGTGGGTTGGTCAATAGAGAGAGAGAGAGAGAGGGGGAGAGAGAGAGAGAGAGAGAGAGAGAGAGAGGAGAGAAGAGTTTGAATTATTACCAAATAAGTCATGACAAAGTTTATTTTCCAAGTGAAAAAGTGAATAACTCTAATTTTGATTAATTTAAATTAAGCATGATATATGGTAGGCCAAAATAAAGTTTCCATGATGGCATTTAATTAGTATTTAATGCAATATCATGGAATATTCAATCAATTCATCTTGATTGAGTGAATGAGGGAAAGATATAATTCTAGAACATTTTAAATTAAATCTTAGGAATTATTAAAATTCGGCCAAGCTACTTTTCTGAAGTAGATTAGATTTATTTTAATGTACTAAATTAAAATTAATTGATGATGGATCATATCTTAGGAGAGTTTAAATTAATTTTTTTAAGAGATTAATTTGAATTTGAATAATGAATAGTTGGCCAAAAGAGGTTTCTAAAAATAGAATTTTTATAAAAGGAAAGAAGATAATTCTATAGTTTATTTTAATTGAATTTGATTTAACCCAAATAAATTTAAATAAATTTAAATTTGTTCAATTAGAGTAGAATAAGATCAGCCATAAAGATTCAATAAAAAGCTAAGTTCAAATTTGCACATGTAATCAAGACAATATTTAATTTAAATTCAAAATAATTCAAATTAAAGATTCTAAATAGATGAATTTTTAATTTATAAAAAAATGGGATAATTATGAAAATAATTTGAATATCTCGCACATAATTTATTTATCAAATAATCATGAAAAAATTGGACAAAAAGATGTAGGATGAAAAATAGGATAGGAGAGAGAAAATAAGCATAATAAGAGAAAGAAAAATATTATAAATAATAATTTCAAGATAATTTGATTTTATGCATGTAATAAATGGATAATGAATATATTTTTGCATGGAAATAGTTTAATGAGATGTGAACTTAATTTAACTTGCATGGAAGCACAATAAATGCAACATGCTTTATGCATTTAGTTCACATTATCCAATAAATAAATAATTTTAAAGAATAAGTGTAAATATAAAATATAATGTTTATGGATAATTTAAAATAGATTATTTTAAAATAAATGAATTATTTATTTATTTTAGTGAGCATTTAATTTGCCTTAATATAGTTATTCCTAGAAAAATTCTCACTCAGTTTATGTCCAAAAGCTTTAGCATTATGATATAACTGAAGACCAAGGAGCTGAAGAATTTTTCGTGCACACTTAAATTTAAACTGATTAGTAGCATCAAAAATATAAATTTATCATCAATATAAATTTTTATTAAGAATGACATTAATAATGATTAATGTGAATAATTTATCCAGTAAAAATTAATTAGTTCTTATTACTCAAAGTTTATTATCATCAAATCAAATGATGAGATACAGAAGGTTGACAACTAAACTCAAAAAGACCAACTCATTTAGTTGGCAACTCCAAAGAGCAACACTTCATATGGCTGACGACAATGGTGTAAGATCGACACCCCATGAGGTTGGTGACTAAGAAAAGGTCAATTCTCCTAATTGGAAAGTTAATGTTTACTCTCAAAAAGGATGACTAATGCACAATGTGACTATGTATGAAAGGCATTTAATCAGTGACTTAAAATATTGTAAGTCACATGCATAATTATTCATACAACAATAAGTGAGTACCTACTCAAAGAGTTATAAGTGGAGTTATTCATGCATCAATGAATGAGTATCAATCTAAGAAGCATACATAAACTTACTATGCTAATGTAACCACCCAGGGAGGTTCTTTCTATTAATTGATGCCTCAAGATATTCTAAGTCATTAGCCAAGTTATTCAAATATCAATAAGAGAATATCATCCTTGTGAGTATTCACAGAATAGATTTGCTGAAGCAACTATTTAGAGAAGATTCTCACAAATATTCTAGGTCATGGGTGGAGTATTCATGCATCAATAAGCGAGTACCAATCCAATGAGTGTACACCAGCTCGCAATACCAATGCGACTAGCTAGGGAGGTTCTTTCTATTGATCAATAATTCAAAATATTCTAAGTTATAAACGAAGTTATTCATGCATTGACTAATAAATATTAGCTCATTGGCAAAGCATTAATTCAACAATACACAATAATAAATAAAATTCAGTTGCTACTTAGATAAGTATACTCAACTAAAAAGACACTTGTATTCAATCTTGATTTTTATTTCATATAAATTTTTTATAATTAAGCGAGTAAGATACAAGCATTATACTTGACAAAAGAAATAATTATAAAAAGACAAAATAAAGAAAGTAAGAATATATCAACTCATGATATCCTCGTCGTCTTCATCATCAAAGTCTGATAGTGCAAATACATTGGAGATGTCCAAAGACATGGCATCCAAATGATCGTGTTTCACCAAATTGATAATAATAAAGTTGGTGCTACCTTTGAACTTCCGCTGTAGAAGCTCATGGTACTCATCAAAATTGAGAAACCTAGTGAACTCAGCTTTTTTCTTCTGAAACTTCTCTATATGATAAGAGAGTTCCTTCTCCAATTCTGTTTTCACCTCCACATGGCAAGTAAGCTTCATAGTTGCTCTTTCTCCTCCTATTGGTAAGCAACCTTAGCATGAAGATTCTTATGCTTGGCTTAAAGAGATGTTATCTTATTCTTCTTCAAACTCGTCAGTTTAGGCTTATTAGCATAGGTATTCTTCATCTTCTTAAAAATTTTTTGGTAGACTTCCCATATTAGTTGCCACGCCATTGCCTGAGTGATCATATCAATATGTGGCAGGCGAGCATTAGGAAGGTCACCCAAGAGATTATTGAAATTCTTCGAGAAGATGGAGGAGATAAGATTTATAGGCTTCATGGGTAGGCTCACACAAGTTTGAAGGATAGTTATTCCCCAAGCCTTCGCCTTGCTCTTCCGCTTCCTCAAACTCACTATCCTGCTAGTGACTGTAAGCAGTTAAGCTTGTTGCTCTCTTTCTAGACTTTTTGGAAGTGGTTCTTGGCCCTGCTTCATCAGTGATCTTAGTGGGAGTGGCACTCGGCTCCCCTTCCTCTTTTACCTCCTCATCAATCTCAAGAGAGGTTGGGTCCTCGCCGCTAACCACTTACTCACTTATCTCACTCTTGCCCTCCTCAAGGAATTGAAGCATGTTAGGGATAAGCTTGAGGGTAGCTGTAGTCACCTCTCCTGCAAGTAAATAAGAAGAAGATGAGTCACCAAAGTTACATAATGATTAATGGGTAGAAAGAGAAGTATTTACCAAGGACAGTGGAAACCATGCTAAAGAAGAGATAAAAATAAGTATTCAGGGTATGACTCTACAATTTTGTTATGACCTCCTACTTCTGCACACTAGGCTTACCAAGCTTGGTTTCCTTACTAGATAGTTATGGAAATGGAACAGTTGACACTGACCACTCTTACACGCTCTTCATAAAAGAAGATATGAATGCCTCATTTGTACCTTATTTGGTAGACCATGAATTTTCAGCAAAGTCATTAAAAAACTATATGTTCTTATCTTTGTGGCCTTTAACCATGAATGCTCATCAGAAGAGGCCTAGGCTCTATGAAATGCCCTCTTCTTGCAAGCACAAAATGAAAATAGTGATGTCCGTCATCGAGTTTTGAAGGATTTAGGTTGGCACCACTCCAAATAAATCAAGAATATCAATCTAGTCGTGGGGGTGAGGAAGCCTGAACCCCTTCCTAAATGGGCAACTGAAATGCATAACTTATGCATCCTCCGAGTTGAGGTGCTTTGACCACTCACATGGTGAAGTTAAGATTAGCATCGTAGTATCCATAAAACACAGAGGTCGTGATAGAAGATCTTAACTCTTGGACCTTTTTTTGCTTTGGGCCTAATGAAAATTTGAGGCAGCCTTCTTCAACAAATTTATACTTGCTTATAATGAAAATGAGAGCAAGATCTACTGGCAAAGAGGTTCTACTTGCTAGTCTTAGAAGAGCAATAAAATTTTAGCTACTATAGTTAGAAAGAATTTATAGATGTGGTAAGAAAAGTGTGGTAACACGAGCATCATATCAAACATGAAGTGAAGGAATAATTACTTGAATCCTACAAATATCTCAAGTGACAGAAGCTACATAAAAATAATTAATGTGCAATAGTAATAAAAAATTAAGCAGTGTTTGTGAGAAGAAAAAAATACAAATTGTTTATTATTTTTATTCTTATGGGAAAAAAGTACAATAGACTCATTATAGCCCTAATACATCATTTGTTTTAGCAATTTTACTATAGGGTCAGAGTGTTAGTCCTCGATGAGTACACCTTTCTCACACATATAACCAAATAAAAAATCTTTGTCGAAAAGAAGAAGATAAATTATTTATGACTTAATTGAGTTCTAAAGCAATGTAATCTCAACCCTCGTGGTTGAGAAGTCATGCTAGTACTCCACTTCTACGCACTATTGTTGTTGTGATTCTAGCTTCAACTATGATTGTAGCTCGCATATCTTTTATTGGGATGAGTCTAGGGCTTCACTTAGGAGGGCAACCTCCCCTAGTAGAGTGGTAACCTTAAAGGAGTATATAAATACTCATCATTCTCCTCTATGCTATCCTCCAGCCGTCGAATAGACATTCCCTTTGTAGACTTGCTGCTATCTCTATGAGTTGGAGAGAGAGAAAACTCATCATCATTTCTTTAATGTCAGCTGAGGTGAAGTTATTCACATAGATAGGAGCATCAGTAGTTGCTCCCAGTTGTTGCGAACTCTCCAAGAAGTCCACATGTGGTGCCACAAATTCAATTTACAACAAAGCTAGAGTCACCGCTAGTCAGCGAGAAAGAAATTCATTAAAGACTCAAAAAAGAATTTCAATAAAGGGACTTGGTCTAGGTTTGAACCTTGAGAATGGAAGCCACCTATTGAATAAGTGGAATTCCTCTTTTCTGAAAGTGGCTTAGCCATGGAAAGGTGAAGTGACTTTATGAAGCTACCCAAACTATAAAAGAAAATGACTTGGAGGGCCAGTGCCAAGGCTTGAACATTAATCATGCTTAGCTACGATGAAAGAAGAAAATAAAAGATGTGGATTAAAAAGACACATAGTACATGATAATAGGCAAATCTCACCTCAACAAGGCATTCCTCTACATCCGCCTTTATAGTAGTCATCTAACCATTCAGCTCACCAGTACCTTCCTATACTGAATCAAAGGTAACTCTTCTTCTCCTTTTTCTTCTTTAGGTAGTTGCATACTCACGACAACCCATTCTTTAGCATGATGAGTGCTAGATTCTCCTTGTAGGTTTGAGAAAGTGGTCAAAGCCATAGTTTCCATCGTTGTTGGAGCTGATATGTTCTATGTGACCACGAGAATGGCAGTGACCTCTTTCTACTTCTTTGCTTTCTTTTTTGTTTTTTGAAGTCCTGTTTACAAAGTTGTAGTATTAATGTCATCATGAGGCTTCTTAGCGTTCATGGAGATTATGTTTTCTTAACTTTTGTAGACTCAACCATTAAAAGCAGGATGGTTTAATTTTATGAGTAGCTAAAGAAATGCTAAAGAAGAAAGAAAGATCCATTTATAGACTTTAGTGTATTGAGAAATATGATCAATCAAAAGGTCATGTGAACTCTTAATTATTTCATAAATTTTCTCAGATCATTAAAAATTTACACCTAATCATTCTATTCATTCTTGACTTTTTTGTGAGGCACTTCTATAAGGAGTAGAAGAATTAGGGAGCTAATTTTATACCCAAAGTAGCAAGCAAACGCAAACAACCTGATAAGTCTATTTATCAAGATAAGTGTACTCAAATAAAGGGTACTCAACAACCAAAAACCAAAAAGGTGTGTTTGATAAGGGAAGGTCAACTTGATCTCATGAGCCAAGAACTTAGAGAATAATGACCCAGAGAACAAGTCACTGACAGTAGGCGAGTTCTTAAAGGAATGAAGCATCTACTTTTCTAAGCCCCATGTGGTGTTTATTTTTGAGATGTGGGACACCACACAGATCTTAGGGGGGGGGGGGTACTTATTGAAGAGATCGGGTACAACATTAAGGAATGGTGCACTATCTCAAAAGATAGAAATCACCACCCTATAAAGGACCAAATCACTTAATAAGGATTCCTAAGGCATGATGGGTCTTCGAATATACCAGAGATTTTTCCCCTACTTTACATGAAAAAGTAAAGTAGGGTTTATTTTAAGTCGAGTTCATTAAGTTCCCTATGGAGGAAAGCCCCCATAGTAAATTACATCCTAGGGAATGGAATTCCCTAAGAATACTCTCGGTCAAAGTAAAAATTAAAGTCTCCAAATATTTAAAGGCCGGACTATCAATAAATTAGTTATATTTCAAAAAATCAAGTGTAAAAACTCAAGGAGAAGACTTATTATAGAAGCCAAAAAAATGATTATGGAATGTTCTTGCTATTAGGAAACCTAGTGAGCATTCCAGCCTGTCCTATAATTGGGCTTTATAATTTTTAAATTGAGAAGATCAATTTAGTTAAAGTTAACATTTTATTAGAAAGCTAGGACTTATAATCCAACAACACAAGATTGTGAAGAAGCCTAAGAGGTGAGGATTTATGCTAGTAGCCCGAAGAAAAAGTCAGATCCTAAATCTAGAGAGCTTTAGCATAAGCTGAAGCATGACCTAAATCTAAGCGAAGAATGGGTATATGTTTTACCACCATAATAGAGGATAAACCACCCGACTATTGGGCTTATAACCATCTGGAGTGGCAGCCAGCTAACTCCTCCTACATTTTAAAACCATATAGATGAGTCAAATGATTTCCCAAGATAGTTAGGTTGTTATTATTTAGAAAGAGACTAAGTCCTTAAATCTACTCCCTAAGAGACTAGAGCATGAGTGGTATGAGCAATGACATAATCTAATGAGAAATCTTTTCAAATTTTATTTGTATTTGACACTTCATTTTGACAAAGGACTTGGGATTTTCATGTCAAAATGCATGATGAAATGGATTATTGACCAAATTTGAAGATAAGAGGGTGAAGCTCTATCAGTAGGAGTTGCTCTCATAGGTCAAGCAGTTCCCATGCGTGTAAGAATGGAGGCCCTCATTTTTGCAAGAGTTGTAGAAGATGCATGCATGATATTAGACATACAACCATACAGCTAAGAGGTTGCTAATTCTTTTAATTATCTTGATTTAATGCCTAGGCTTTATGGGGAGGTTATGAGTTATAAAAAATTTTAGTTATAAGTTATAGTTGGGTAGAAAATTTATTTTTCCCTAAGAGCCTAATCGCATCCAGGCCATACAACAAACATCAATCAAGTAAGAAACTAAGAAAAGGCATACCATTTCTAATGAAAAAAGTTAAACATAACATCAAACAATTTTATAACTAGCACAAAAGAATAAAAGACCAGTGCGATCGAGTGCCATCGTACAACCCAAAAAGAAAAAAATGGGTAGCTGAGCTTTACCCTTATACAACCCAGAATATAAAAGATTAATTTATAATTTACAAATGATAAATGCTATGGGGGGTCTTCAAGTCTTCATGTCATCATGTATCTTCCTCCTTTGATTTGGTTTTTGCTCCACTCCAAAGGCATAACATGGCCTCCTACGACAAAGCCTTCTAGCCAATGCTCATCCTTATCCCCCCCCCCCCATAACA
This sequence comes from Cymbidium sinense, assembly GCA_021442155.1. Classification (NCBI taxonomy): domain Eukaryota; kingdom Viridiplantae; phylum Streptophyta; class Magnoliopsida; order Asparagales; family Orchidaceae; genus Cymbidium; species Cymbidium sinense. The sequence goes on from CM038230.1 coordinate 52,576,574, forward strand.
CTAATCCTAATTCCTACTATAAAATTATATTAAAAATAAGAAAATTAAATCTAACTACATCTATAAAATAGATGTTAGCTAAACATACATACAACCCAAGCAGTTATATTTATAATTTGGGCTTAACACCCTACACATGGTAACCAAGCCCACCTATCTTAACTTGGATTTTGCTTAGGGGTTTAAGATACTTGCAAAGAGAGCATTTATGTTTATTTTTCAACGGCCCCTTAAGCATAATCCCCTGCAAAAAAATATGATTAGGCTAATAATGGCCTACCATCCAGTCTATGTAGCATACACCCTAACATCTAGTCTAAAATAATGCATACCAAAATAAAACATACATCACACCATGCTCCATCCTAACATAAAGCTAGAAGTGGTGACTTAATCTAATGTGTGTGTATTAAGGCTTGTGTGGTATGTCCTAACTAGGCATTAAGGTTAAGATTTTCTAAGTGTGAAATGATGTTTAATCACAGGAGGTTGATTTTATTTAAAGTGATTTAATTGATTTAAGAATTTAACTTAGTGTTTTCTTTTATTTCATATGGCCTACACTTAGCATTTAAGTGTTGTAAAGAGAAGAAAAGAGGTTTCCCACTTTCATCCCTACCTTAAGCCACTTTCTAGAGCATGTTGATTTAATTTGATTCTCTTTAGTGATTGGCTTATTACACATTTTACACTAATCCTAAGTTTAAGTTATCTTTAAATAATTCTATTCAATGTGAAAGGCTTTTTAAGATTAATCTAATTGAAATAATATCACATGACACATGCTAAATCATTCCTTTCCATCACATGTAACATGCATATGATATTAAATCCTAAATATACCTACACATGCAATATATATCTTTTAGCACACTTTAAATGAAAGATGCATATGTGTATTTTGTAGAAAATGGGATTTTCATTCATTAGCTACATGCACATTCAAGTGTATAAATGTTTTAAGCAAGTACTTCACCATTATTAAACCAAGGGAGTGAGGTAAAGGCCTCCTTGGGGCTACTTAAAGTCTTGTGTCCCCAGAATGTCTAGACTAGATAAACCCACTATTCTTGAATACACATGAATGTACAAATGACTATAAGAATGGAAAATCATGCAAAAGTTATATTTTTATTCAATTGAAATATTTATGCATATGGATTAAAGTTTTATCCAAATTCTAATGTAAAAATACACATAAATAAAATCAAAATAAGTACTTGTCATTGTTAACCAGGGAAGTGAGGTAATCAAATGACCTCCTTGGGGCAAACTAAAGCCTCGTGTTCCCCGGATGTTCGAACTATATATTTATTAACATTCAAGTACATGTAAAACTACATATGAATTAAAGAAAAGAAAGCTTCATTCCATATACTTAGGCTATAATCACTTGCATATCCTATGTTTTTATAACTACCATTAATAACATATATAATCATTTGCTTATAAGCTTTTGGAAAATATATATGGATTTAATAGTGATAATAGCCACACATATTATAAATTAAATCAACACATGCAAGCTTGACATAAGAAAAAATCATTTGATTTAATTAATTTTGAAAAGATGAATGTATGATTTCAAATGACATACAACATTTAACATGATCAGAAAGGAATAAATAAACATAAATATGTGATTTCATTCAATTAAATTAATTTCAAGATCATAAAGCATCTAAAGAAAAAGGCTAATCAAATTATCATAATTTCAATGAGAAATTGGTAAAACTTTAATTAAGTATATGATTTTTAATGAAAGTAAATTAATTTTTAATTTTAAGTTGTGAAATAAAAATTAATTAATTACTATATTAATTTGTTTTAATTTTTATGATTGCAATCATTAATAATTAGGTTAACTAAAATTATACTACAAATGAAGGTTAACCATAATAAATGTCATTGAACACAAAAAATCATGAAAAGGTTAATTTAGCCACAATAACTTTTTGTTAAATAGTGACAAATGACCCCAAAAGACTAATAATTAGTGGTTTGATTGTTTTAGATCAAGATTAGATAATTAACCCCAGTGATTCTCTAATTAGTAACCAATAAATCCCAATTAGGAGGCGAGTTCATCCCCAAATAATTTTAAAAAATTTAGGATTAATTGATTAATTAATTAGGCAGTAATTAAGGTAATTAATTTTGTAATTAAACCTTAATTGATCTCTAATTACTACTCGAAATCAATTAAGGAAATTTTTAGTAAATTTATCTCTGAAATTCCTTCAAAATGAATATGTATTTGCATTTTTATGATTTTTCTATCATTTTTTATGATTTTTTAAAGTTTCAGTTAATTTAAATGATTTTTCACAATTTTTATAAAGTCCATTAATTTATTTTCATTAAAATAGACCATTTGAGCTTCAGAATGAAAAATCTCCTAATCCAGAAATCCTTTTGACTTGAAATTTTTATGGCAGGTGTATTTTAACTTCAATTTCAAATCAATCTAATGCGTATTTTTAGAGTAATTGATGAAATTTGATTTTCACTAAAACTACAATTAAGTTCAAAATATTCAATAAAATTTAGAGATTTTAGATTTTTTGGATTTCTCTCAAAAAGATGAATCCAACGAGCCCTTATTTGTAATTTTTAGTTAAGTGATTTATTTTCTATAAATTTGTAAACTTCTAGGTGATTTAATAAATTTTTAAATCATCGCAGCCCATCATTGGTGGCCAGCATATCGCTGATTGGCCAAACGCATCGCAATACATGCGTAAAACCGTGAAATGAGTTTTTTTCGTAGATGGGATAGTCCACCAAATGGATACCGTCAAATCACAAGTGGAAAAGACCATATGATAGCAGAAGCAGATGGATGAACAATGAAAATGAGAGGAGTTTTAGGATTTTTGTGAAATCTGAATGAAATCTCATCCGAATGGGCTTGTTTTTACATCAATTCACACCAGAAAACTTTTAATTTCATATTGAGACTATATATAATAAAAAATGCAAGGGTTTTCTAAGGAAATTCCTACAATCGTGCAAGAAGAAGATTTGGAATAGATCTAGACCTTTGTCTCCCTTTGTAATGATGTATTCACCAATGATCGTCGCTTCCTCTCCGGAATTCACTTGATTTTGATGGTTTTCACTCCATAACAAAGTGGGAATGGTTGTGGGTTGGTTTACGAGCTCTAGGGGAGTGAAATAAAGGTAGGAGGACAAATTTTTAGGCTTCTTTTTTCCTTGTTCTTGGTTTTGGCCGAAAATCCCCTTTCATGGTGATTTTTGGCTCTTAGTGGATGTCCTATGGCTTGGGGTGGTTGGGAATGGCACGAAATCATCCTAAGTGGCTTCACTTGAGTGGAGGAAGGTGTGAGAATGTAGCCAAAGTAAGGGGAGTGGGAGTCTATGCTTACCAAGTGTTCCAATGAGGGAGGTGAGGTGAATTCACCTCCCCATGACTCATGGCTGACCCAACCACCTCTTGGGTCAGGTTGGTCAGTGTCCTTGGAGCCTAGTTGGACCAATGGATGAGTGCCAAGTGACCAAAGAAGAGAAATGACCATTTACATAGGTGTTTTGTCTTATGTGATACCCTTATCCCAAAGGTAGACTAGTCATTTGGCATTAGATTTGATTTAAGCAGATTTGAAATGAGTCAAAAGTGAGTTCGACCAAATTTCATGTCATTTGGGGTTCATTTGGTTAGGTTTGACTCAATTTGACCCATTTGGGTCAAATTGGGGCAAAATGGGTTAGGTTGACCAATTGGTCAAATTGGGTCAAACCATGGGTTAGGTCAAGTTCAAATGACTATTTGGAGAAAATTGTATATTTTGGTTTGATTTAATTAGGATTTAATTTAGGTTTAGTCTAATTTGACCCTTTTTGTCAATTTGGGTCAACTTGTGTCAACATGGCCAATTGAGCTAGGTTTGGCTCAATTTAAGGTCAAGTCATGTTTAAATGTTGATTTTAGGTTGATTTGAATATTTTGTTTCAATGGATTTGTCTTAGGTTGCAATTTGGCTAGTTTGGGTTCATATAGGCTAAAGGGTTGACTTGGTTTGACCTAATTTATAGTAATTGATCATCCTAGGGTGATCAACAATCATGACATAAAATTTGGATTGGCTTATTTGGATTGAATTGGATTTTGGTTCATGTAGGTCAAATTGGCCACTTTGGGTCAAATGAACCAATTGGATTTAGTTAGCTTGATTTTGGGTTGAGTTTGATTTAGTTGAGTTTATATATGAATTTGAGATTGATATGTAAATGCAATTGCAATTGGTTTGGATTCAACTGAGTTTTGGTTCATTTGAATATTTCAAGTTAAAAGGGCTAACTTGGGTTTAACTTGGGTTGACTTGAGTTTGGTTTAATAATTATAGATTTCATTTATATTTGAATAGATGATTGAAGGAATGATTGATTCAAGATAAAATCCATTGATTTTGGCTTTATTTAGATGGGTTTTGGCCAAGTTTAAGGAAATGGATTTAAAGGGTTTAAATTGGGTTTTAATTTGATTTTGGATTTGGTTTTGGTTATTTGAATATATATTTCATTTATATTTGAGAAGATAATTGAAGGTACAATTGATTTATAAGAAAATAAATTGAGTTTGGATTGAATTGGATGAAAATTTGGCTAAGTTCATGAAGGTTGATTCATATGAATTAGGAAAGATTTGGGAGTTTAAATTTGATCTTGGGTTTCAATCATTTGGAATTGAGTTTGGACTTGGATTCAGATTTGAAATTGAGCTTGATTGTAGATCTAATAGAGTGAATCTAATTGGATTTGGGTTGAGGCTACAAGGTAGGTAAATTTTCCCTAAGTCTGAAAGCACAGCCTGATCCTATGATTAATCGTTCTAAACCTCTAGGCTTAGGTTAAGTGTTCACCTAATCTCTATAAGTGTCTTATGACTAAAGAAACCTTAGTGTTAGAAGGTTCCTAGGCCTATGAAGAGGAGGTTGAGAACTCACTCCAAAAGTGAGGTCAACACCACATCCTTACTCACATAATCGTTCGACGATGGGCTACTTATCCCCCATCAACTAACAAATCTATACTTGCTCGCATGTATACCCGCCATCAGCTTAGGTGAAAATCCACTTATACTAAGTTTACCTTATATATACTTTCTATGTATGATTACCCCTTACTATTATAAAATGGCGACTCCTTTCTTACAATGGGACCTTTTGACTCTTTCTTTAGATCCCTATTCTTTGTACTTAAATTTTTAGCAATAAAGATTATTATTGTCTGTGCACTTTTTTGCATTTTAGTCTTCCAACTTGTAGTCTTTTTTGTCCAACTCTATTTTCTAAGTATCTCAGAAGGTTCTTCCTTTATCCACAGATAAATTATATTCAACATAAAGTGCTAAAGATTTAGGAGATTAGGGGATACACACCCATAAGCAGCACTTACACCACATTACCTCAATTAGTGGGAAGACTAAGCTAAAGGGGGAAGGGATAGGTTTTGAAATTCTACCCTCTATGGGTTACTAATCTTTGTTTCTTGATTCAAACACAAAAAGTGGGATGAGATGAGTAGAATCCATCTATAATTATTCCACAAAAAATTGGATTAGTTTATTAACCCCATATTCCATGGGTGAGCTTGGTGGCTAAGCTAATTTAATGGCTTCAAGATAATGAGGCGTGGCTGGTTTTTCTCATCTTAGCTCGAGGAAGGTGTTACAATAGCCCCCTTGCATTTGGAATGGCTCTCCTTATAAATGGCCACATGACCATAGATTTCCATGGATTATCCAAGGCTAAACCATGGTTAATTGCTTAAATCAACTAGCTAGAAGATTTAAAATGGTGATAGGAAGTTAAAGAGTAGGCAATTAAAGTTCTGGTGGGATGGAATGACAAATGTTATTAATTTTCAACTATCTACTTTAACTCCATTAATTTTATATTTAAATTAAATTTTATTCATATAATTTTATTAAATTATTAAGTCAAATATAATGGGTCAGTTGGTTCTTATGGATAAACATTTAAAATTTTCTAATAAAAATTTAGAGTAAATTGGGTAAAATGCCCAAATTATCCCATTTGACTCAAATGGGACAAGTTCACCCATTTGGTCATGTCAAATGAACTTTCATGAAACTATAAAATAATATTTATCACTCATTTATATATTCACTTTGAGGGTTTGAAGTGATTCTATCATTTAGTACATCAAATTTTATCATAAACTTGAGTGTTGCTGTTATGAATCAAAAGTGAACATGTTGGCCTATTTGATTAAATTGACCACCATAAAGGTCAAATTAATGTTGGTTGAACTAAGAATTTATTAATGAAATTTTTGGATATAGTCTCTTTTAAATATTTGATTCGATAACATGATTAGGTTAGTTTAATCAATCACCAAAGACAAATGTTGGACTTAATATTATATCCTTTCCTTTGGCCATTTAAGCTTAAGCCATGAATAAATTGGCTCTGATGATGTATAAAATATGTTTATGATATTAAGAGGAGTTCACTTGTAAAATTATTCTAATTAATTTAGAGGTTAGGGATAATTTGGTCATATTAACTTAATTGGGTCAATTGGCTTGATTTAGGTGTAACTGATCTAATTGATGGATCTAATATTTTAATTATAAAATTTTTACCAAGTGAAAAAATTCATTGGCTAATTTTGAGGGGTCAATGATAATTTTATGGAATTTGTGTTCAATTTGAACTTGAGGTTGACATAGCTTGGAATAAGTTTGACTTTTCATTGGCTAATTCTGAGTGGTTAATGATACGTTTATGAAATTTGTGTTCAATTTGAGCCTGAGGTTGACATAGTTTGGCATAAGTTTGACTTTATTAATCTTTAGTCAACCAAGTATGTGTTTATGAATTCTAGTGATTATTTGATTCGTAACCATGCTACAAACATTTTTTAAGTTGAATAACTAGATTGATTAACATTTTATGTTGAGTGGGATAGTTATCTGGTTTAGGACCTAAGTGGGTAATCGATTCGACCATGGCTCAGATCTTCCAAATTAATTTTAAGAATAACTAAGATAATTATTAAGGGCTCATTATCAATTATATAATAATTAGGACAATGAGATAGATTGATTCCCCAAATTCACCACTTACATTCACTGGGGAATGGCTGAACCCTAATAGTCAAAGAGACCTACCCTATGGCTAGCTAAAGCCAAACCTATAAGGTGGGGAAGAATTGCAAGTGACCTTACTACTTGCTATGTGTTTATTAAAGTCAACCTGATAGGATTGATTAGGTCAAGACTCTTGATACTTTAGAAATATATAAACTAGGTCCTATTGATATTTGTTATGGCAACAAGACTTGACTAACTTTTAAAATCCATTTTTTATTTCGTTCTCCTCTAATTCAAAGCATAGAGTAAAACTAATGTTTGGATCATGATGAGCTTGTGGTGGTTTTAATACTCTAATATATAATAAGATAATATATTTTTTTTGGACTAAACTTATCAATTTTAAAATTTTAATTATCTATAGTGGCTTTGAAACTCCACATTCCTATTGAAATGGATAAGAGCTAAATGCCCATAGTTGGATGGAGTCATGATTACATAATATTAGTTGAAGATTGTTTTGGAGTATAGTTGTCAGAGAAAAAAAAGTTAATCAGAAAAAAAAATTTATGTCAAATATTACTTAATCTCAAAGAGAATTTTGTTTGGTTATGTTATATGAAATTCACATGAGGAAGAGAATAGTATTGTCAACAATTGTGTAATAAATGAACTAGTTTCCATGATATGTAATTTTTCACAATTACAAGTTAATGTTGAAAATCTTAGTACATATGATATAGAAGGATTATTGAAGGATACTTTTTGTTCCAATAATGTCCCCTTAAATTTAGTGGATGAACATGATAAGCATCATGTAGAACCATCAAATGATTATGCAAACTTTTAAAAATTAAATGAAGATGTTAATTCAAAGTTATATTTTAGGTGCAAGTTATTCTTAAAATTATTATTTATATTACACTTATTTTGTTTGAAATATTTATACTCTTAGCTTGCAAGATCTTTTGATACATTACTAAAGTTATTGGTCAAGACCTTCCTTTAAAAGACTTCATTGCCTAAGAACATATATGGGGTTAAAATATTAATAAAAATATTTGATCTTGGATTAATAAAGATAAATGTATTTCATAATGATTGTATGCTCTTTTTGAGAGATAAATTTAATCAAGAGATATACCATATTTACTGTTTTTTAAAATGAGCTATTAACTAGAAGAATAAAGTTATTAAAAAAATTTAATTGAGTCATTTAATGTTGTTTGTTATTTTTATTGATTCTAAAAATTTAAAGATTACTTAAAAAAGATGCTAATGAGATGATTTTGCATGGTAAGCACATAAATAAAAATAACTTGTTAGACTCCATGTTGGAGAAGCCTAGAAATTATGTGATGCTTAGAACCTTAAATTAGCTGACTATTAATGGTTAAATCCTTTAAAGATTATAAGTAGTTCATATAATATTTGACCCATACTTTTGGTTCCTCATAATATGCATCCTTAGATTAGAATGAAATAAATTTATTTCATTATATTAAAAATTATTTCAAGAAAGGAAAGTGTAGAAAAAGGATATTAATGATTATTTCCAACCATTAATTTTAGAGTGTTGTTAACTATGCCCAAAATTTAAATTTTATGATGGTGCAACATGATAAATTTTTATATATGAGCATTATTATAGTTTATTATTTTATATTTTCGCATATAATTTGTTATCTAGGTAAGCTCCTTTTTCTAGCAGGTCATGAGATATGCCTTTTTCACACTCGATCGGGTTACTATTCAATTAGATTCCCATGATTTTAGTTGCTTTTCTTTATGGATACTTCTACCTATGCTAGGGTTTTACTTATCAATACCTTGGTCAATAAAACTACCCCTGATAACATTATAAAACTCATCGTCTCTCAAGCTTATCATGATAATTTTAAAGAGGGAATAGGTAATGGCTTTATCAAGTGAGCTAATAGGAAGAATAAAAAATTGACCTTATTTCTATCTGATATAGAAACCACATTGCTATTTGAGCTTCTCAAGTTCAACCTTATTGACAGGTTTACTTGAAAGCACCCCAAAAAAGTTGTGATAAGAAAACATTTAGATATTTAAAGCTGATTGGTAAGTGGAGTGTTGATCTTCTTGATGGTAGGCACGTTGCTATTAAGCTAAACAAGGAAGAGGATTATGTAAGGATTTCTATCAAATAAATGTACAGCATTAGTAATGTCTCAATGAAGGTTCTAAAATGGACACTACCCTTTGACTATAGTGCTGAGCCACCTATAGTTCCAGTTTGGATTAAATTCCCCAACCTTAAGTTATAATTATTTAATAAGCATATACTATACTCACAAATTACTATTTTTAATAAACCTTTAAAGTTGGACTTACTTACATTTAATTTTTCTTAACCCTTAACTACTAAGGTGCTAGTTGAGATTGACATCATAGATCAATATGTAGAGGAAGTATGGATTAGTTATTATCAATTTATTGTAATTGAGCAAAATTCATATTATTGTAGTCATCATTTCGAGAATTGCTTATAGCTCACCTTGAACTAAGGAGTAAACAATCTGATAAGAAATAGGAGAAAAGGAACCCATTGGATTCTAGTATGATAGACAATAGATAATTGGAGAATAATTAAACAAGACTTCAAGATTACCTACCCTCCACAAGCACTCCAGCTATGTAGAATAAGAGAGAAGAAACTCACTTTAGAGAAAGAAACACCCAATTAAACTACATTGACTAATATTATGGCCAATGATGGGAATACTACTTAGTTTCCTATCACCTACCATTGAATTCTAGTATGATAGACAATAGAGAATTGGAGAATAATTAAACAAGACTTCAAGATTACCTACCCTCCACAAGCACTCTAGCTATGTAGTAGAAGAGAGATGAAACTCACTTTAGAGAAAGAAACACCCAATTAAACTACATTGACTAATATTATGGCCAATGATGGGAATACTACTTAGTTTCCTATCACCTAGATTATGAATATTGATATTATAATAATAGACGTGGAAGGAGTAAAAGATCAATAATTAATGGATAATATTTAGTCACTATCAAATATAGAAAATGGCAATAATGATGCCAACCAAACTACTAAAATTGAACCTCTTAATACTACTCTATGAGTTTGAGGAGGATTTGGAGGTTCAAAAATAAAAATAAAAATAAAAAGGTTTGAGAGAGTTGAAATTTTCAAATCATGCTACTGTTGTTAACATAGAGAATTCATCTTCTACTAGAATCTTGGCCACATATGATGACAAACTTCCTACAAAGAGGTAGCTATCTCTAAATTAATGACTAATATCATGAATTAGAATATTCAAAGCATTAAAAAGCTATTATCCTCAAACCATTTGAAAAACTTAATTACAACTCATAAAGTAGACATTCTTGCTATTTTAGAACCTATGATTTGCACTAATAAATCATCTAAAATATTAAAAAAAACTCAAAAATTTTAACTAGATTTCCAATTATAGAAGCAAGATTTTATTCTTCTAGAGTGGTAATTTTAATGTTGATGTCCTTATTGATGATTTTCAATTTTTTTAATTTGCTTATTAGTTGTTGCAAATTATAATGCAAGCCATAATTGTAAATATTTCTAGCTCTCATGACTCAAGATGTGATCTGTGGAATAGGATAATATGAATTAGCATTAATTATTAAAGTAGCTAGTTGGTTGGTGGAGACTTTAACATGATTGCTAGTGTTGTGGAGAAAAAAAAGAGGCAGAAAACCACATAATACTGCTATGATGGAATTTTTAAATGCAATTAATGAAGATGGGTTGTTGGATGCTGGTTTTGCTGGTTATCCTTGTACATGTGTAAAGGTAAGACTTTTGAGGGATTATTTGAGAGATAAGATTGAATCTTAGTTAACACTGAATGAAAAAATATGTTTCAGCATACTATTATCGTACATCTTTGTAGAACATGTTTTGATCTCCTACTATTATTCTTTGTTAATATCATACCATAGCCATCATATTCTACTTTTAGATTCTTTGACATATGGACCCATGAGAATTTTTGTGGATTGTGTTAGAGCTACCTCACATACTGAATATAGGGATCCTTGTACTATATTGTAAAAGTAGCAAAAGAGCTTGGCTACTAATCTTAGAAAATGGAATTGAGAAATTTTCAGCATCACTAAGCTGGTTATCAAAGCTGAAGAAAATGTGTGTAGTTTTGAAAATGAAATCCTCATTCCATTGAATCATAATAGAAGCTACAAAAAGCTTAAATTGAATTACAAAGTTCATAAAATTGGAAGAAATCTTTTTGATGTAGAAAATAGTCATTACAAACTTCATTGAGTAGGCATAAATTCTAAATACTTTCATGTGTGTATCAAAAGAGAATGGGAGAACAAGGCAATTCTGAAAATTAAAGTTGATACTCTAGGTTAGGTTATTAACTAGAAGGAAATTGTAGCAAGCTACCTTGGTTATTTTTAGTAGCTATTTAGCTCCACCTGTGCTTCCATTTCTAAGTTTAAAGAAATTATTTTTATGAAAATAAGAATTCCATTACATCTCTTAACTTGGCCTTTATTCTAGATGAACTTCAAATCAAATTGTCTCTTGATTTAATTGATGGTTATAAAATTGCAAGATGTGATGTTTTTACAACCTTTTTTTTATCAACACACATGGACCATCATCAAACATGATATTATTATTATAATTTAAAATTTCTTTCATGATCATGATATGCATATAAAATTTTCAAATTCCAATATCTCTTTAATTCAAAAAAGTAATGATAAATATAATTGGAAAAACTTCAAGCCTATTAGTCATTATTATTATAAACAAAATAATCAATAAAACTATTTCCAACAAGCTGCAACCACACCTCTCCACAATGATAAGGGAAAATCAAGCTACTTTTATGAAAGGCCATAACATAATTGATAATATTTTACTTGCTTGAGAATTGATATTGGACCTTGATAGAAATGGAAGAGGTGAAAACCTTCTTATGAAATTGGACATTTAAAAAGCCTATGATAATATTAACTAGAATTTCAATATGGTTATGTTGGAAGCTAGAGGCTTTAATTACAAATTTTGCAATATTATTACAACTCCTTTCTAATAAATATTACTTAATTATAGTCAATAGTGAATCACATGGTTTCTTCAAATCACAAAAGGGTATCAAGCAAGGTGACCCACTTTCTTTCTCTCAATTTGTCTCTCAGTTTGTCATTACTTTTGATTATTTATCTAGAATGTTAAACAATCATCAGAAGCATAACAGCTATACTTAATTTTCTACTACAGAGAGAGTGCCCATTTCAAGGTTAGCCTTTGTTGATGATGTTTTAGTTTTTTGCATTGATATCAATAAAATAAATCAGGAAAGTTATGAAAGTCATTCAATAGTTTGAAGAAATATTGGTCATGACCTTTAATAAAATGAAATGTCAATTTATTGTGAAAAAGATATGTAAATGGAAAGGATTAGATGAATCAAACATTTTACTAGATTTTATAGAGCTGATTTACCATTCAAATAGCTCGGAGTTAACTTATCTAAGGGCAAAATGAAGTATAGCCTCTTTGATGAGCTAACGTATAGTAGCAAATTAATTCATGGGAAAACACCTATTATCTTTTGGTGGCAGAACCACACTTATTAAGAGAGTGTTAAACTCCAACCTTCTCTACTAATAATAGGTTCATAGTATGCTTTTTTATGTGCAAAATAGGCAATTTTTTTTTAATAAGTTCTTCTAGAGTATAAGTGGAAAGGAAATCCATTGGACTAGTTAGAATAAATTTTATATGCCAAAGAGTGAAAGTGGACTTAGTTTTTGATCCCTTGATGATTTAATTAAAATAAGCCATACTAACTTCAGGTAAGATTTATAGCTAACAGCTCCTTATTAGCTACATATATGTAAAGTAAATATTATTCTAAATCCCACCTAACTCAAGTGATTCTTAACAATGAGGATTTTGCTATGTGGAGATCCAAGCTAAATCAAAGAGAAAAGGTTGAAGAGCTAATGTTCTAGAATTTGGGCAATGGTAAGATAAATTTTTGAGAGGATACATTCAAAGCTAACATCTTTTTGATTACTAGAAAAATAATCAATGAAATAAAGAAAAGATTGATTAATTTATTCTAGCCAACATAGTTCATGGCATTGTTAAAGTTTCCCAGCAAAAAGAGAATACTATTGTGCTCAAACATAACAACAACCAATCTTTCTCTAAAGCAGTTTATAGTCACCTTAGATTTGGAACTAATACTCTTTAGAGAAGATTGGAACTAAAATTTGAAACCTTCTATATCCTTTTTCATTTGGAGATTATTTTATAACCAACTATCAATCAATGACATCGTAAAGTCAAAAAGCTTGAGAATACCTTCTAAATATTTTTTCTTTAAAAATGAAAAAGAGTGTGTTCATTTATTTTTTTAATTGAAGTTTGCAGTAGAAACCATCAAAACAATAAAATATAATTCATCACATTAGAATAGTCATACCTCTTATTATTTGATGGTTCATATAAATGGTTTGGAATAGTATTAAACATGATGGCATTTTAGCCAAATTTGACAAGACCATTATTCATATTATAAGCTACTTGTAGAAAGCAGAATGGACTAATTTCTTCAAGACATCAATGATAAATAGGAGATCATCTAAATTAGAACTCTTGGGGATTTCTTTCGACCCTCTACCTAGGTCCAAGTGGCAGTTAATTTCCTGACACAAACCAAATAGTACCTACATCAAGATCAATATAGATGATAATTTTAAATCTCAAGATCTTATTTCAAGAATTTGAGTAGTATTTAGAAAATTCAATAGGATAATGTGTTCTTTTATTCTTCTTGCCTTGTCATCAAATCTCTATGTAGGACTTGAAAGCTTTAGCCTTGCTCACTGCCTTAAAGATTTATTGCATTATTGGAAAACAACTTTTGGCTAGAAATTTATTCTTCTATTCTCATCAAGCTTATAAATGAAGAATCTTGCATACCTTGGTCTCTTATCAACACATTTAACCAAATTGAGAGTTTTATGGACAACAATGCATTTATATCTAGTCCTATTCATATATAAGGCAATAAACTTGCTTATTACTAAGCCAAGCTGGGTACATCTTTAAAAGAGCTAGTAATGTCTCTTAAGCCTAATAACAATCATTTCAAGCATTTACATGGTGGTAATTTAGGTAAAACTTACATCATAGGTGATCTTTTGTAAATATTTTTTTATCTTTTTCACCTTTTTCATGACTTTTGTACTCCACGTTTCATTGAATGAAATTGATTTTATAGAAATAAGGTTATCTGGGTGAAAAATTAAAGAAAGATATGTTTGGTCTTATTATACTCAAAATAAAAGTCTTTATTGTTGTTTAAAAGTAAGAAATTACCTTTTATGGGTCATCAATATTGGCAAACATCAAGCCAAACATTTTATTTATAGAAGTAATATAAAGGAAGTCAAAGGTATACTAAAGAGGATGAGTGGAAGTCAAATTCTATCATAATAAAAAAATTTGTAATTTTTCTTAATAAATTAATAAAACCAAGTTAAAAGAATTGAAATGGGCACATAATACATTGATGATTGAACAACTAAGTGATTTGATAAAATAGAGTAAATTGAGCATTTTTCTTTAACCTATCTTTCTAAGGGTACAATATATTACCTTATAATTTAAATATTATGTATATCAAAAATAATATTTGTGATAATTTTATTACCACTTTATTAGATCATGATAAATTAAAAGATAATTTACAGGCATGATAAAATTTAGTTAATATTAGTGTGAAGAGTGAACTGCATCCTTAAATTTAGAAATCTATATATTGCTTCTAGCTTATTTCATAATGTTGAAGAATGAGAAGTTGGTGTTATATAATGTTAAAAAAAATATAAAAATGCCTAAAAGTATTTCTCAGCTATTTCTGGTTTTGTAAATACTAATAAGAGTAAAATTATGAGCCTGAAAAGTCATTATCATGATATCATTATCGATGATATTTTTTAGTTTCATTAAGGTCTTATCCGCCATTAGAAAAAGTTATGAGTATTACTGTAGATATTATATATTTTTTAAATCAATTAATGCTATGAATATCATTTTAGATGAGTTAGTCAAATTGTAAGCTAATATTACACTTATTCATTTACTTAGTAGAGGAAGCCAAACTTGGTGGTCCTATGCAATACAAATGGATATACCTATTTAAAGTTTGATGTATGACCATTTATAATTTATAAGTGTCATATATTTAAAAATTTATCTAATCTTTTATTATATACTAATTTTTCTTAGTGCTAAAATATTGTGTTGTTTATAAATAATAACCTGATGGATCAATTTGGAGGAATATAGTGCTAAAGAGAAGATATCTTACAATTCTAATTATCTAGAGAGATCTAATTCTTTGCATATGTTTGAGATTATACATGTCTATCAAGTGAGAAGAGAGTACAATATAAATTCACAAGTGGTGAAATTCTTTTAAGCAATGTTATATTATGTGTAAAATGATAAATTATTAGGCAAGTTTACAAATAGGTGCTCCACTATTGTGATAAAACTAACATCATGTCGATAACTTCTTTAAGATGTTATTAAAAAAAAAGATTGCATATACATACATCTCCACTTTTAAATATTGAAATCTAATATACAAAAGAATTAATGATTGGTTCAAGCATAAGGCAAGTCTTTAATTTTGTAATTAATTATTTAGACATCGGCATTTTACATGACTAATTAATTATAATATTTCTATGTAGGTTTTGAACAAACTTGATTTATGAATATTAGATGAAATTAAAGAGCATGTTAAAGGCCCTATTAGGATTACATAAAGGTGTAAAATATTTTAGTACAAATGATCGTGATAAAATAAGAAGAATTAAATTATTATGTTAATTGTGGTTGCTTTAAAAAAAATAACATGTTAGAGATTACTAAGTGACTTGTAGCAAGAAAGTGCTCTAAGAATACATAAAATGCTAGAAAATAAATAAATCCTCATATGATGAATCACATGACCTTTATTTTCAGAAAAAAATAATTGATATAAATTTTTTTTTGTGTAATTTTATTAATAATGTCTCTATAATTAATTTTATTGTATATATAATATTTTCAAGATATATTACAATTAAATAAAATCAATAAGATACATCAAGATGACTCATGTTTTTAAAGATACTAAGTTAAGAAGGGTAATATTCTGATCTACTATGATTATGTAATTATATAATTTAATATTAACTATATTTCTTTTAATTTATAACTAAGTATCTGAACTTCTCACTAAGGATTAATGACAGAGAACAAAAAATGTAGAGATGGATAAGAGGGTGTTTGTGATATGTTAGCCTCCTCATATCTTAATATTTTAATTTTTATGATAATGAATACATGTATATGAGTAGATGTACTCATACATGTTTTAATTATTTTAAGAAAACCAACAAATTAAATACTTCATATGGCTAGAGAAGATAAGATTAATATTACAATAGGTTTGATGTGTCTTAGAATTTTATAAAAAGTATTTTACTTAAATTAGTAAATAAGCTTATATTAAAAATTTAGATGCGAAAAATTTATTATATAAAAGTCCTAAATTTAATTTAAATTTATGTAAAAAAATATTTATATAAATGAAATTAATTTTTATTTAAGTTAATATATATTCATGTTAAATCAAGTTGCTTTTTTATGTTTATAATTTCTAGAATATTATTATCAAAATTTTGACTAATAATTTTAAAATTCATGATAAATTATTTATATTTTACATAAATATTTTTGTATTAACAATACCATTACTGGGTCCCAAGTCTTGGATGATAAAGAGTTGTGTTAGGTAGTCAAAAATAATAGAAAAAGTCATTGAAAAATTATGAAATGAATCCTTTAATAAATTATGTCAATATTAGGGCATTCCTTAGAAGTGATGCACTTTATAGCCTAAATATAGTGAAAAGTGTGTAAAGACCTCTACATCAACACTCAAGTGTAGTGCTAAATAAACATGGGTTCTCATAAATGAACAGATGCAGACAAAGAAGCTAGTCCATAAAACTAGAATCAGAATAGGAACTTGGAATATATGCACTCTTTTAGATTAGTTAATTGAAGTAATATATGTTATGATTTATAAAAAAATAAATATCTTATGTATTCAAGTAACTAAATGAGTTGGGGAGAAAGCTAATGAGATTGATAATTTAGGTTTTAAACTTTAGTATCCACATAGGAGTTATATTAGAAATGGTGTATGGATGATTATAGATAAAAATTTGAAGCATAATATTACAAAAATTAATAAAATTGGAGATAAAATTATATCATTAAAGATTATTATTGATGCTAAGATTATTTTTATTGTAAGTGCTTATGCCCCTCGGTGGGTTTGAATGCATGCTCAAAAGAAAAATTTTAAAATAACCTAGAACGATTAATAGAAAGGATATCTTTTAAATAAAGAGTATTTATTAGAGAATATTTAAATATAAATATTTGATAAATAATAGATGATTTTAAAAGCATTTAAGGTGGCTATGAGTTTCGAGTAAATAATGAAGATGGAATGACCCTATTAGATTTTGCTTTAGCTTATGATTTGATAATTGTTGATACTCTATTTAAAATAAGATATGAGCATATTATCACTTATAAGGATAGATCTATTAAAACACAAATTGATTATTTTTTGATAAAAAATATTTAGATTATAAATATTAAAAATTTATTATGGGTGAAAATTTTAAGTACCCAACATTGATTATTAATTTTGTATTTTATGATGAAAGTTTTGAAGATTAAAAAAATTTAGAATATTATGCTAAAATTAGCTGAATGTACTTAAAAATTGATAATAAAAATATTTTCAAGAGTAAGCTATAAGATCTTATAATTAGGGATGGTCATGAAGAATCTAATGTTACATGAGAAAAGATAGTAAATGAGATTAAATATATTATAAATATTGTGCTTAGAGAATCAAAAGAAAATCTTCAATTAGTAAAAATAGTTGGTGGTAAAGTTAAGATGTGCAAGAAATGATCAAAAATAAGAATGGTTATTATAAAATTGATATAGATGTAAAAGTTTAGAGAATTAGGAAAGATATAGAGTGACTCATAAGGATTCTAAGAAAGTAATATATGATGCAAATAATTCAATATTTAGTAGTTTATATAATAGATTGAATACTAAAGAGGGCACAAGATAAATGTATAAGTTAGCTAAGTAAATAGATAAGAGAAGTAAATATTTTGCTCAATTGAAGTCCATCGAGGATGAAGATCAAAAGTGCTTTTTTTAGAAGAAGATATTCAACATAGGTGGATTAGATATTTTGATAAACTTTCTAATAAAGGTTGTGAAAATATGATTGATTTTAGTGACTTTAGTTCATTAAATAAAAATAAAAATTTCTATTTTTAACATTATATTAGTAAAGTTGAAGTTAAAAAAGCTTAAAAAATGAGCTATCAAAAAAATAGTAAGATCTAATGATATTATAATAGAAGTGTGGAAATCTTAGGAATATAAGAGATTTTTGAGCTAACATATCTTTTTAATAGTATTTTAAAGATAAAAAGAATGCCAAATAAGTGGAAAAAGAATTTATTAATTCTTATTTTTAAGAATACATGTAGAAGAGGGTACAAATCTCAGAGGAATTAAGTTAATGTTTCATATATTAAAATCATGGGAGATAGTAATTAAGCATAGGTTAAAATGTCACAAAAGTTTCCCAAAACTAGTTTTTTTTTTTTTTTGACAAAATAAAAAATTTTATTGATTATGTAATAAGTACAAGTAATCCAAAAGATCAAAAACCAAAATATTACATGTATTTGTTTCTAATATAAGGGAGATCAAGGAGGTCACTTTATAGTAGTATACTTAGTTGTGTGTTTAAAGTTGATGTAAATGGGAAGTTTTGAGAAGTAGCTCCTAATCTGACAAGAAGGTTGCCTAGTTGGTTCCCTTATCATCTTATGTTGGAGATATCAGGGTGAGTATGCTGACAAAATGTTTAATTATTTTGCATGTATGAATAAAATTCTAGGGCATTATATAAGTTCCATAATTTTTTAATAAGTTGACCAAAAAAATTGAATTAGATTTCAGCCAGTTGGAGTGTGAGGATTGAGATCAATTATTTTAAGGGTCATGAGGCATGCAACACATTTAACATGGATGGATGATAAAGCATCACAGGCATTGAAAAATATAACAAGCAATTACCTTGGTAATTTCTAAATAAACCTCCAATTCATGCAGTATTGAGGGAAGGCTAAAAGCTATCATTGATATTGATCTTGATATAATGCATACTATGTATTTTCCAAAAGATCAACACCCATGTGGATGTTTTGGAATCTCTGTGTAAGGCAAGTTTGCTAATAAGATATTGTATTCCACTAAAGTGTTCCAACTTTAGACACCCATTATGTGCTGCCAAGTATATGTAACTTATAATCATGTTGACAACCTCCATGGTTGATGTAGTTATTATTGTGTTTCTTCTCATTTCTAGCAACCCAAATAAATTATAGTGCAATTAAATGAGCAACTAATATGATGTGGATTTCTCATGTATCTCTTCGATGTCGAAGCCAACTAGAAATAAGATCATAAATTGAGTGGGTCAGTAAGATATAAATTTGAATGCTGAATAAGGTTGGTAGTTTTATCCAAACAAATGAGTTGAAGCTACACTAACCAAAAATGTGTAAACTATTGTCTCCCTCTTAGTTGAAAAGATGGAATATAAGCAGTACTTTAAGGCCATTTAGTTTGAGTATGTCATTAGTGGGAATGAGATAATACAGGTGTCTCTAGCAAAAGAAAGATACAAAAGGGTTGGGGATGGAGTTCCATATGATCTTACCCCATAAAATTGGTTTGATGCTAGCCATCCATCTTTTATAATTGGTTTTAGAGGTGGTGGATGATTTTATTTTCTCTTTAATGATGAGAATGACCTTCTAATTATCATCAATTAAGGTTGATGTAATTTGTGTACACAAAATAGTGGGAAAGTTTTAGCTTAGTTTGGATAAATCCTAATTCCCATCAATCTAATAATTAGATACTAATGATATATCATGTGTCCTATCCAAAATTAAACTATGACAAAGTGGTTCATCTTTGATCAAATGGTCATTTCAAAAAATTTATGTTTTTAACAACCAATTCCCAATATTTAAATTTTTTTTCCACCTCTCTATGTAGTAGCATTTGCTTCCTTGTTAATGAATCAAATGGATTTCTTTCAACAATAATTGGATGATCTTTTGCACAGTATTTTTGATGAAGAAAAGTGACCCAAAGTGTATTCTATTTTCTATATGTGATCAACTATTTTATTATGTTTTGCTTTGTATTTTCAACAAGTGTTTTGAATATTAATCCACCATGACTAGTCGGTTTGCTGATTTACTTCCAACTAGCCCAATAAGTAGACTATGCTTTGGGGGGCTCCATATGAATCTATTGAAAATTCTTTTGATTCTTTGTTGGACATTGATTGGTACTTTTAGACTTGTGTGGTGTATAAGGGAATAGAGTTAAGGGATCTTTTAATAAGAGTGACTCTACACCCAAATGAAAGGAAAAAAGTTCTCCCAAGATGTGATCTTAACCTGTAGCTTGTTTATAAGATCATTGAATACTAGAGAATATTTTACCCCTGTATAAGTTAACTCCTGAGTATGTGAAAGATAAATTTGTGTTGCTAAAACCAAATAGATGCTTCTTTGATCCATTTGACTTTGTGTTCCTGTTAACATATTTTTCAATAATGAAAAATGTCCTTATTAAAATACATACCTGGAAGCAAATTTTTAAATGGTCTCCATAAATTTATGCATAAAGTTCTTATTTCCTTTGTAAAAGAGGAGGATGTCATTAGTAAAGGCCAAATGGGTGATTATAGTTCTAACTCTTAAGTGGTAGTTGATGCCATGATTAGTGATCACAATTTGGTTTAACATTTTTGATAGATAGTCAAAGCAATAATAAATAAAGTGAGAGTAGGTCACCTTATTTGACTCCTCTATTTGCTTCAATAAAATCATGTGTATTTCCATTAAGGAAGATTTTGTAGTGGTTCACTTCTAGGATGTTTTGTATTAAAGAGTAGAAATAAGTGGGGAAACCCTTACTTTAAGCACATTAATAATGAAAAACCAACTTATAATGTCAAAAGCATTTCTAATATCAATCTCCATTATAATAATGTCACCTTTAATCTTTATATCAATGTCTTTTATTAGTTCTTAAACAAAGAGTATGATATATGTACAGTTCCTTACTTTTATGAAAGAAACTTGGTTGTTAGATATAATTGTTGGGAGAAGATTTTGAATTCAAATGACTAGAATTTTGCTGATTAGTTTAGTTATCACTGAGGTCAAGCATATATGTATGAATTTACCCCATGTATTTGTCTCCTTCTCTTTAAGTATGATGCTGATAGAAGATTTAGATTTCATGCTTGATAAGTCTACTATGGATGCTATATATTTATTAAGAGAGTTATGTAAAATTTTTTATTTGGAACACCATACAGATCTCAGGGGTACTTATTTAGGTAATCCAATATGTCATTAAGAGATAAATATATTATCTCAAAAGATAAATATAACACGATGTAATAAACTTGATTATTTAATAAAGACTCCTAAGGCTGATGGGTCTTCGATATACTAGAGATTTTCTTTTGAACTACATGGAAAAGTAAAATAATGTTTATTTTATTGCAAGGTTCATAGTTCCTTATAAGGGCAAGACCCTGTAGTTAATTACATCTTAAAAGGAAGGGAATTCCTCCTTACAATACTCTCAATTAAAGAAATTGATATTTATCTTTATGGATTTCAAAGCTTGTCTTAAAAGGATTGTTAATTCAAAAATTTAATCGGGAACACTTTAAAGGAGAAGAGTTTTTTTTTGAAAGCCAATTAGACATAAGTAGGAAATGGTTACTGATATTGGGATGCTTAGTAAGCATTTCGACTATCTTATCATTTAGCTTTACATTTTTGAATTTAAAATTATTGAGAGTTTTTGTTGAGATTTTATTAGAAATCTTGGACTAAGATTCTAGCAGTACAAGGCTATAGAAATGCATAGCGGTTGAAGACTTATTCCAATAGGATACTTCAGAACCTAAGTTTTAAGTGTTTTTGACATAAGTTAAAGGCTCAACCTAGTTCAACTTTGGGAACTATTGTCACTCTTTCTCACTTGAGAAAATACACCTATCCCTAACTCTTTTGGACTTACTACTTGCTTAGAAGGGTTGCTAGCTAACACCACCTAAGAGATTTTAAATCTATGATTCTGATCTTTTGTATGCAAGATGGTTAAGCTGTTATATTTAGAAAAGAGGACTAAGAGCTTAAACTCACTACATATCTCTATGATAATGACTAGCATGTTATGCACCTAAAAAATTTAATAATTTTCATGTTTTATGTATTTTGACTCACAATTTTATTATTAAGGCTTAGGTATGCAGTTTAATGCCTACAATGAGATGCAAGTAGAAAAAAGTCATGGACCAAATCAATTCAAGAAAATACACTTTCCGAGGAAGGGTGGTCATCCTCACAGGTCAGGCGCCCCCTTATGTGCAATGAGTCAAGTGCTCAATTCAAGAATGATGAACAATATGCTCACATGATTCACAAAGTCTAATTATTTCTAGTTGCTTTTATTTGTTTATGCCTAAGGTTTTATTTATGGTGACGTTGAGTTTTTAATTTATGTTTGAGTTGTTTAATTTTGATGGGTTAGAAAATTTTTGTTTTATAAGAGTTTAGTGTTTCCATGTTTTCATCACAGAGCACATCATGGAAAGAAACCTAGAAAAATCATGCAATTCTATTATGCAACATAAAATAAATTAAGTCAAATTAAATTTATAAAATAGGCCAATGCAGCCTAATGTCATTGTACATCCCAAACAAAAATAAAAATGGTCATTTGAGCTCTACCTTTATACAGCTTGGCCTAGACCTAAAAGTTTTGATCTATGGAGGTCTTCCTCCAAGATCATCACCTTCTTTAGGGACCTCCTCGGGCTTCACATGGGACCACCAATTGGTAAAATTAGCTCCTATTATTCTTAGACCCCATAGATTCTAACCTAATTCTAGGCTTAAATTATATTTTTAAATTTAAAATAAAATCCTAAACCCTACAAAAATAAATGTCAAGAAATACAAATAACACACCAATAGTTTATATTTCAACATACATGCTTAGCACCAATGGTTATCAAGCCCACCTATTTTATTAGGCTATGCTTAGTAATTTAAGTAGAATCAAAAAGCAAATAGCATTTTATATTTTATTACGACAATCACTTTAAGCACAACCCCTTGCAAAAAATAGTATTAGCCTAAAAAACACCCTAACATCAAGACTAATGAGCAAATAATTCTTAGCCATCCAGTCTAAAACATTACACCACCAAATAAGAAAATATCATTTCACATCATAGATCATCGGCCTAACCTAAATCTATGGCTGGT
The DNA here is from genome assembly GCA_021442155.1 of Cymbidium sinense. Taxonomy (NCBI): domain Eukaryota; kingdom Viridiplantae; phylum Streptophyta; class Magnoliopsida; order Asparagales; family Orchidaceae; genus Cymbidium; species Cymbidium sinense. Next base: position 52,600,230 of record CM038230.1, read on the forward strand.
GACTTAATAATCTAGTGTTGAAGAGAATGACTTGTGTGGCATGACCGCACTAGGCCATTGCCACACTAGACCATTTAAGTTTAAGTTCTAATTCAAATTCAAAATTTATTTGATTTTAACTTGGATAATTTTAATTCAAATGATTTAATTGATGTTAGATTTTATTTTAGTTTGGGATTCTTTTGTGTTAAGGTTAAATATATGTTTTAAAGGGTGAAAATTAAAATAAATTCTATTTTGAACAGAACCCATTTCATTCAACATCCTAATCCTAATAGAATATAATTTCATCTTAAAATAAAAATTGATTCTAGGGTCATCAAACTAAGAACCTAAGTATCTTAATTAACCCTTTTAAATTTATCTGAATGACTTATTTGAATTTTATTTAATTTAATTAATGATTAATTCTTTCTTTAAGGTTGATGTTTATGATGTTTAATTGATTTTAAATGTTGTTGGAACTTATAGATTTTATTCTTTTTTTATTTTAATTTCTTTTAACTTGATTAATGTATCTTAGTTTAATCAAGTTGTAACTTTAAATTAGAATTTAAAATGTTCTATTAAATTTCAATTAAAAATTTCATCATTTGGTTGATTACTTTAGTTTAATGATTGTTTATTTTAATTTGATCATTTAATTTGATTTCAAGTAATTTAATTTGTCTAAATTTTATGTTGGTTGTTTAAGATGAACATTATTGGATATAATTTTATAATTTAAGTTTATATCTAATTTTTTATTTCTTTGGTTAGATTAAGGTTTAAGATAGAAATGATTATTTAATTTTACATGTTTTAGTTTAATTCATTTGATAAGTCTTATCCACTTATTTAATTTAATTAATGTTAATGCTTATTAAATTTAAATAATCTAAGTTGATTTAAATTAATTTCTAATTTAAGCTTGATTTAAAGATGTTGATTTCATTATTCAAATAGTTTATTTTATTTAGATTTCATGATTTAAGATCTTTATTGATTTTGTTATTTGATTTATTGTTTAAGTTGACTTAAGGGATATCTTATGTTTATGGGTTTTTATTTAATAAAATTTTGTTTATTAATATTTATTTTTTTTATTATAACTTAAGAAACCTAAAGGAATGAATTACTTAAGTCCCAAACCTAATTTAGGCCATCCTAAGATTTTAAGTTATTTAAGTTAAGTAATTTAAGTAATTATTTATGTTTGTTTGTGAATAACATCTTAATGTAAACGAATTTAAGATACTTTCAAAGTTAATGAATTTCTTATTTAAATATGAAATTTAGAGATTGATTAATTTTGATTTTCAATTTATTATTTGATTTAATATAAATTTATTAACTTAATGATCTATGATTTGATTAATTTCACACTCTTAATCATTTTATAAACCCTAATTGCATGATTAATTAGATTCCTTAACTTTAAAAGATTAGGAAATTTTCTTAAGGCCCTCTGATGTTGTTTAAATTGTTTTGTGTTGATTCTATTAATTTTTATAATTTATTTATTTATTAATTATTTACTTTCAAAATTTCATAACTTTTGATATATATAAGCCATTTTACTTTGAAATGCTTATGGCAAGTGGAGTTTCTTGACAATTTCATTTGTCTAAAGTTTTTTCTTGATTAGATATGTATTTTAAGGCTAATTGAAGTTTTAATGATTTTTATAAAACCTAAATTAAGCCCAAATTATTAAGAATTATTTAGGGGTTTTAATTTGTCTTAATTCTTCTCTGAAAGATGAACACAGAGAAAGTTTATTTTGAAAATTTTGGTTCTTAGTTGATTTATTATGATATCCTAAAAATCATATCAATTAAATAAATAAATTTATTTATTTAATTAAGTTATTTTGATGATTAATGGATTTTAGTGATAATAATTTTTTAGGCTAACTAATGTATATTATAATGTTTTAAATTGATTTTATGATTTTTTTATATTTTTTATTTTTTTATTAATTTATTACATTAAATTAAGAGTTCGGGAATTGAAAATTTTGCATATTATAATTTAATCACCCAATAAATCCAAGAAATTTTATCTAAAGTGTGTTTTAACTTGAATTTCACTTTCCCAAAGTCTTAGGTTAATTAGATTGATAATTTGAGTTTAATTGAAGTTTAAATGATTCATTAAACCTAAATTAACCTAAAAGTACCTAACAAAATATGAGGATTTTAGGTTTAATGGATTCCTCTCATTGCGATGAATCCATAGAGCCCTTATTTTCATATTTTTAGTTTAATATTTTATTTTCTACAAAATTTTAAAGTTGATAGCAATTTTTTTGTAATTTTTAAAACCAGAAAATTGGATTTTCCCACTTAAACCTAGCCAGTGCCATGTGGCTCTGATGTGGCACTGCTTTACGCATGGTGCTATGCAGGATCCAAATGGATCTCACATTAAACTGGTGGTGAGGATGCTGTTATATCGAAACCATCCGACCCATGGTTTCTATAAGGGATTCAATCAAATGGTTTGACTAAATCACAACTATTTCCAACTAGAAAGAATGGACAACTATGATTCCATCTCCTTCATCCGCGATGGTGATTGAGCACTGTCAGATTTTCAGGGCTAATCACTGGAGATCTATGCGACGAAATCATGGGATTTCAACTGTAAAATGATCAAGGAGTGATTTTAATGGGAACTATACAACTTGATCATTCTTAAGACTAAGTTCACTTCACAAATAACTAATGTAAATTTAAAGAGGTGTCAATTTTGGAAATACCTCACTAGCGTTGGGTCTCAATGGTGCTTTGGGTTTTGAACACTCAAAGAAGTTGGGTGATGCTTTTGGAGAAGGAATCATGTTTTGTCTCCCTCTGAATCAGTGTACAGGTGAAAAAGTCCATTGACGCTCATCAAAATTTATTGACAAGAATAATTGAAAAAGCTTGGGGGAGGGGGAAGGTTCACTCGTGCTTGATTTCACTCATGGAAGGTGATGGGATGAGCAAAAGCTCCCAATTTGGCTTTTCCATGGCTTCTTATAGTTGGCCAACAGCTATCTCAAAAACTTGGAAAGGAGGTCACTTGGCATGGATATTTGCAATCTAATGATGATACTAAATGTGGTGAGAAAGTAAAAAAAAAAGGTATTCAAATCACTTAGGGAAGGTAAGGTAGCATGTATGGGTGAAGTTTGGATGAATTTTGGGCTTTTTTTTCCTCCATGAAATCTTCTTCTCTTTCCTTGGACCTATGGGTAGCTTTTTAGACTCCTAACCATGGTTGATAGATACATTAGGTTCATCTTAAGATGGGTCTAAGTGGAATCCAAGTGCAATTGATTTGGATTTAGGCTTAGATGTTTAGGTTTGATCCATTTGAATATGTTTTGCTTTTGGGTTGATTTTGATTAATTTATTTAATCAATAGATCTATACTTAGTTTGTGATTGTGCCTAATTGCATATTGAGAAATCTAGAAGCCAATTGATTCGTGTTATATGGAAATTTGATTAGGCTTAAGCTATTTTATCCATTTGATCAAAGATGAATCAAGTTAGGTTTCCTAGATTAAATAGTCATTTTCAGGTTTAGACTGAATTTGAATTTTATTTGTTTAATCATTTACTGTGTTTTAAATGAATTGATTTCATTAAATTTAGGATTGATGTTAATTTTATCTTAACTTGACATATTTTGATTTAAATGGGTCAAGTTGAGTTTACTTGAGTCAATTTATCAATTTGACCTAATTAAGGTACATTTAGGCTCCGATCATGTTTAATTTAATGTTTGGAATGATTTGGAGAAATTAATTTTATTTTTTAAAGTTGATTTTGATTTTGACCCAATTGATCCAAATTAGATTGAATGGGTTAAGATGGGTTCATTTGGGTAAAATGACCAAATTGGTCAAATTTAATGGTTGGCTGAATTATGTTTAATTATGATTTTCAAATGATTTTGGATATTTAATTTGAATTAAATTCAATTTAATTTAGATTTAAGGTCAATAAGGTCTATTTGGATTTATTTAGATCAAGTGATCTAATTAACCCATTTGAGACCTTATTGGATTTACATTTACTTAGATTTACATTTAAACATGCTCATTTAAGTCCTTGATATGACTTTATTTGGTTAAATTTTGGTGAATTGACCTTTAACTTAGTGGGGCCCATATAGGTCAACTTTAGGTCAAATAACATAATTGACTATCTTGAATGACATATGAATTTATTTTCAGATCCATTTATATTCATGGATTGATTCTATGCTTTTTGTTTGATTTTATTTCAATTTTATTTTTATTTTATTTTGATTTCTTTGAACTTAGGTGATTTGGGGCTTAAATAGGTTAATTGGGTTAATCACCCTAATTACCTTAGTCTTGCCTCAATTGGATTTAGATTTCAATTAGGATGTGTTTGATTTAGATTTCTATATTGAATTCTATTAGGTTTGGCTTTGCAATGGGTTCACCTAATCTAATTAGTTTAGGTTAGGTCTTAGAGGGGTTCACTAGAATGGTCTAGTTCTTCACCTTAGGCCATTTCACCTAGTCATTACATATGGTATCATATGTGCATAATTAGGAAGCTCCTAATCTAGGATTAGGGTCCTAATTACTAAGATTGGAGATGGTTTTAACCTCATCCAAAAATGAGGTCAATATGTTAATAGAGAACTACATAGGGAATAAGGAGGATCTACATATGATATTTGTGGATCTAGAGAAAACATATGATAAGTTATAAGGGAAGTACTTTAAGGATTTGTAGAATTAAAAGAGTTAATACTTCTTATATTCAAGTCATTAAAGATATGTATACTGGACCTATTACCTATGTTCAAACACAAAAAAGGTTTGACTATGTATTTTTCTATTTCAGTTGGATTACATCAAGGATCATATAAAACCATATCTATTTGCTTCAGTTAAGGATATTCTTAATAAACATTTAAAGGAGGATTTACCTCAGTGAGTGCTTTTTATTAATGACATTCTTCTTATTGATAAGCCTAGAGAGGGAGTTCCATAGAAACTTGAATTATGGAGGTCAACCTTAAAGTTGAAAGGCTTTCATTTGAGTAGATCTATGATAAAAAAACATGGAGTGAAATTTTACTTAAAGTAGATCAAGTGATGGGGTTGTAATAATTGGCGATCAAGTAATTAAAAAGAGTGAATACTTTAGAGATCTCAGATCTATTGTTCAAAGTGATGGTGAAATAGATGGGGATGTTCTTAGTATAATTCAAATTGAACGGTTGAAATGGCGGAATGTATTAGGCATGTTGTGTGGTAAAAAAAATCTATTTAACTTAAAAGAAAATTTTATAAGCTTATTGTGGAATCCAAATTTCTCCATAGATTGAAGTAGAACCATTTGAGATGCTTGGGAAACATGGTCAGGAAAAATAGAGCAGCATGAAAGTGAAAGAAATGGTAGAAACTTCTGTAATTTTATTATTCTCTAAATTTAGTACAAGCAAAGAAAACTATGACAAACCACCCCCACCTGCAAAACATAAGAGAGAAGAAGAAAAAGTTTCCTCTCCCCATGAAAGAACCCTCCTTATAAAAGTGAGAGGATACAGTTATATTTGTGTAAGTACATGGTACATGTAAGTTAAGTCGAGTATAAGTGGGGACTCATCTTAACTTGAGATGAGTGTTTTTCGTTGATGGTAAGCTCCATAGCCCATTAGCACATGCCACCTACTATGTTTTTTTGATGTGGTGGATTTTCATGCCATGACAAGGTCATCAAACTTTGGTTATTTGTGTTATTTGGTCTTCCTTGATCATTCACCATCCAAGGCAAGTCTGCTTATTTTACTAATTTCCATATTTTGCTCTTTTAGCTTTCTTGTTTGACTGGCCATATGTACGATATATCCTTTTTTATCAAATAGATCACTTTTGTAGATCTAACCTATTAATTTCAAATCTATTAGAAGAGTGAGGAAGAACCCTTTGAGATACTTGATAAATAGGGTTAAGAAAATAGAAAAGCAAAAGAAGTGCTAGAAATGCCCCTTATTTTATTATTCCACCAAGGTTTAGTACAAGTAGTAAAAGGTATGGCCACCCAAAGAACAAAAGAGAAAAAAAAAAAGAAAAGTCCTTCTTTTTTAAAAGGATGACTTTTATAATAGCAGGGGCAGGGGTGGCAATGGTAGTTACATATGATAAGTATATGTAAGGTAGGTTGAGTATAGATAAAGACTAGGACCAACATGAGGAGGGTGTTCTTCGGTCGAGTGGTGAACTCTATAGCATATTGGCTTAAGGGACCCACTACTTATTCTAATGTGGTGAATTTGTAGGTTCTATTAGTATCATCAAACCTTGGTAGTTTATGTTTGTCTTATCTTCCTTGGTCACTCACTAGTCATGAGTGAGTCTAGATATGTAGTCAGCTTCCATACTATTATTCAAGCTTCCTTCTTTGAATTGCCCTATGGACAATTAGTGTTTATTATTGAGTAGCTCTCTTTTATAGATTTGGTCTTATTCTGATGATTGCTCACTATGCAGGCCACCCTGGCTCACTTGCATATTTGTACATATATTTAACTCATTGTATAGGTGCCTCATAAAAAGGTTCAAAGAATAAAAAGACAAATAGTTTTAAGAATTCAATGAATTGAAAAAAACTAATATCATGAAGTCAGAAAAAACTAATATCATGAAGTTGGGAATGGTCATAATACATGTGGATGATATTTTGTTTGGAAGTACAAATGAATCTTTGTGTCATAAGTTATCATCTATGATGTCTAAGAAATATAAAATGAGTATGATGGGAGAATTTATTTTTTCTTGGCTCTTCAAGTGAGACAACAAGAAAATGACATCTTAATTTGTCAAACTACACCAACGATTTGATTAAAAGTTTTAACATGAAGAGATTCAAATCTAGTAAAACTCTCATGAGCACCTCTATTAAGCTTGACTTAAACCCAAATTTTTATGGAGTATGATAGGTTCACTTCTGTATTGTGCTGCTAATAGGCCTATAATTATATTTACTATATATTTACTATATATTTATATGCTCATTCTAGGCTACTCCTAAGGAATTTCTTTAACAACAATTAAATATATATTTAGTTGCCAAGATTAAGAATTGCTTGAAGTTTAAGTGTTTGGGATCATCACCTCTCCTCCTATCTCCAACATAATTAGAGTGGAGATATTCTTCAACTTTTTCAAGTCTCTTTCAAGCTTTTGAAAGTTCACATAAAGTCATTGCTTTCATTGCTCATACATATGATGACTTGGGTAAGAGTTTTTATTTTATTTCAATCTTTTGAGTCAATGGTTTTATTGGTTTGATTTGGATGACAAGATTCATGTGCTTTGTAGTTAAAGTTCTACTCTAATTTTCTTCATCCTCTTTCAAGTAATTTGAAAGGTTTTTATTTAACTTTTGTTGAATTCATCTCTTTAAAGTTTTGTTTTGATTGTTCTTCATAGAAATCATCTCCAAAATCTATGCTTTCTACTTTGTGCAAGTGGATTCAAAAGTTACTTTCAAATTTTTTCTCTTTTATCTTATGCATGCTTTCAAAAAATCAATTTAAATATTACATTGAAATAAAGTTGAATTGATCTTTGCATATTTTCAAATTCATTAAACGTATAAAATAATTATTGAGCTCTCTTTCTTATTAATCTTATCATTGTTTACTTGGGTTGAGTGTAAAATTATTTTAAAATTAAGAGTTAGAGCTGATTTTAATAATGAATGCATGCTACATGCTTTGAATATTTTAAGAGTCATATTTGATTATTTTTTATTTGCCCATGTGACTAGCCAATTTTTTATGTTTGAATTTAATATTTATTTAATATAAATCATATTTTTGTTGAATATTATATTGTTATATGATTAAATGATGTTAGAATAATATATTTCTTTGAAATAACTCAAAATGACCTCTTGCTTATAAATAGCCCTCATTCTTTTCATGAAAGGGTTGCTCATTAAAAGTCAAAATCTCTCCAACAATTCTAAGAGAAGATTTCTCAGAATTTTCTTCCAAGTGTTCTCCAAATATCACATGATCAAATCCTTAGTTTGGAAGCTTCAACATCTTCAACTAAGCAAGCTTTCTCAAATTACTTGAGTTTATTATTCTTGATCTTAATCTCTTTTAGTTGTTCATACTATTTTCACCATCTATTTGTACTTTCAAATTATTACTTTTTGTTGGATTAGTCTTTTGACATCAAAGTTTAAGTTTTTCACATCAAAGTTTCTTCAATAATTTTTTTTTTGTGAAAAACTCTTGTGATAGTTCATAAGATTTATTTCATCTTGCTGAAATTCTTATCTTCCTACAAATTTCTTTTTGTTTCTTGAAATATTTCTTCAGTAGTCTTATTTAAAAGATCATTTGTTCTTAGATCTATTTTAGAAGTTTATTTTAAACATTTAAAATTAATTTATTATGCTAAAAATATTTTCATATTTACTAGATCTCTCTTTTTAATTAAAGCTTACTCGTTTACTTAGATCTATCATATACTAATTTTATTTAAGTATTTTATAATCATTTGCATTAATTCAAAGCATCTTTTTGGTTGAAATAAAATAAATTATTACTGAAATTTTAGAGTATATGCTAGGTCTATTATATATCAAGTTTTCTTATTAAAATAAAATTTATAAAAAGTTAAATTATTTTATTTGTCACTTATCATTTTATTCCAACTAATATACTTTGTTTAAATAATTTTATCTTGCTGAAAATTAGTAAAGCTTGCTATTTTTATTGTTTAATAAATATGAAAAAAGAAGTTTAGTGGAGAGTTAATCATTCTTATAATATTATATGCATACTAGTTATGATTTCTCTTAAACTTAAAATTATTCCTTGCTGAAATTTATTTTATTGTGCAATAGACTATTATGACTTTATTTTGAAATCCTTTTTATATTTATCTACAAATTGTAATAACAAAAATATCTTACATCTTAGTAAGATCACTTTAAAATATTTATTTTATTATTTCTTATCAAAATAAAGTGAGCATTCTATCTTGTCAAAATTTGTAAGTTGTATAATGATCATTTATAAGTTGTGAGATCACTTTTTGAATTGGATAGCTTGGTATATTTATGAGAGATATATTTTATCAAAATTTATTATTTTATATTTTTCTTTTTCTACTGTAAAATTTGTATTGGGGTTATACTCATCCTTTTATAGGAGAGTACATATTGTTGTACGGGTCGTACTTGCCCCATTATTGAATAGTATGATTTGTAAGCTATTTTTCATTTAGTGAATTCCTGGCCAGGGGTGGCTAGGCTTGGATGTAGGCTAATTTTATGTTGAAAATTGTGAGCCTATTGTCTCTCTTTACTTTACTATACTTTATTTATTATTATTTTTGTATTGAGAATTGTATATTATCATTATAAAATAAAATTTTAATTTTCTACTGAAAGTTAAAATTTAAGATTTAACTTTTAAAATTTTTACCCCCCGTCTTCCCCTCTTGGGTGCTATACTAACTCACAATTGATATCAGAGCTTAGGCTCTTTTATTGGCTTAACACCCAAGAGTAGATCTTTTCACTATGGCGCAAGGTTTCTGAAAGGGTTTACTACTAGAGGGACAATCCACTCATAGACCTCCACTTTTAGATAGTCTACCATTTGATTATTGGAAGAATAGAATTAGTACATTTTGAAGAGGTCAAGATGCACGCATGTGGTATATGTTGACACATCAGTATCATACACTCACCATAGAAGTAAATAGAATTAAAGTAGAAAAATTTTTTGAGGAATGGACTGTAGGTGAAAGAGAACTTGATGAACTAAATGCTAGGGTTTCTAATACTTTACATTGTACTTTATTACTTTATGATTACATGAAATTTCAATGTTAAGTATAATAAAAGAAATATGCGATAAATTAATTATAACTTATGAAGGAACTAGTGATGTTAGAGATTGTCACATAAACAGACTTGTTCATGAATATGAGTTATTTAGTATGTCTCCTTCTGAATCCATTTTTGATATGTATAGTAGATTCATGAAAATAATTAATACATTGTATTCTCTTGAAAAAAATATATAGGAATCAAGACTTAGTCTATAAGATTTATAGATGTCTTCCAAAAGAATGGGATGCTAATGTAATAGCTATTAGTGAAGCTAAGGATTCATCTACTTATCCACATGATCAGTTTTTAGGTTCTTTGATAGCACATGAACATATTATTGATCAAAGGGATAAGATGGATAACTCAGCAAAAAGGGAGAAGGAGAAAGGAAAAGGCATTACATTACAAGTTGTTGATAGTGATGAGCATAGCACCTTAAGCTTAGATGGTGAAAGTGAAGAGGTGGTCATGCTATCCAAAAGGCCTCAGAACTTGCTAAGGAAAATAATTAAAGGTATAAAAAAAATCTAAAAACTATAAATTTCAAACTAAAAAATTTCCTACATGTGAAGGGATCATTTGCTACCATTGTAAAAAGCATGGACATGTAAAAGGTGATTGTCCAGAACTTTCTAATTCAAAGAAGAAAGAGATTGATGTGGAGAGAAGAAAAAATATGAAGGAGAAAAATGTACCATTAGAAGAAGAAGAAGAAGGCTTTATGGGCCAATCCAGGTTCAGATGAATCCAGTACATGTTCATCGAATGAAGAGGTCAACATATGTCTTATGGCAAATGGAGAATCTGACTTAGATTCTCAAGAGGTATGTGATGATATATTTTTTGATGAATTAGATGTTGTTTTCAATGATTTAATTATTGAATATAAAAAAATTAAAAAGAATATACAAAACCTTAGAAAAAGAACATAAAATTTAGATATGCATTTTTGTGAATTAAAAAATGAATGTGATAATTTGAAAAATAAAAATAATTCTTTATTAGATTTTTCCTTACTTGTACGTAAACTTGAAAGAGAGAATATCTTATTGAAAGCACAATTAGAATTATGTTAGAAATCACAAGTTCATTATAATACTTCATTAAGTAAAACATTTAATAAAAATCATTTACATCATACACATCCTGCTCATATATCTTATAATTATTATGCTAAGCTATCTGCAAACACTAATGTTTGGTGCAACTATTATGGTATAAAAAGATATAGTTCATTTAATTTCTATGCACGTAGATTGCAAACCACTAAGAAATCATCTTATGTATGGGTACCAAAAGGTATAAGCACTACACAAATCACACATGCTAGATATCATGCTTCAAATTTAGAATGTGGACCCAAACATGCTTGGGTTCTAAAAGTTAACATGTGATTTTCTTTTGATGGATGCCTTCAAAACAAAATAAAAGAAGCCATGTGGTGCTTAGACAGTGGATGTTCAAGGCATATGACGAGAGATAAGGATAAATTCACAACTTTAGAATCAAGCTATGGAGGATTTGTTACATATGGAGATAATGCAAAGGGAAAGATCATTGGCATTGGTTCTATTTGTAATAATTATATCACTTTAGATAAAGTTTTTCTAGTAGAAGGATTAAAACATAATTTGATTTCAATTAGTCAATTATGTGATAAAGGTTTGAATGCAGTATTTCGTGCATCATATTGCATTATAAAAAATAATGAAAATATTTTGTTAGTAGGACAAAGACATAAAAATATTTTTGTCATTGATTTAGATAGCTTCATGATGTGAATTTGAATTTAATATGTTTTAAACCACTCATGATGATATATGGTTATGGCATAGGAGAGTACATTATATTAATATGCACACACTTAATAAAATTGCTAAACTTGATTGATTTAGTAGTTGGATTGCCTAAATTAAATTTTCATTCAAACTATGTTTGTGATGCATGTATTCATGGTAAGCATTCAAGAAGTTTATTTAAAAGTACAAATATTGTTTCTACTTCTAGACCTCTAGAGTTGTTGCACATGGATTTATTTGGTCCAATTAGCACTAGTAGCTTAGGTGGTAAAAATTATGATTTTGTGATTGTTTATAATTTCTCTAGATATACTAGGGTTTTATTTGTAGCTAATAAGAATGATGATTTTGGTGATTTGGAAAGTTTTCTAAATATATTCAAAGAGAACAAGGTCTTTTGATTAATAAGGTTCAAACTGATCATGGTTGTGAATTTAAAAATAAATTATTTGAGAATTATTATGATGGACATGGGATTAGACATAATTTTCTACACCTAGAACTCCCCAATAAAATGGAGTAGTAGAGAGAAAAACAAAAAAATTAATTGAGTTTAGTAGATATATGCTTGATGAGTATAAATTGCCAAAATATTTTTTTGGGTAGAAGCTATAAATATTGCATGTTATGTGATGAATATGATCTATTTTAGACCAATTTTAAAGAAGACCCCCTATGAATTGTTTTTTTTTTTTGGAAGGAAGCCTAAGATTCAACACTTCATGTATTTGGATGTAAATGCTTTATTTCGAATAATGGAAAAGAGCCCTTAGGTAATTTTGATTGCAAATCAGATGATGGTATTTTCTTAGGATTCTCTCTTTCTAAAAAAGCTTAGAGAGTTTTCAATAAAAGAAAAATGATTGTAGCAGAATCAATACATGCTATTTTTGATGAAAAATTTATTTGATCCCATTAGAAATGAAGTGATTGATGAAGAGATTGATAATTTGAAGAAAATATCTTTAGAAGATAATGTGGATGATTCATTGCCAAAAGAATGGAAATATAATAAAATTCATCCAAAGGAATTGATTATAATAGTTCTTTCAAAAGGAGATATAACTGTAAGACATAGTAGAGAAGTTATAGATCATTCAGCATTTTCATCTAAGGTTGAACCTAAAAATTTAGAAGAAATATTAAAAGATAATTTTTGGATTATTGCTATGGAAGAGGAGTAGAATCAATTTGTAAGAAATGTTGTTTGGGAATTAATCCCAATACCCCAAGATCAAAATATCATTGGAATAAAAAGGGTCTTTAGGAATAAGGTAAATGACTTAGGTTGTATTGTTAGAAATAAAGCTAGGTTAGTTGCATAAGGGTACACACAAGTTGAAGGGATAGATTTTTGAAGAATCTTTTACACCCGTAGCAAGACTAGAGGCCATTAGATTACTCCTTACTTATGCTCATTTTAGGAATTTTAAACTTTTTCATATGGATGTCAAGAGTGCATTTTTGATTGGATTTTTAACCAAGATGTCTTTGTAGAGCAACCACCTAAATTTGAGAGCCTTGATTGTCAAGATCATTTATATAAATTAAAGAAAGCTTTATATGATTTAAAACAGGCTCCTCGTGCTCGGTATGATAGGTTAAGTAACTTTTTGATAGATCCTGGCTTATGAAAGGGTGGAGTAGATACCACCTTATTGCTTAAGAGCATATGATGATTTGATTATGGTACAAGTGTATGTAGATGATATATTATTTGGAAGTACAAATGAATCTGTGTGTCATGGTTCTTATCTTTGATGTCTATAGAGTTTGAAATGAGTATGATGGAAGAACTTAATTTTTTTTCGTGGGCCTTCAAGTAAAGCAACAAGAAAATGGTACATTCATCTATCTAACCAAGTAAATAAAAGAATTACTTAAAAGTTTTGACATGAAAAGATTCAAATATGTAAAACTCATATGAGCCCATCTAAAAAATTGGATGTAAATGAATCAAGAAAATTTGTTGATAAAAAACTTTGTAGGAGTATGATATGTTCACTTTTATACCTTGCTGCTAGTAGGCCTAATATTATGTTTGCTATTTATTTGTGTGCTCATTTTTAGGCCAACCCAAAAGAATCTCATTTAAACGTAGTCAAGCGTATCTTTCTGTATTTGATAGGCACTTATAGGTTAGGTTTATGGTATGCTAAAAATTTTATCATGTGATTTGGTTGCTTATTCTGATGCTAATTTTACTGGATGCAAAGTAGATAAGAAAAGCACATCAGGCACATGTCAATTTTTAGGATCATCCCTTGTGTCTTGGTCCTCTAGGAAATAAAATTTTGAAGCTTTATCCACTACTGAGGCTGAGTACATAGCTATAAGTAGTGGTGTTGCTCAGGTCCTTTTGTAAAAGAAACAATTAGAAGATTTTGGTAATTAGCAAGATCACATTCTAGTTCAGTCTGATAATACTAGTGCTATTAGTTTGACCAAAAATCCTATCCAACACTAGCAAACCAAGCATATAGAAATTAGACATCATTTTATTAAGGATCATGTTTTGAAAGGTGATGTTAATATTAATTTCAATAGCACTCATTTTCAAATTACATATATTTTTAAAAAATAATTACCAGAAGAATGTTTTTGTACTTTAAGATGCATGCCTAGAATGTTAGATCCTAATATTTAAAATTATTTATAATTTATTCTCTCATTTTGATGTTGTCAAAAAGGGGAGAAGAGTAAAACGTTGGTTAGTATTAAGTCTATTTCATGCATATATTTGGAGGGAGCATCATTATTCATCTCTTTTGTACAAATTTTATTTAATAAAAGAGAAATGTTTAAAAAAAACTATGATGAAAAGTCAATTTGCACCTTCATCAAAATCAATATCCAACATTAGTTTGTCATGATCAAAAAGGGGGACATTGTTGGCTTTATGAGCCTCATGTTCAATCATATTAATTTGGATGATAACCAATGTATGCTTGGATGTTCTAATATAAGTTTTATGTATTTCAGACATATAGATTGCTAATTACATATCGAATATATCTTACAATATGTTCGATGAAATTCTAAATATGAAATAATGAAAGATATATCAAAATGGATACCTTGAAGCTCAAGATAAAATATTTTAGATTATATGCATTTAGAACTATCTTAGAAGTTCATATGAGTTCATTCGCATAAATTAATTTGTTCATAACTTAACATATTATTTTTATTTATTTTAAATAATGATAATAAGATTAATTTATATAAGTAAATAATCTTTATCTAATTAACATTTAATTATATGCTTCATATATAACATTTAAATTTTCAAAATAATAAATGATAATTAATTATGACTATGGAGTGTAACTAGTTTATAAAATTAATATAATTAAATATTTTAATTTAATTTAAATGTTATATAATAACTTACATATGTATGATTATATGCAAATTATATCATAATATTTAAATGTCATATTTCAAAATTAACAAAAAATACATGAAATTTTGTATGTCACCCAAAGTCATTTTATAGTGAAGACATTTAGATCTCATTTTATCCCTAACTAATTCCTTGGATTTTTTTTTCCTTTACTTTGATAGGTTACATGACCCACATTTGATGAAAATTGAATTTAATATAATTTTTCAAATATTAGCTGCTTTTAATAATGAATGCATGCTACATACTTTGAATATATTAAGAGCCATATTTGATTATTTTTTACTTGCCCATGTTACTAATTGATTTTTGGTTGTCTGAATTTAAAATTTATTTAATAAAAATTATATTTTTATTGAATATTATATTATTATATGATAAAATGATGTTAGAATAATATATTTCTTTGAAATAATTCAAAAAGATCTTTTTTCTTATAAATAGCCCTCATTCTCTTCATGAAAGGGTTGCTCATTCAAATTTAAAATCTCTCCAAAAAATTTAAGAGAAAATTTCTTAGATTTTTCTACCAAGTGTTCTCCAAATATTGCAAGATCAAATCATTGGTTTGGAAGCTTCAACACCTTCAAATATGAAAGCTTTCTTAAATTACTTGAGTTTGTTTTTCTTAATCTTAATCTATTTTAGTTGTTCATACTATTTTCACCATCTATTTGTTCTTTCAAATCTTTACTTTTTGGTGGATTAATCTTTAGACATCAAAGTTTAAGTTTTTCACATCAAAGTTTCTTCAATCATTTTTTTTTTTTGTGAAAAACTTTTGTGATAGTTTGTAAGATTTATTTCATCTTACTGAAATTCTTATATCCCTAGAAATTTATTTTTATTTTTTGAAATTTTTCTTCATTAGTCTTATTTAAATTATCATTTATTCTTAGGTCTATTTTAGAAGTTATTTTGAAGCATTTAAAATTAATTTATTGTGCTGAAAATATTTTCATATTTGCTAGATCTCTCTTTTTAATTAAAAGCTTACTAGTTTACTTAGATCTATCATATACTAATTTTATTTAAGTATTTTGTAATTATTTACATTAATTCAAAGCATCATTTTGGTTAAAATAAAATAAATCATTATTGAAATTTTAGAGTATATGCCAGATCTATTATATATCAAGTTTCCTTATCAAAATAAAATTTATAAAAAGTTGAATTATTTTATTTGTCACTTATCATTTTATTCCATCAAATATCCTTTGTTTAAATAATTTTATCTTGCTAAAATTTAGTTAAGCTTCTTATTTTTATTGTTTAATAATTAATATAAAAGAAATTTAGTGGAGAGTTTATCATTCTTACACTATTATGTACATACTAGTTATAGTTTCTCTTAAACTTATAATTATTCATTGCTAAAATTTATTTTATTGTGCAATAGACTATTACGATTTTATTTTGAAATTATTTTTATATTTATCTATAAATTGTAATAACAAAAACATCTTACATCTTAGTAAGATCACTATAAGATATTTATTTTATTATTCCTTATCAAAATTAAGAAATTGTATCTTGTATAGTGATTGTTTATAAGTTGTGAGATCACTTTTGAATTGGAATATTTATGAGAGATATATTTCATCAAAATTTATTATTTTATATTTTTGTCATGCTGTAAAATTTTTATTGGGGTTGTAAGCTAGGAGTAAATTTTTTGGGTTTGGAGCCAAGGATGGCTAGTAAGTATGTTTATTATTGTGCTCTCTTTGTCTTTACTTTGTACTTTATTTTTCTTTGAGAATTGTACCTTGTCATTATAGAGTAAAAAATTAATTTTCTATTAAAAGTTAAATTTAAAAATTTAGATTTTAAAATTTTTAATGACGCGCCCCAACCCCCCACCCTTCCCTTGGGTGCTATAGTGACTCACATTTTGCATTCTTTTTTATTTTCCATTTCATTAATTTAGTTGAATTATTTTTATTAAATTGGTTATGGTTAATTTAGTTAAAGATTGACGCATTAAATATTTAATTTTATGTTGATTGTTATGTTCAATTTGATTACATTCATTTTTAATTTAAGGTTTGATTAATATTAAATTATTTAAAGAATTTATTTTTGATTTGCATTTATGTTTATTTAGTTCATTAAGTTTTTGTAATTTCTATTGACTAAGAGAGTTTTAATATTATTTGAATTTAATGGTTTTATGTTTTTGTTTATGTTTGATTAAATTTAAGTTGATTTTATGAATTTTCATGATCTTGGTTATTTTTTATTTATTTATTTTAAATTTCCCTGGAATTTAAAAAATTATTAACTTCTGATCTAGAGAACATTTTGATCTAAATTTTTTATGGCTAATAGGGTTTCATGCCAATTTCATATTCCCAATGTTTCATTTTAATCATATGTTTATTTTTAGACTAATGAAAGTTTTAATGTGTCTAATAAGACTTAAATTAAGCTTAAAATATGTTAGAAATTTTAGAGCTTCTATTTTTCCTTGATTTTCATTAGAAATATGAATCCAAAAAGGGTTCATTTGTAATTTTGGTATTTTTAGATGATTTAGTATGCTTTATCAAAGTTCACATTAATTAATTGAATTAATTCATTCAATTAATCTCTAATTATATGATTTTACAATTTATTAATTTTAGAAGTTTTGATGGCATTTTTAAGTTCATTGATGGTCATTATGATGATTTAAGTTGCTTTCACATTTTCAGTAATTCTCTTAAATTTATATTATTTTATTTCATTAAAATATGATTTGTAGATTAAAAAAGGCATACATTTTATTTCAGTTATCAATAAATCCCCAAATTTATATGTAAGGTGTGTTTTATCCCTAATTTTAATTACCCAATGTTTCAAATTGATTGGATCAATATTTTGATTTTAATTAGAGTCTAATTGATTTTAATTAAACTCAAATTAATCCTAAATTCTCTAAAAAAATTGGGGCTTTTGGATATAAAAGATTCCACTCATTAAGTGGGATCCATAGAGCCCTAATTGCAATTTTTGGTTAAGTATTTTTTAATGAATTTTTGAAGTTCAAGGATACTTTTAGGTTTTTTAAATTTCAAAAAAAATTAGATTTTTTTATTAGCCCTATCAGCAGTGATGAATAGCCACATCTTTACGTGCAGTAGTGGGCCATTGGCTCTTGTGGGATCTACGTGGATCCCACGTGAAATAACGGTGGGATAGGCAATTTTGATAAGAACTGTCTGATCTTTGATCAGACAATCTATGATTAATCTGTGATTTCCTAAAGGATTGAAGTCACATGATCCACTTAGATTACAACCCTCTATTCCAAATATAATGAATGGATGATAAAGATTTTATCCCTACATTCGCCCATGAGAACTGAGAGCCATCCACCTTTGGATGCCAATTTTCAGTGATCTAAGATGTGTTTCATTGTGATAAAATGATCATGGATTGATTTGCAATCTATCCACATGGATTGATTTCGATGGAGATCAAATTCATTTCACAAAGGATCAAACTGTGGAGGGGTGGTGGTGTTGAAGACATACGTCATCAAAGCCAATGTCTAGTGGCTTTGTTGATTTGAAATGCTTCCTTGGGTTAAGATGAGACTCTAGAAAGGTGGAATTGAGTTGCCTCCCTCAGGGTTTCCATAGAGATCATGCTTCACCACCTTACCATCAAACTTGGTGGTTCTCTAGCTCATCTACGATGAAGCACATGGGTAAGAGTTTGATTGAGTTTGTCTTCCTCCCTAGGACATGTAAAGAAGGTCAATTTTGGGTTAGGAATGTTCCTCCTCCATTCCCATGTATTGAGGAGCTCTTTTCCATCGATATTGGTGGTTCTTCAGCTTGCTAGTGATGAAACACATGGGTTAGGGTTCAGTTAAGCTCCACCTCACCTCAGGAATGTGTAGATGTGCTTATTTAAGGGTGAGGAATACTCCTCTCCTCCTTGGGTGTTTGGTCGTGAGCTTCCCCATGGAGGGAGGAGGTGTTTTAACTAGCCATGGGGAATGGAATCCTTGGAGGCTTACTCCAAAGGTGGTTAATTGACTAGGATCAGTCCAAATTAGTTAAGTCAAGAGATAGAAATGATAGGGAGGAAGAGAAAATGGATTGGCTTCTTAGGTTTTTTTATAACAATTTTCTTCCTTTACCTCTTCATCCTATGTCACCACATCATGATTGCCTTCTTTAACATATATGATTCTATTTCATCTCATTTGGGATGAGATGTAAAATTTGAATGACTCATTAGTTGCATGAGCTCATTTGGGTTATATTTGGATTTAAATATGAAATAACCATATTTGAGTTTAAATTAAGTTGGTTGATTTAATTATTCTCTTTTGATTTGATTAGGTCATAATTCTAATTTGAATTATATTTAACCAGTCATTTGAATGATTAGGAGTCAATTGATTTAAGTTTTATATTTAGTTTAGGCTAATTTGATCCATTTGACCTAAATGGGTCAAGTTGGGTCTCCTAGCCTATTTATCCATTTTAGGAATTAAATCTATGTTTAGTTATGTTCAAATGATTATTTTAAATGTTTATGATTGATTCATTTTGATTAATTTTAAATGGATTCTAATTTTAATCGAAGTTTGCCCATTTTAACCCAAATGAGTTAAGTTGGGTTCAATTGAGTCAAAATTATTAATTTGGTTTAATCAAGGTTTGTTTAGGCTTTAATCTTGTTTGATTATGTTTTTAAGGTGATTTAGAGCAATTAATTTCACTTGATTTGAAGTTAATTTTTATTTTCACTTTTTTTTACCCAAATTGGGGTCAAGATGGATTAACACAAGTCAAATGATCAATTAAACATAAGAAAATGTTTAACTCTGTTCAAGTATAAATTTAAAATGACACTTTTAATTTGTAATTTGAATTAATATCAATTTAATTTGATTTTGGCCTTAATATAATTCATTTGGGCATATTTAGGTCAAGTGACCCAATTAACTCATTTGAAACCCCATTATATTTATATTTATTTAGATTTATGTTTTAAAAACTTCATTTGATGAATTTTTGAGCTTTTAGGATGGCTCAATTTGGTTGAATTTTGCTTAGGTTGATTTTGATTTAGTGGGGACCATATGACTCAACTTAGGTCAAATGACCTAAATGGACACTTTGTATCCCATTTGAATTCAATTTTAAGTTTGTTTATGTTTATGCTTTTATGGAATGCTTTTTGTTTGATTTAATTTCAATTTTCTTTGACTTTATTTAATTTTTCTTTGATTTAAGTGATTTTGAGCTTAAGTGAGTTAATTGGGTCAACCAATCCAATTTCACAATTTGAGGTCAATTGAGTTTAAGTTTTAATTTAGATATGTTTAATTTTGGTTTAGATTGAATTTTAATAAATTTAAATTTAATTAAGTTTACTTAAGCACGAAGGAGGTGTCTTGAGTGCCTAGGTGGAAAGATCTTTAGTCTAGGATTGGAGAAATATGTGCTAAGGGGATGAGTGTTAATCTAATTCAAAAATGAAGTCAATAGGGATATAAATAAATTTACCAATTTGATCTCACAAAGTATCACTAATAAAATTATAAATAATTCTATTGATTCGCATGGTAAGGGAGCAATTATTTTTAAGCTTTCTCAATCAGGTAATTTTTATTTCAAGGATATGTGGCATTTCATTAATGATAAAAGCTCTCCTTCCTATATTTTTAAAAAGATTTGGAGTAAGATTATACCCATTTCTTATTCAATTCTAGTATGGAGACTTATTAAAAACATCATTTCAATGGATTCAGATCCATGGTCAAAAGGTTTTTACTTACCCTTTGAATGTTTCTGTTGTTACCATATTGAAATAGTTGAACATGTTTTTCTGAATAGTGTAGTTGCTTCTAAAATATGGATTAGGTATGATGATATTTTCAACACAAGCCATTTTAAAAGTAACTTGTCTTTATATCAGTTACTGAATGAATGCTTCGAGAATATTATAAAAAATCAAATAGAAAATATTCTAGCTATTATTCTTCTTTGGTTTATTTGGACAGAGAAAAATGATGCAAAATATAATAATACTTCTACAAGTTTTATGTGAATCATTAATAAATCAAATAAAATAATTAAATATATGTTCAATGCCCAACAATTACCCTGAAATGATTTTTTGTGGTATGCTTATATTACCAATTACTTTGGGATTTCATTAAATTCCACTAAACCATCTAGCCAAAAATTATCTATTAGCATAAACCTAATGAAGATGAGATTAAGATTAATATTGATGGTTTAATCAATCATCTAGTTGTGGTGGTATGTTAAGAGATAAAAAAGGCAATGTGATAGTCATTTTTTGCTAGCCCATTGCTTCCATGTATTGTTATATATGCTGAATTGATGGTTGTTTTCTATGTACTTAAAATATGTTCCCATATTAGAATTAAAAAAAATTGGATTGACTTTGATACATTTCTTTTGTTGGACATTATTAAAACTGATAAAATAGGCCATGCCAACATGTTTTATGCAATTTTAGATATAAAGAAGCTCCTCTCTATATTATTTTATAAAAATACTCATATTCTTGGAGAAGGAAACACTTATACTAATTATATGGCATGATTGGGTGTTCATTTAGAAGAATATATTGCTTATTATAATCAAGATATACTAAAACATCTTCATGGATTGGTAAATCTAGACAAAAATGGGCTTCCATATATTAGAACTAAATGCTTTTACTATATTTTTTTATCTGATAATATTATCATGATACTAGATAATATAAGTAATAACATAATATGTTGGCTTCTTTAATTAGCATATCTCTGCCCTTAGTGAACTATATTAGTTACAGGATTTATATGCTGGCCTTTAATTTTGATGATATTTTACTTATAGAAAAGATTATCGATGATCTCTAATATTTAATTATTTTCACATATTAAGTTACAAAGTACTATTACAATTAGTATTGATCTAAAGGTTATTTCTCAAATTGATTATAGCAGCAATTTCATCATACAAATTAACATTATCTTTGTTGGAATAGAATTCATACTTTTAGTAGTTGTGATACAATGATAAACAAATTTCTTCATGACTAGTATTTTTAATATACCTGATGTATTATGGACATTGAATTGATTTAGGATATGTGTTTTTCCCTTTATTTGAATGACAATTATGATTAAACACATTTTTATAGTCAACATGTATACTTATACATATTGAAAGTTATTACAAAGAGTGCAAGTCTCTTTACACTTTATTCTAGTTGCATTGCTTCTATTAGTATCTATGATAGCGATGATGTTAAGTAATCATTTTAATTGGTAGCATTCATAATTTTGTTGCCCTTTGTGAACTAGAGTTGGTAGCTGGATATGATTGTTGCCCCCATACAATTAATAATAATTAATTGCAAAAAAGATTTGATAAATATGACTATATATTTGAACTCAACTAAGTTGAACATGATTTTAAGATTGGATTTTAATCACTAGTAGTTTTGTAATCATCTATTTCTAGTTAGTTAGTTTATCTTTTATGATAAACTCTTTTATATCTCTAAATATAACAGATCACTTCGCATTTATCTAAATTAATCATTGTGTGTTGGATCCAGTTTGGTGATATTTGTAGATTTAGTTGGTGAGGATCTATTGGAATAAGATTGGAAAATAAGAAGATGGATCAAAGTATTATCAATAAGAGCTTCTGAAAATATTAAGAGTAATCTTTAATTATAATTTGAGAAGGTTGTATGTAATTTATTATGTGTAATTTCTATGGGTATCAATCATTATTGTCATTATTAATGATTAATATGTATCTTTATTTTCCTATTAATTAGTAGACATTTGAACATTATTGTTTTCCTTATTATCAATAGAAATTTAACTACTATTTTCCCAAAAAAAATGCTCATCATCATGAAATAACATAGCATATAGTAGTTTATGTGGAATGCTTTTTTTATTTTTAATAAACATGACTTCTTGAAGTGCTTGGAGGATGGGCATTTCCTTTACCTAAGAGCTTCCCAATGACTTTTCAGTAAGGTTTCTAAGCACTAGAGCATTGACACACATATTATTGACCTTACTTGACCTATGAGTGACATGGAGAGATTCAGGAAGATAAAAGATCTTTAAGTTATTTTTGAGCTTTTATAATTTCTTGTTAGAATCATTGCATAAATCTTTGTACTTTTTCGAGTGGCCACTAGCTAATTTGAAGATGTAAAAAATTCTTGGGCTCATGAGCACATTCTTGCCACCATATTTTTTTATCATTCAAAAAGATTGGAAGAGTGCAAGGCTAAAGAGGCTTTTTTAAATGAAAATGTAGAGATCTTTGAGAACTAACTGATTGACCATGAAACTTTATCTTTTATTCTAAAAGAGTAGTTGATCACATCAAGAAAGCTACCTCAAGATGATCCTTTAGAAGAACAGAGGATAATAATTATAGAGGAGAACAAATGTTCTATTGCATATGACATTGACATGTTGTGATACTTTGAGGATGGTTACAAGGCTCCTTTGAAAGTACTTCAAGAAGATAGGCTCATTTCTATGGAACAGGATAAATATATAGATTTCAAAATGTGGTTAACCAATTGAAAGAGTGTCTATAACCCTCTTCCGTTCTTCCTTTTTTTTGTAATTTTAGCTAAAAGTGTAAACAAATCCTTTTTTGCTATATCTCATGGTGGGTTTATTATATGTCGATTGGTTTACCAATACTCGAAAGTGACATAATCATTTTTGTGGTTTGCAATTATTGGTTATATTATTATCTCTTTAATATTCTTGGGTTTTCAACATTATTGTATAAAATTTATAGAGTTAAGGTTTGGTAACATGTCCAGAATTATATTTAGGAGTGTGTTAGACTTGGAAGCCCTAAGGGGTGCCCGAGTTGTGCCTAAAGAGCTAGTTAGTCGAGATTAGAGTTGCATAAGGTGTTCCAAAAGAAGCATTTAATAAGGGCTTAGAGAGTTGTTTGGGGTGTTCCTGAAGAGGTAATTAATTAGGGCTTTGAGAGTTGTCTGTGGTGTGCTTTAAGATGTAGTTATCTATGGCTTAAAGAGTTTCCCAAGGTGTACCTAATGAGGTAGCTGATTCAGGCTAGATTTACCACCTACTATGAATCACAGTAAGCAATCAATGCTTTGGCTCTAACTAGAAGCCAACATAAGGTTTATGAGGAGAGCTTCGTATTTAGCTTGGTAATTCATCTAGCTAAAAAGAAATTTTATGTTTGATGTTAGAACTATCCCCTTAGGATTTATGAGAATGACACTAGCTTATAGCTTCCTCTCTTTTAGGTTACATTTGTAAACATTATCCATGGTATTTCTTTAGCTTCTACTTCTTGCTTATAGTATCCTTTTGAGAAATCAACCAAGAAATATACAAAAACTTAAACGCTTATGGAGTTCCTAAGATCAATATCACATCTAAAGATTTTGATTGGCCATTTTATCATTATTCTATCATGGTCTAGTTTTTGTAGGAGTGTGCAAATGTTAGTCACTTATCACATTCATCTTGTGGCTTGGAAGGAAGGTTTTTAATCATTAGGGCATCTTTCTAAGAGTGCATATTATAGGCTTGGTAGGAAGATTTCAATCATCGGTATGTCTTTCTAAGAGTGCATACTAGCTTCTTCATGTTGGAATTTCTCACTTGTGCTCTTGCTAAAACCTTGCTATAATAATAAATGGGATGATATTTTTCTTCTTCTTCTCATAAGAAGATATAGTTTACTACATTATGATCGACTTTGAGATATAAGAATAATGTTTCCTTGACTTTAAGATTGCAAAAACTTGGCACTTCTGAGAGATATTGTTCAAGTTTAGAAAAGTTTTGTTAAGATCCCCTTCTAAGTGCCTTAATAATGATGTGTTAATTTCACAAGACTTTGTGATGAATCTATTTAAAACTTATCTTCTTTGGTGTTGACTGGGGACAACATGTTGAGTATTGCATGGATCTTTTCTAGATTTACCTGAATGCCATCATAGATAATTAGGTGACCAAAAAACCTACCCTTGCAGGAATCAAACAAATACTTCTCAAGGTTCAACTTCATATTGTACTCTCTCAAGGAGTTGAAGGTTTCCTCAAGATTTGGTAAGTACTATTTATTAGTGTGGCTTTTGACCAGAAGATCATCAAAATATCCCTCAAGGTTTTTGCATTTTTGAAAGTATAAATTTTTTTTCATTAATCACTGATATGTTGCACTTATAGTTTTGAAAAAAAAAAAGACATTATGGTGTAACAAAAAGTGTCTTTGTTGGCAATAAACTATGACTTTCTTCATCCATTAGATTCATATGTATATGGTGATATCTCCAAAATCAATCTAGATAATTAAGTCACTAGTATCCCTCTGAAGCATCCACCATTATGTTAATGTATGGGAGTGGATATGAATTTTTAAGTCATGCATTGTATATCTTCTTGAATTCAATAAAGATCCCCTATTTTCAAATGACCTTCTTAACCATGACTATTGGATCCAAATCTTTCTTTGGATTGAGGCTGAACCTTCTGAGATACTTGAAAAGTAGGGAAGTAGGGTTAAAAAAAGTAGAGAAGAAAAAATAAAATAAATACAAAAAGCATTTCTAATTTTATGATTCCACAAGACTTAGTACAAGTAGTAAACGCTCTAGCACTCCTCTGAGGAGAAAGAAGAAGAAAAAAGAAAAACTAAGTATCTGTAAGGAAAGTTAAGTATAGATGGGTACTCACATTGACACGAGACGAGCATTCTTCAGTGAGTGGTAAGCTCATAGCCAGTTGGGGCGTGTGACCTACTACCTTTTCTAATGTGGTTAATTGGTATGTCATGATATGGTTACTGAACTTTAGCCATTTGTGTTGTCTGGTCTACCAAGCGAGTATGCTTATGTGGCTAGTTTCCACACTTTATTCTTTGAGCTTCCTTCATTGACCCACCTTTTTTCAATTGATGACCCATTATGGAAGATATTCTAGCTTGCTTGTACACTTGGACATATATTTAACTCCTCGAATCTTCTGTGCCTTATAGAGGTGACTCATAAAAAAGATAAAAAAAATGAAAATGATTATTAGTTTTGAGAAATTAAAGAATCCCAAAAAGTATTATCATGAATTAAGAATGATCACATCACCATTTAAAGCACCCAAGCTTCTCTAGCTATAATAAGAACCTTTGCCCCTTCTCTTCTAAAGACCTTTCCTAGTATTATACCCACTACTAAGTTAGGATTTTCTCATTATTATTAAGTCATTATTGTTGAGAGGTATTCACTTATTCATCATGGATGTTAAGAGATCTCACGGTGATATTGATTATGCTAAACTCTGGACAGACCTTTAGAAGAAGAAAAGGAAAATTAAGAAGCCAGTGGAGTTCATAGCCACTCCTATGGCAAATGCAACTACCTAAGCTATCCCCATCCATGAGACTACTGCTACTACAGCCAAAGGTAGTTACAAGGATTCATGGGTAGGGTCGAACACTCGCCCTGGATAAGTGGAGAGTGTGACTATTATGGTGGAACCATTTTCCTTCCTATGCTTGAGTTCTCAAGAGGAAGAAGAGGATGTTCCATTGATTCAGCATAAAAAAGTCATGGTAAGCATGTTGGCTAAAAACACATTTGTGAAATTGATTGTGAAGGAGTGTCTCATTGAGGTAGGATTCATTCTCATTTTATTCCATAAATTCTTTTTATTATCTATTATAAACTATTCTTATTATTATAGTTGAGGATGATGAGTGTGCTGGCATTAGTAAAGGGAGATGATGGATACTCAACTGTCCCCAAGTTATCTCTCTTAACACACTAGGTATTCTTAAGGAAGTGATTCACTTTACCATGGGAAAGTTGCTAGGTAATCATCCGAGTGTTAAGGAAATTCATTCTCTTGAGCACTGGCTTACTTTTTTAAAGATCTATACTTTAGCTGATCACCTTATCAAGATCCCATTATTTATTTTGATGAATTTATTTCTCGTCATTCAAGGGTGACTCTGGCTTCGTAGCAGGCTGACTTGGCGGCACTGAGTTTTCTTTCGAAGGGAGTGTATACCTACCTGGAATGATCACTGAAGCACTCACCCTTTCTTCTACTAGGGTGACTAGGTTCACTTTGGCAAACATCCAGGAGATATTGGTGAGTTTCCCTCTTACTCATTGAGATGGCTGCAAGTCTACACAAAATGAGTCTTCTCACCTAAAAGGGTTAGATACTGAGAGAGGGCCACAAGCACTCATTGATCCATTTATGCTTGTTACTTTGTAGAGGAGGACTATTCTTCTAGAGGAAGGATTGCACTCATCAAAGTATGTGTTTAGTAAGCTTCAATCACTATTGGAGATGGAGTCATTGTGAAAATAGGTTGTGGAGATAGAGTCTTAGAAACATTTTATGACCATGAGGACAAGTTGACTCTGCTTTAATTCTATATGAAGTCATAAGGGACTACTCTATACATTTTTTATTTAAAATTTTTATTTGATTATATGTGTGATAAGGGAAAGCTCAACGAGGAATGACAATCAGATCCTTTTATAAAGAACTTAAAAAATATAGCAAACATAGTGAGTGCATTGTAACTATTCCTTGTGTTTTTACTAAAAGGCATAATTATCTTATGTCTGCCACTTCTCTTGATGAGTTTATTTTATTGTTAGTGTGTGAGTAGAAGATCTTAATTATTTTTGTTGTGACTTGCACTATTTAAGATTTTTATGGGATTGAGTAATGATTTCTTCATTTAATGCATGATGTAATGTCCACATTATCGATCCTTACCTTCCACATCTATAAATTCATTCTTACTGTGGTGGTTGAATCTTTAGTACCCCTTCAATTTTGAGTGAATAGGCATCATGTCCTAGTGACTCACTCACATTCCTCTTGGCCTTTTAAGTAACTTTTTTATTGGTTTGAAAGCCAATTATAAAGAACGTAGTGGATTCGTTCTTGAATATTGTGGCCACAGAGATGCCTAACCTCAACCTTCTGACTGTGACTTACATTTTCCTCAATTATTACTAGAGTCATCTCTACTTCACAATATGAATAGCTGACAATGGTGAGCAATTTAACTCGACCTGGTCAAATTAGCTAAGCATTTCCCTCGATCATTTTTAGTGGTCTTTCGCTCCCACTTTTCTATGAGTGGGTAGATATTCTGAATTTCAATGGAATCATCCTAACCTAAATTCTACCAAATTTGGTGGTGAGCATCACCACCTTTATCTTTCATCTACAATAGTAAGAGTTGTTGTGGAGCTTGAACCTATTGCACTAGATCTTCTTGGTGAAGGGCCACCATGATGGGATTGTCTAGTTTTTAGCAGTCTTCATGAAGATTAATGGCTCGGTGAATGAAGTAGGAAATGTTACTTGAAGCACTTCTTTATTAAGAGCTCATTTCCATAGTTGGTATCAATCATCCCTGTTCTATTTTTGATTATTAAGGTGATTGCTCCCAAGTCAGCTGTTTGGGTGAAGGAGGTGTTGGAGAAAGTGATGGATAAAACTCTGAATATCCATCACTACCACCATCTTGGCCCAATCTTCAATGTGTTTTATGGTACATATTTCATCATTCTTCATAGCTTTTAGGTCACCCTTTTTACTCACTTTTTTCTAATCACTTCACCCCTTTATTTATAGGGGGCAAGACTTCCGTCTCCTTCACTCGATCCCACTATGGTTCAATTCATAGAGGAGGGCAAGGGCCAAGAGGGTGAGGAGGAGTCAACTCTCATTAACGCTGCTAATGAGGCTGAGCTGAGTACAGATCCTAAGAAGTACAAGAAAAGAGCAGCAAGTTCAACTCCTTGAAGTCATTAGAAGTAGAAGCAAAGCAAGCTTAACGAGGAGGAATAAGAAGTGGAGTATACTAAGGATAAGTATACTTCAAGCATATCCAAGCCAACCAGTTAGGCCTTTTAACTTGGGAAGGCAATTTACTTCTAAAACCTTAATGCAATTCTTGAAAAAACTCCCAATGGTCAACTATCTTTTGTTGTCAAGATTGCACAAGTGATAGCATGGCAGTCAATTTAAGAGATTTGCAAGAAGTTCTTTGTCAAGAGGAAATCCTTGTCCATGGTGAGGCTGAACTGGTGGCTATGAAGGATGAACTCTAATCCATTTAGGACCAAATTTTAAAGCTTCAAGTAGAGGTGACTCAATAGGAGGATGAAAAAAAATAATGTGGCCCTGGAGCTAATTCACCTTATTGAGGTGAAGAAAGAGTTGGAAGAGGAGCTCTCTCATCAGATAGAGGAATTTTAGAAGAAGCTAAGTTTACAGGTTTTTTTGATTCTGATGAGTACTTGGATTTATTCCTATAGAAATTTAATATGGTTGCCAATGTCATCATTGTCAAGTTAGTGATGCATGGTTAATTGGATGCTAAGTTCTTAGATTTCTCTAATGTACTCACCCTTTTAAATTTTGATGAGGATGATGATGAGAGTAACATAAGTTAACTATCTCCTTTTTTTCTCTTTTTTTGGCTAGTCAAAAAAATAATATCTACCTCACATTCGTACATTTGTAAAGAGTTTACTTATGAATAAAAGCAACAAGTTTTATTTGTTTTATTATAAGTGTTTTTTATTGAATAAATGTGGGAGTTGTGCCTTTATGGAGACTTATTAAATTTTTTAGCAAGAAATTATACATTCTTTTTATATTCTACTTATCATTGTATGACTACTTTGTCTAGGACTTTGGGAGAGTATGGATGCTGACTTCAGGCTACACTTGATTGTCAACTATAGAAAATCACCCTTTTGTAGTCAACTGGTCACTAATTTTGATGAGTTTGATGAGCTCTAGTTGCCAACTATGAGGGTTGATTCTTGCTTAGCTGATTATGGCAAGTCAGTCTCCCTCTTCTTCTTCTTTTCTTTCTTTCTTTCAATTTTTTTTTTGATTGCCAACTATGGAGAGTTAGTCTTTTTGATTGCCAAGTATAGATAGTTGGTCTTTTTTTTCAACTATAGAGAGTTAGTCTTTTGGATGAGTTGATCTTTCTTATTGCCAACTAGCTGATTATGGCATGTAATGATGTTTTTTGAGCTAAAAGTGGCACACTGAGTGCCCTGAGTCATCACAAAGCTCCCCCAGCATTATTCTAAGTCTTCTTTCTTCATTCAATAAAATAGTAATCTGAGTGGGAAGGAGTGCAAACTTTCAAGGGAATAACTGCACATCCATAATAATAATAATAATAATAATAATAATAACAAGAAAATATAGAATACAAAAAATAATACTCTTTTCAGGGATATAATTTCTTGAGATCCCTAGCATTCCATGCATGGGGTACATCTTGTCCTTCATCAATCATTAATTAGTATGCAATGAGTTTGACTTGCTTCTTAATAATGCAAGAATTGTCCTATGTGTGGGCTATTTACTTGTGGGATTATGTTGAGCTGCTACATCAACTTTCTTGAATACCAAGTCGCCACCCTAGAAATGCATCTATTTCATATGGTGGTCATAGTACTCACCCTTCAACCTTTTTATTTTCTTTTGTCTCAACCATGCTTCAAGCATCAATTATTTGAGGCATGCAAAGTGTGTACTCCATTGCTTCAAAATTTGCTTTCTCCTACTCACCAATGTTATCCTCAGTCTTTCCTTTGCCAAAACTCTTTTGCTATGGAGCTCATACTCAATCGATATAATGGCTTCTACTCCATGCGATAATACAAAATGGTGAGTGCCCCATTGCATTTGTAGGAGTGGTCTTGATAGCCCAGAGCATATCAGGTAATGCGTCAACCCATTTTGATTTAGTGCCTTCTACCTTTTTCTTTAACAAGTTGAGGATCTTCTTACTGGCCACTTCTACCTAGTCATTGCTCTATCGGTGGTAAATTGAAGTGAGCTTTAGTTATACAACTTAAGACTCATAGAATTCTCTTAGCCTCTTGTTGGTGACTCATTATTAGAAATAATTGACATGGATATCTCATACTTGTAAATAATATCAGTCCAAATAAAATTCTAGACTACCTAGGCAAACCTTAGTGAGTGAGTTTATCTCGATCCACTTGTTAAAGTAGACAATCATGATGAGAATGAACTTTCTCTAGCTGTTAGCTATCGATAAGGAGCCAATCAACTCCTTTCCCCCAAATAGTGAAGGGCTAAAGGCTTGAAATAAGCTATAGGGGTCGTGGTGGCTTTTGTTGAAGTGCGATAAATTTGTTTCATTGCATGCAGCTCTTGGTAAATCCTTTGTGTCCTTCCTAAGCATGGGCCAAAATAATCCATATATTAGAATTTTATGGGCAAGTGATCTTCTTCCTAAATGACTGTCACATTCGCCAAAGTGTACTTCTTCAAGGATCCATTTTTGTTTGGCCTCTCATTCACATCTAAAGTTAAGTGAAGTTATTGATCTTCAAAATAATTCACCTCCAATCAGTAAGTATTGGGTGGCTTTTGTCATAAATCTCCTCAAGTCTATAGTAGCTTCTTCAATCTTTTATGTATATAAATATCTTTTAGTTTGATTAGTGCTCATATTCCACTTGCATTAGCTCCTCTTATTATATGCTTAGTTGGGAGAGTCATATGAAGGAGTGCTCCCTGAGCATGCTTACCCTGGATTGAAGATCAGCGAGTTGGTTCTTCCTCCTTGGGCATCAACTCAATCTTGACGTATTTCAACTGCCCAATTTATGTTTTCACCTTAAGTAGGTACCTTTGTAATGACTTGTTCGTGACCTCACAATCCCACTTAACTTTCCTTACCACTAGTTGTGAGTCTAAGTATGCCACAATATGTGAAATTTTGAGTCAAAGTAAACCTTAGTCCAGTGAGTAGAGCTTCATATTCAGATTTTTTATTCATTAATTTGAAATTAAACTTGACCAACTGTGTTATGGTGATCCCTACTGAGCAGACTCTTATCTTAGTGAGTAGATAATATTCTTCTCAACATTTTAAGAAACTTTTGTTGATTTTCCTGAATGGCTGCTTTGAGAAAGTAATGGAATAATTCATGATAATTGAGGCCAAAGAGGTGCCTAACCTTCAATCGTGACTTACATCATCCTCGATTGTTGCCCAAGTCTTCTCAACTTCATAGTAAGAATGGTCGATAAGGGTGAGTGACTTAACTTGACTTGGTTAAATAAGGTATGCATACCCCATAAGCATTTCCAGTGTGGTCTTGGCTCCCTCTTCCTTATGAGTGGGTGGATATTCTGAATTTATATGGCATCATCCCAACCAAGTTCTATTAAATTTGGTGGTGAGCATCACTACCTTCATTCTACATCAATGAGAGCAAGAGTTACTATTGAGCATGAACCTATTTTCCTAGAACTTCTCAATGAAGGGCCACCATGATGGGGTTTTCTAGTTTTTGATAGTCTTAATGAAGATTCATGGCCAAGAAAAAAAACTAGGAAATGGTGTTTGAAGCACCTATTTGTTAAAATCTCATCGTCATGGTTGATACTGATCATCCCTATTTAATTTTTTATGAATGCTCTTGATCATATGCTCTAGAGAAGGGTGTTTGTTGACCTCACTTTTAATAAGGTTGAGAACCCTCATCTTAGACCTAGGATTTAATCTTGGCACTAAGGTTTTATTAACCTCAAGCGAGGTTAATAATCACCATAATCTCAATGAATTAAGATCTTTGACCTTAGACTAGGAGCTTCCTAATTCGGCACTTAGGATACTACGATTAGTAGCTAAGTGCACAAAGTCAACTAAAGTATAAACTAAAATAATAAATTAAAATGAAATTTGAGTCCAACTAAACTCAGATTAAGGTAATTGAGTTTGATTAACATAATTAAACTATTAAGGCCAAAAATTAGCTAAATTCAAGAAAATCATGTAAAATTAAAACTAATTCAAATCAAACCAAACCAAAGGCACATAATCAATACATAAGTATAAATGAACCCAAAAATAAATCTAGATGGGCTTCAAAGTGGTTAATTAGGTCATCTGACTTAGAGTTGATTATGTGGGGCCCATTAAGGTAAAAATTAAACTAATCAAAATTTAATCAATTTAAGTACTTCTTGGGTTGGTTGGACTCAAATTTCTAGTATATTAATGAATATAATAGAATATAATAGAACACTAAACTAATTAAAACTAGATTCATGTAATTTAGTGTAATAGAACACTAATTCATGTAATTTAAGGTAAAAATTAAAACTAGATTCATGTAATTTAGTGTTCTATTATATTAATGAATATAATAGAACACTAAACTAATTAATTCTTAATCTAGTGATGACTCAAATGGCCTAATTGGGTCACCTAGTCTAAATGAACTTGAATCAACCCTATTGAACCTAAACTCAAAATAAATTAAAATTAATTTAAATTAAATGTTACAAAATATTTAAAAATTATATTTGAAAATAATTTATACTTTCTTGGGTTTAATTTGGCCAAATTGATCATTTCACCCAACTAAACCCCGATTTAACCCATTATGCCCAAATTGGCCTAAAATAAGTCTAAATCAAAATCAAATCCAAATTAATTACTCTAGGTCATTTAAAATACTCAATCAAATTTAATTGAATCTTGAACATGCTTCAATTTGGTTCATATTGGTCATTTAACCCACGTGAACCCAATTTGACCCATTAAGCCGAATTTGGATAGAAATGGGTTTAAGTCAAAACTTAACTCAACCTAAATTAAACTAAATCAATGCTTAAAATTATTCTTAAGTTGATTATTGAATATGACTCAACTCTCAATGGCACCCAATTTAGCCAATTTGGTATATTATTCAATCTAACCTGAATTGATCGAAATTAACCTATATGAGCCTATCATAAAAAATCAAAATAAATTAAAATAAAATTAAATTAAATTGTAATAAAATTAAATTAATTACTTCAAATTACTTTTAAAACTTAATTAAACTCGATTTAACTTTCATTTGGGTCCAATTTATCAAATTTGGTCATTTTAGCCCATGGACCCAAGTGAACCCAAATTGGCCCAATTTGACTTATTTAGGTTAAATTGAGTTGATTTAGCCTTAAGTTAAATCACATTAATTAAGCATAGGTATTATAAATAATTAGTTTAATATATTTTAAACTTAACCTTAAATCAATTAGGAAAATAAGACTCATTTGACTCAACCTAACTCAATTTGGGTTAAGTCATCTCAAGTCATAACCCAAATTGAGTTCACTCACCTCCCTGTACACCAAATCAATTCGAAATTTTGATCAAATAAAGAAAAGGGTATGCCAAACACAGAGGAATAAAGAAAGATGGATGTGAGCATGAGGAGACAAAAAAAAAATTTTCTTCACATGGGAGGGCAAGAAGAAAAAAAAGGAGTTTTCTACACACCATTTCCTTTTCATCATATCATACCAAAAATCACACACACACACACACACACCTCCTCTCAACTAGAAAAAAACCTCTCTCCCCACCTCTTGCGCTCTCTAAGTCCAAAAGCCACAAATTTCTAACAACGGTTGGTGGTGCATGGCGGTTGGAGCAATATATAGGTAGGCAAAGGAGGAAATCTGAGGAGATCTTCTAGTATCCACCAAATGAGAGATTCAATAATGTAACTTTTATAAACTTCAAATCAACCATAGGTGTTTGTATTTGGTGGAAAATTTGAACGAATCTAAGATTTTTTTTAGATCCCAACGCACTTTCTCTCTTTCAATTCCCCTATATAGTGATTTTTGCCTTAGATCATCGGAAGATCGGGAGATCCAATGATGTTTTTGGTAGATCCCATCCATCTAACCCTTTTTGGTATACCTACTATGAGGAAGACAACCTCTGGGCCATTCATCTTACTTGGATAGAATGGATGGCCATGATTAGATCTCCTTTTTTAATTTCTTTCATTAGATCTGACCTGAAACTTCAAAGAATCATAAAAAATAAAATACTAAAGTAAAAAAAATAAAAATAAGGGCTCTATGGATTTATCTTTTCAAGATAAATCCAATTGGACCTAAAAACCCCAAATTTGGATGTATATTTTAAGAGCAATTTGAGTTTTAGTGAAATCAATATTTTTTCTAATTCCTCTTAAAATACTAAACCAAATAACTTGAAAATTTAAAAAAAAAAAAGAAGAAACTTAATGTTCTTGCCTACCTGTCATAAAAATTTCAAGGTAATTAGCTTTTTGGTTTAAGAGTTATTAATTTTTTAAGGAAATTGGTTATTTTTAAATAAATAATTAATTAAAATATGTATTAATTATAAAAATTCATCAAAATAATTTAAATCACTTTAATAAACATAAAAAAATCTTAAAAAATTAATTAAACCTTCTAAATCACACTAAATTACAAAAATAATTAAATAAGGGTTTAATTAAGCATTAATTAATTATTTTAATTACAATGAAATTTAAAAAAATTATACCTAATTATAAAAAAAATTTAAAAATGTAAATAAACCCTTTATGGAAAACTTAGACAGAGAAAAATCCAAGAAAAGTAAAATCTCTACATTTCATCTAATGAATAGTGACTAATTAGGATTTAAAAATTTATATAATTACCTTAATTAGGCCCTAATCACTTGGTTAATTAACTTGACATTTGACATGTCAAATATATGGGATGAGCTCTACCTCCCATAATTTTCTTGGACTAATTTTTCTAGTGGATTAAACGAATCAAAATTTTAAACCCAAATTAGCTCTCTTATGCAATTAAGTAATTTTTAAGATTAAGAAAGTTATGAAATTGATTAAAGGGTGTTCATTAATCATTATAACAATAAAGATAATAAAAACATAATAATTAGGGCTTGTCTTCCAAATTATATTTCAAGATTACCCTTAAGGTTTTTAATTAATTAATTAAATGGTTAGATAAAATTTAATATTGAAACCATCATAATTAACTCATTTAATAAAAATATGTTTAACTTACCCTCCTTGTGTGCTTAGTTAATATAAGGATCATTAAAGAAATTATGATTCTCCGTTAGAGTATGGAATTATAAAAGTAGTTAGGCTAATATTCTTAATTTAATTATTTATTAAACATGAGCATGCATTAGAATCCTTAGGACATTGCAAATTTTATTTTCCAAGCATATCATCAAGATTTGTGGGCTCATGCTTAATAATTAATCAAATGAAGAGATTTTTGAGAGGGTAATTAAATGGATATTAATGGCAAAAATAATTAATTCATAAAAGCCACTTAAATTCTTTTTAAATTTATTAACAAATAAACATGAAAATGGGTTGACCACTAAATGTGGTTTCTCCTCTTTAGGATTAAATAACTCAAAATCATAAAAATAAAATCCTAAAAAAGACTTTGATTAGGCTTAAGGTATGATTATTTAATGTGATTATCCTTAAGTTTTAATTAAGCCAAATGAATCATTTGATAATGTAATTATTTTGTTTCAATTATCACAAATTTGCATTCCATATGTTTCATACATTCATGGTTTAATTTTTAAAAAAAAAAAATAATGCATTTAATTTCATGATGTGGAAAGATATAAACATATTTTGGCTATTATCACTTATAAATTTCAAATTATTTTCTCTCTTTACTAAATAATCATATACTAGTTATTCATGAAATAATTTAGATCCAAGCTTTGTATTTGTAGATTTTATTATAAATGATAAAGAAAAATAAAGTTTACTTGTCTTTCATGCATAAAAGAATAATAACTTGTAACTTTTCATAATTTCATCCTTATATTTATGTATGTGTATATCCATCTTTGGGCTAACAAGTATATAGTCTAGACATCCTAAGAACACGATGCATTAACTAGCCCTAAAGAGGTCCAAGATAACCTCACTTCCCTAGTTTAACAAAAGCACATACTTATATAGTTTTTTTTACATCCATATAAATGTGTATAAATGTGAAATGAATTTCCTTTTTCTATAAAATTCATGCATATTCATACTTCAAGTGTGTTTAAAAAATATATAAATAGTGATGTATATTGATAATGAAGCTAAGATAACAAAACATTACCCATTTGATTATGATTTGGCTTCATTAATCTTAAGATGTCTTTCATGTTTAAATAACACTCATTAAGTCAAATCCAAACATAGGTCTAATTAAAATTCATGAATGTATCATTAAAAAAACTTAAAACTTATGAAAATTCATTCTTTAGAATTAACCTAAGGTAGGGATTAAAGAGAATCAACTCTCTTTCTTCTCTTTATAATATTAAATTACAATTAAGAAAACATATAATTTAAAATCTTATCTAAACATTAAACAACTTAAAGTTTAACCACCATTGATAAGGAACTTGAACATTCGATCATTAGCAAATCCTAACTTTAAAGTCCAATTAAGATATACCACAGTTGGCCTTAGCACAAGCATTAGAATAGTAAATCACCGATCTTAGTATTAGGATAGGTCGATGAATACTGTAGTGATGTGTTTTATTTTATGATATAATATTTTAGACTGAATGATAGGATTGTTTGTACATTAGTCTGGATGGTAGGGCATTATTTGTTAGACTAATGATGCTTTCTACAGGGATTATGCTTAGGGGACTACTATAATAATATAGTTATAAATGCCCCTTTTCTTGTAAGTGCTGCTTAAAGTCCTTGAGAATGATTCATTGGGAAAAGTGGGTTTGGTTACCCATGGGCAAGGTGCTAAGTGCAAATGTATAAAATATAACTACTTGGTTTGCATGCTTGTTAAGCTAATCTTTATTTTATAAGTATAATTAGATTTTTCTTTTATTAAAATATAATTTTATGATAGGATTAGGATTAGTGCTATGGGATTTAGGATGAGCAGTAGGATGAGCAGTGGCTAGATCTGGGGAGGCCATGTGAAGCCTGGAGTACTCCAAGCTAAGAAGTGAAGATAAAAAAGAATTGAATAGCCCCATAGCTTTATTTCATTATAAATTATAATTCAGGTTGTGTAAGGGTAGAGCTCGGCTACCCTTTTTTTTTTCAAGGGTGTACAACGGTACTTGGCAGGACCAGCCTTTTTATTTTTTTACGTGATTAATGTTTGATTATTATGTTTACATTGATTGTGCAATAGAAATGACATACTTTTTATAGGTTTCTTAAAGTGTGATTGTTTGCTATATGGCATGGATACGATAAGCTCTTTAAAAAAAATTAAATTTTCTACCCTAATTTAACAACTCCAACTAAAAAAAACATTTATGCAACTCAGAACTTCATCTTAAAGCTTAGGAAGTTAATCAAGAGAATAAAAGATTTAGTGACCCCTTAGCTCTATGGTTGTATGCATATTATTTCACTCTTACAAATAGGAGATCTCCACTCTTGCACGATACGGGACAAGCATGATCTGTGAGAGCAGACTCATGTAGGAGAGACCACCTAATTCTCTTTAATTTAGCCCATAACCATTTTTCATCATGCATATAGGCATAATCTCTCCCAAGCTAAGTCCAAAATTATGAGTTAAAAATGAAATAAAATATGTAAATCTTCTGACATCAATTTTAGGTCATAATTTACACACCCATCATGATCTAGTCTCTTAAGGAGTGAGTTTAGGACTCTAAATTCTTTCCTAATTAATAACAGTCTAACCATCTTGCACTGACATGAGACTAGACCATGTGGTTTTGAATTGTAAGAGGAGTTATCTGGCAGCCACTCCAGGTAGTTGTAAGTCTAGAAGAGTCTAGATTAGCCCACTGTCCTTAATGGAAGTAACCAATATATCTCATTCCCCTTAGTATAATTAGGTCGAGCTCTTAGCTTATGCTAGAGCACTCTAGATATAGGATCAGAAGCTTCTTATTTCACTTTCACTATGAGTATAAGTCCTCACCTCTTAGGCATTTCCATAATTCTGTGTTGTTGGAATCTAAGTCCTAGCATTCTAATAAAATTTCAACTTAGATAAATAATTTTCTCTCCTTCAAAAAATGTATAACTTTACTATATGGTAGATTTATGCACTCACTAGGCTTCATTATATAATTTGTGCTTCCAACTTATTCTCCTTTGTAACCCGCTAAGAACTCTTTTTATTTGAGCTTTCCCTGATTGCTTTCCAAAATGATAAATTCTTTGATTATTTACCTTTGAAATCTTTGAAGACATTAGATATACTTTAATTAAGAGTGTTCTGAGGAAATTCCTACTTTCTAAGATGTAATTAACTATGAAATCTTGCTTTCATGGGGAACTAAAGAACCTTGCATAAAATAAACCCTACTTTACTTATCCATACAAATTAGGAGAAAGAACTATGGTATATATGTAGCCCATCTACCTTAGGAGTCTTTATTAGGTAATTGAGTCCAATATATAGTGGTGTTTCTATCTTTCGAGATAGTACATTAGGTATCTATATGGTGTTCGTACAACTCTAAATTAAAACACCACAATGTGTTGGAGAAAGTGATGGAAAAAAAACCCTGAATATCCATCACTATCTCCATCTTGGCTGAGTCGCTAGTATCTTTCATGGTACATAATTCATCATCTTTCATAGTTTTCAAGTCTCCCTTTTGATCCATGTTTAATTTAATAACCTCACCCACTTATTCATAGGGGACAAGATTTATGCTCCTCCTCCACTCAATCCCAATATGGTTCAATTCTCAGAGGAGGGTGAGTAGTAGGAGGGTGAGGAGGAGCTAGCACCCACTGAGACCGCCAATAAGGTTGGGGAAGTATAACTACCAAAAAGTCTAGGAAAGAACAACAAGCTGAACTCCATGATGTCACTAGAAGCAAAATCAAAGCATGCTTAAGGAAGAGAAAGATGAAGAGGAGGAGGAGTATCCTAAAGATAATTATACTCTAGACATGTCCAAGCCAATTAGTTGGGTCTTTGAGCTCGAGTAAATGATTTACTCTAAAAACCTTGATGTATTTCCTAAGAAAACTCTCAATTTTTGACTTTCTTTTACCATATGACCACTAAAGCGATAGTGTGGCAGTCAACTTGAAAGATCTGCAAGAAGTTTTGTGTTTGGAGGAAAGCCTTGTCCATGGTAAGGGCTGAATAGGACAAGCTTTAATCCTCCAAGAACCAATTCTTAAAGCTTTAAGCGGAGGTGATTCGATAAGATATAAGAAAAATAAGGTGGTCCTGGAGTTGACTTGCTTTGTTGATGCAAATAAGGAGCTGGAAGAGGAGCTCTCTCATTAGGTGATGGAAATTTAAAAGAAGGTTGAGTTCACATGTTTTCTTAATTCTGATGGGTACCATGATTTATTATAGTGGAAATTTAATGTTAGTGTTGACTTCTTTATTGCTAAGATAGTGAAGCATGATTAGTTGGATGCCAAGTTCTTAGATTTCTCTAACATACTCACCATTTTTAGATTATAATGAAGGCAACACAAGTTAACTATCTCCTTTATCTCTCTAGTTTTTTTTTGTGAGTTGAGTGAGAATATGTATCTCACATTCATAGATTTGTAATTATTTTAATTATCAATGAAAGAAATGAGTTTTTCTACTAAACATTTAAAATTTTAAGTGTTTTTCTTGAAAGAATGTGGGGGGTGTGTCCATGTGGAGACTCTTTAATTTTTTTTGGCAAGAAATTATTAATGCTATTTATATTGTACTTGTTGTTGAATGAATACTTTATCTAGGACTTTGGGAGAGTATGGATGCTAACTTCAAGTTATAGTTGATTGTAAACTATAAGAAATCACCCTTCTATGTTCACCAATTTCGACAAGTTTGAGGAGTTCTTGTCACCACCCATGAGAGTTGATTCTTGCTTTTCCAATTATGGTGAGTCAATCTTTCTCTTCTTCTTTTTTTTTTCTTTCTTTTGATTTTAAACTATGGAGAGTTGGTATTTTTGATTGCCAACT
Source organism: Cymbidium sinense (assembly GCA_021442155.1). Classification (NCBI taxonomy): domain Eukaryota; kingdom Viridiplantae; phylum Streptophyta; class Magnoliopsida; order Asparagales; family Orchidaceae; genus Cymbidium; species Cymbidium sinense. The sequence goes on from CM038230.1 coordinate 52,641,151, forward strand.
CTGAAGTGTTGGTTTTTTAGTTAATAGTCACTGACCTCTCAATGTGTCAATCTTACACTTGAATCATCAACCATGTAGAGTGTTGGACTTTTTGATTACCAACTATGAGGAGTTGGACTTTTAGTCAATAGTCATCAACCTATCAAAGTGTTAGTCTTACACTTGAATAGCCACTGTGCAGAGTTTTGGTCTTTCTGACTGCTAATCATGAGTAGTTGGTCTTTTAGTTAATAATCACTGACCTTTTATGAGTTGGTCTTTCATGTGAGTCACCAACCACACAGCGTGTTAGTCTTTTTTTATTTCCAACAAAAGAGAGTTGGACTTTTAGTAATTAGTCACCGACCTCTTAGGATGTCAATCTTACACTTGAGTCATCATTCGCATAAAGTGTTGGTCATTTTTATTGCTAACTATGAGGAGTTCATCTTTTAGCTAATAGTGATTGACCTCTCAGGATGTTGGTCTTACACTTGAGTCACTAATCACATGGAGTGTTTATCTTTTTGATTACAAGTATGAGGAGTTGGTTAATAGTTATTGACCTCTCAAAGTGTCGATCTTATACTTGAGTCGTCAACCATATGGAGTGTTGGTCATTTTTTTCCTTTTTTATAAAACTTTGATGAGTGTTAATGATTTTACTTGGTGGGTTTCACACTTGACTAAGGTGTTCTCATCCCAAGAATGGCACACTAAGTTCTTAGGTTTCTCACCCTAAGCCTTAATAGCTTAGAGGGTGCACCCCTTTTCTTATGCCAAAAGTGGTGCACTGAGTCAGTAGTTAGTATGCATCGACTCTAACTTGCTTCATGATAATGTAAAGACTATCCTATGTGTGGGTGAATTTACTTAAGGCATTCTACTAAGCTGTTGCATCAACTTTCTTTAACACCAAGTCACCGCCCTTAAAATGCCTCTCTTTCAATGGTGGTCATAGTACCCCACTATTTTCCTATTTATTTTTTTTATCTCAGCAATGGTTTAAGCCTCAATTCTTTGAGAATGTAAAGTGTGTCCTCCATTGTTTCAAAATTCTCCTTGTCTCACTTACCAATGTTATCCCCAATCTTTCTATTGCTAATACTCTTTAGTTGTGGAGCTCATACTTGGTTGATATAATGGCTTCTACTCTATGTAATAATGAAAATGGTGAGTGCATCATTACATTTGTAGGGGTGTTCAAGAGAGCACGGTGTATAATGCATTAATCCATTTTTTTTATGTCATCTACTTTTCTTTTCAGTAAGTTGAGAATCTTCTTGTTGGACACTCCTACATGGTTGTTGCTATGCATATGATAAACTGAAGTGAACCTTAGTTATACTCTTTAAGACTTGTAGAAGTCTATTTGTCCCTTATCGGGGATTTCTGGCCCATTATTATCGATAATTGACATGGGAAACCCATAACTGCAAATAATGTCAGTCCACTAAAATTTCAAACTACATAAGCCTTTATCTTAGCGAGTGGCTTTGCCTGGATCTACTTACTGAAGTTGCCAATCATGACAACAATCATCTTCCTCTTGTCGTTAGTTATCAATAAGGTACCAATCAAGTCTATTCCTAAAATAGTGAAGGGCCAAAGGCTTAAAGTAGGCTATAAGGGTCATGGTGGCTGCTGTTGAAGTGGGGGAAAATTTTTTGCACTGCACGCACCTCTTGGAAAATTCCTCTGCATCCATCCTGAGCATGGCCCAGAAATATCTATGTATCAAAATTCTATGATCGAGTGCTCTTTCTTCTGAATGACTACCACATTTGCTAGAGTGTTCATCCCCTAGGACTATTATTTAAAATAACTCACCCCCAATCAATAAGTATTAGATAGCTTTTATCCTAAACCTCTTCAAGTCTTTAGTAGCATCTTCCATCATCCCTATCTACAAATATCTTTTAATTAGATTAGCCCAGCTCAGTGAGTGTTGATAATCCACTTCCATCAACAATTTTTTTTTCCTATTCTTGGTTGGACGAGTCATATGAATGAATGCTCTTGAGTCCACTTGCCATGGATAGAAGATTAATGAGTTGGTTCTCCTCCTTAGACATTTTCTCAATCTTGAAGTATTCCAATAGTCTAATTTATGTTTTCACATTAAGTAGGTACCTTTGCAATGACTCATCTGTGACCTTATTGTCCCCGTTAACTTGCCTTACCACTAGTTGTGGGTTTGAGTATGCCTTAATATGTGAAACTCTAAGTCCTCAAGAAAATCTTCATCTTATGAATAGGGTATCATATTTAGCTTGATTATTCATTCATTTGAAATTGAACTTGATCGACTGTGCTATTGTGATACCTATTGAACTTTTTACATTATACTGACACTCATGATGCCTGTCTAAGGATCTGTCTATGTATAATTGTCATAAAGTTTCTAGGTTAATTGGGACATTATGAGAATCATAAAAATCGATGAGAAAATTAGTGAGAGAATGATCTAATTTACTGAGTATCGACTTGAGCAAATTATTTGTGATGAGTTGTATTAAATGTGCTTGGAAGTGTGGTCTGAGTCTCTTGGCTAACATAATGAGTGTGAGTGTGATTTTTTTTCATGATATGGTAATTAATCTTGGAAATTAGTAGAGATTTATTGACATAGTAGATAGGCCACTTCTTTCCATTTTTCTACTTGAAATGAATAAAACTTATCGAGTCTTCTTCAATCCCTAAGTATAATAGTAAAGTTTCTTATTATTTTTGGATTTGTGCTAGGGATGGTAATGGGAGTTGATTTTTAGTTCATAGAAGTCTTTCTAGCATTCTAAGGTCCACTCAATTCTCTTAGATCTCTTACAAACATTGAAGAATGATGAGCAGTGTTCTACCACTTTAGAGATGAACTTTTTAATTCGACGACTCACCCTGTGAGCCATTAAACCTCTTTCATTATTTTTGGTGTTGGCATCTCAATCATTGCTTTTACTTTATTTAGATTTTCATTTATGCCTTACAGGGTGATAAGAAATCCCAAGAATTTGCCTGACTTGACATGAAAGTACACTTCAAAGAGTTAAGACACTTGTTGTCCTTTTTCAAAGTAGCAAAAGTTTATTTAGGTCTTGAATGTGCAAAGTAGGTGACTTACTTCTCAGTAGTGGATCTTCAACATAAGCTTTTACATTTCTCTCTTTTTTCTTCTTGAGCACTTGATCTAATAATCTCTAATAAGTCACCCCTGTATTCTTTAGCCCAAAAAGCATTACTCTGTAGCAGTAATGTCCTCCTCTGATAATAAAGAACATCTTTTTTTTTCTAAGTTAACAGATGCATTTATATTTGATGGTACCTTAAAAATGAATCCATGAAGCTCATTACTGAATAACCAGCTTCCAAGTTGGCAAGGACATCTATTTGGGGTAAAGGGTATCCATCCTTTGGATATGTCAAGTTCAAATTCATGAAGTTGACACATATTCTCCACTTTCCATTGACTTCTACACCATTAGCACATTAGACACCCATTCTAACAACTAAACTTATTTAATAAAATTGGCTTTAAATAGCTTGATGACTTCCTCTTTAATGTGCTTGATGAGCAGTGTTGTAGTCTTCCTTTTTTTTTTTCTTTTTTGGTTAAGCGCCATTGTTGACATTGAGGTGATCATAAGAAACGATTATATCAATACTTGAAATTTCTACTATGGTCTAGGCAAATACATCTAGGTCATCCAAGAGAGTTCAGATAAGTGCTTCTTTTTGCTCGGGGCAGAAAGTCGAGCTAACTTTTAGAACTTGCATGGGGTTGTGGGAAAATTTATGACTCCACATAGATTTTAAGAATATCTTATTTAGGTAATCAAACACATCATCAAAGAATAAATATATTATCTTGAAAGATAAATATGTTATTCTATAATAGATTTGATTACTTAATAAGGACACCTAATGCTAATAGGTCTTTAATATTCTAGAGATTTTTCTCTTGAACTACATGAAAAAGTAGAACAAGGCTTATTTTATGTCAGGTTCATTATTCCCTAGAAGGGCAAGCCCATATAATTAATTACAATTTAGGAAGAAGGGATCTCTTCCTAAGAATACTCTCAATTAAAGAAAATGACTTTTATTTATATGGATTTCAATGATTATCTTAAAAGGATATTTAATTCAGAAATTCATTTGGGAATGCTTTGAAGGGGAAGAGTTATTTTCTAAGGCCAATAGAAATAAGTAAAAGAATGCTTATAGAAACTAGAATACCTAGTATGCCTTTCAATTATCCTATCACTGGGTTTTATATTTTTGAAGAATTTAATAAAGTTTCTAATTGACATTTTATTAGAAATCTAGGACTTAGATTCTGACAGCATAAGAATGTGAAAATACCTAGTGATCAAAGACTTTTTCCAATAGAATGTTTCAGAACCTAAATCTATAATGCTTTTAACATAAAATAAAAGCTCATCCTAATATAATTTCTGAGAATTATCAGTTCTTTTCCTACTAATAAAAATGAATATATCCTTGACTCTTCTAGACTTATTACCCACTTGGAAGGGTTGCCAGCTAGCACCACCTAAGCAATTTTTAAACCATAATTCTAATCTTATGTATGCAAGATGGTTGGGCTGTTGCATTTAGGAAGAAAGGTAAGAACTTAAACACAATCTTTAACTCTAGGATGATGTTTAGCATAATATGCACCTAGATAATGTAATAAATTTCATCTTTTATGTATTTTCACTCATAATTTATTTTAATGCCTAGGTATGCACTTCATGTCTACAATGAGATGTAGTTAGAAAGCAGTTGTGGGACAAATCAAAAATAAAATGCATACTTCCCCAAGAAGGGTGGTCATCCTCAAAAGTCAGATGCCTCCTTATGTGAAATTGGTGAAGCGCCCAATTTTAGAGAAATGAACAATATCCTCTAATGGTTCTTAATAGCTAGTTATTTCTAGTTGCTTTAAGTTACACCAAAAACTTAAATTAAAGTGAGGTTATGAATTTTTATTTTAGGCTTAAGTTATTTAATTTTAGTGGGGTAGAAGATTTAGTTTTCCTAAGAGCATGGCATTTCTAGGTTTTTCATCATAGAAAGAAACCTAAAAAAAGTATGCATTTCTATTGCACACCCCAAAATAAATCAAGTCAAATTAAATTAATAAAATAGGCTCGTGCTACCGGGTAGCACTATACACTTGGGAAGAAAAATAAAAATGGGCAGTCGAGCTCTCCCCTTATACAACCCAACCTATAATTAAAAGTTTTGATATATAGGGGTCTTCAGCCAGGATCGTCACCTTCTTCAGGGATATCCACGGGCTTCACAGGGGACCATCGACTGGTAAAGTCAGCTCCTTCTATTCCTAAACCCCATTGATTCTAACTTAATTCTAAGTTCAAATTACATTTTAAAACTTTAAAATAAATGTATAATCCCTACAAAACATACATCAAGAAATACATACACCACACTAGAAATTTATATTTCAAATATACAAGCTTAATATTAGTGATTGTCAACCCCACCGATCTTATTAGGCTATACTTAGGGACTTAATTAGCACCTGCAAATAAATAATATTTATTTTTATTTTTATTATGTAAGTTATTCAAGCATAACCCCTGCAAAAAATAGAATTATCCTAAAAATAATGCTCTAACATCCAGATTGGTGAACAAAAAAATTTTAACCATCTTATCAAAAGCATTACGCCATAAAACAAGAAAAATATCATTTCACATCACATAACATCATAAATCATTGGCCTAATCTAAATCTAGCATTGGTGACCTACTAATCTTGTGTGTGAGAGGGATGCTTATATAGTATGACTACACTAGGCCCTATTTTAATTTGAATATGGTTTAAAATTTAATCTTTTACATTTCATAATTTTGCTTTCATAGGTACATGCCATTGTTAAACTAGAGATTCGAGGTTCGAGACCTCCTTCGGACTAGTAGCCCTATGATCACGGGTGTCCAGACTATATACCATATTATAGCTTATTATACAAAGTTTTATTTTTAATGAATTATCTAAATTGGCTATCTTTATTTTATTTTAGGATTTGTTCAATTTAACATTTGGAGGTTCTAATTTAAATGATCTAATTGCTTTTAGATTTTATTTCAACTTGATAATTTTTTTTGTGTTGAATTTGAATTTAACTTTTTAAAGAATGAAGAACAGAATAAATTTTGCTTTAGGCAGAATCCATTTTATTCAACATCCTAGTCCTAATAGAATGAAATTCTCATCTTAAGGTTAAAAAAATCCATTATAAGAGTCAAACTAAGATCCTAAATATCTTAATTAAACTATTTTAAATTTATTTGAATAGTTTGTTTTGATTAATGTTTGATCCTTATTTTAAGCTTAAATTTTATATTATTCAATTAATTTTAAATGTTGTTAAGCTAAATACTTTAATATTTTTATTTCATTTGACTTGATTAATATTTCTTAGTTTAATTTGTAACCTTTAATTCAAATTTAAAATGATTTTTATGTTTTAATTAAAGTTTAATCATTTAACATTGTTATGTTTTAGTTCAATGTTTTTCTTAATTTGATTTGGTATCAAATGATTTTTTTTACTTATGCTTTATACTGGTTAATTTTGTTATCGTTTAGAATGGACATAATTTCATAATTTAGATTTATGTCTGGTCTTATATTTCTTTGGTTTGATTAAGGATTAATTACTTAGTTTCACATGTTTTAATTTAATTCATTGGATTTTGATTGAATTGATCTTATTCTCTTATTTCATTAATGATAATATTTATTAACATGAATGATCCAATTTAATTGATTTAACTTAATAAATTTTTTTTTATTTAGGCTTACTTTAAAAGTATTGGTTTCATTATTCAAGTAGTGCATTACATTTAAATTTCATGATTTATGATGTTCATTAATTTATGTATTTAACCTATTATTTAAGTTGGTTTTAATGAGATATTATATGTTAAAGCTTCATTATTTGATTAAACCTCTTAAGATAAAATTTTGAATATTAATACCTAAGAAACTTAAAGAATGAACTATTTAGATGCTAAACCTAACCTAGGTCATTCTTACTCTTAAGGAATTTAAGTTAAATGTTTTAATTTTAATCATTCAAATTTATTAATCATTAATATTTTCTCATTTGATTAAGTAAGCTAAAGATAGCTTTAATGTTAACAAATTCTTTTTAGGCATAAGATTTAGAGATTAATTAATTTCAATTTTCAACTAAATGTTTATTTTATTCTAATTTAATAGTCTAGTACTTTAAGGTTTAATTAATTTCTTGCTTTTAATTAATTCCCTAAACCCTATGTAAAGAATCAATTAGATTTTTTGTTTTCGTTTTTTAACTTTATAGTACTAGAAAATTTTCTAAAGTCCTCTCATATTATTTAGAATGTTATAAATTGATTCTACTACTTTTTTAAATTTCTATAATTTTTTTATTATTTATTTTAAATTGACTTAGAATTTGGAAATTCTAGAACTTTTGATCTAGAGGCCATTTGACATTAAAAGTTTTATGACAAGTGGGTAATGTCCCTAAAGTTTCATCTTAATCAGATATATATATTTTAGAACTAATTAAGATTTTAATTATTTTAATAAAATCTAAATTAAGCATAAATTATTAGAAATTAATTAGGAATTTAATTTTTCTTAATTCCTCTCTACAAGATGAATCCATAAATGGTTTATTTAAATTTTTTAAATTTTTATTTGATTTATTATAAATTTTTAAAATTTAGATTAATTAATTAATTTTATTAATCCATTTAATTGCCTAAGAGGTTATTTTGAGATTTATTAAGTTTTAGAGAGTTCTAAAGATACTTTAAGACTCATTAGTGTTCATTATGATGATTTGAATTGATTTTATATTTTTCCCAAATATTATTGGATTAATATTAATTAATTTAATTAAAAAAAGTTTTCTTCTATATTTCATCCCCAAATAGATGGACAAAGTGAAGTGGTTAATCGCACTTTAGGGAACCTACTTAGATGTTCAGTATGCAAGAGTTTAGAAAATTGGGATTTACATTTGCCAACATCTTAATTTGCTTATAATAGTATTATCTCTAGAACTACAAATAAATCATCTTTTGAGATAGTTTATGGTCAAAATTCTTGATTTCCCTTTGATGCAGCTGACCTACCAACCCATAAATTTTCTGATGCTATATCTCATTTGCTAAGGACTTTCAAAGCCTCCATGATGACATAAAAAAGAAAATTACTATAAGTAATGAAAATTATGCTTCTAAGGAAAACCATAATCAACAAAAGAATATAACAAGGGTGAATATATTTTGATTTGCATTTACCTTAAGCATCATCAATCAACTAAATATAAAAAATTGCATACACGAGCTTGTTGTTCTTTCAAGATTCATAAAAAAAAAGTTAGAACTAATGCTTATTACCTTGATTTTTCTGTTGATATGCTCATTCATCCAATTATTAATATTAATAATATTTTATCATATAAAAGAGTTAGCAAATCTCCACTTCTTCAGCTTAACTCTTTAGCAGGAAATATAGCTACCCACTTATAGAATACCTTGCCATCACTTGTGTTCTTGGAAGTTGATAATATTATTACTAAGGAAGTACTCACAAACTCTGCTAATGATCATAGATTTTTAGTCTATTGGAAGAATAAACAATCTGTAAATGATACATGGCTGACCCGCACTAACATGGAGACACTTGCCCCTCAACTTGCAGAAGACTGTTTAGAATTTAATTCGGCAAAGTAAAGTTCTAATGGGCCTAAGGGAGTTGATGTAGAACATCATATTTGTTGACCTTATTTTTGGATAAGGTTAAGATCATTCTAATCTTAGTAACTAGCAACTCTAATCTTATATTAGGAGCTTCCTAATTAGATATTTAAAACACTACACTTATTGGCTAGATTTATCTCTGAACTAAAATCAAATAATAAACTAAATTAAACCAAAAATTTGGGATCAAGACTAAATTTGAAACTAAAATTAAAATTAAGTTCAAAACTTTAGGTTGACAACCTAGATCACCCTAGTGGATATACTAAGACTTCATCTAAATTAATTGGATTAAGTGAATCCAATCGAGTCCAAATTTACTAAGATTCAATAAAGTAAAACACATTTAAATTAAGATCTAAAACCAATTGAGGCTATATTCAGGTAGTTGGAATCATTGATCCAATTGACCCATTTAAGCTCAAAATCATCTAAGTCCAAAAAAATTAAATAAAATAAAATTTTTAAAATAAAATTAAATAAAAGTATATAATCAATTCATAAATATTAATCAACCCAAAAATAAATTTATATGGGCTCAAAGTGGTCAACCAAGTCATCTGGCCTAAAGAACTCATCTTAACCCATTAAGCCCAAATTGGGTCAAAGTGGATTAAAATCAAAACCCAATTTAAAATCAATTGAAATTAATTCTTCAAAATCATATCAAACACAATCAAATATGATTGAAATCTAAACACATTTTAATTATGTCAAATTGGCCATTTGACTTAAGTAAACTTAACTTGATACATTTAATGCTAAAATGGGTCAAATGAGTTTTAGTTAAAGTTGAAATTAAAATAATTAAAACTTAATTTAAACAAATTTTTTTTAAACATCATGGATGTTTAATTATACATAATTGAATCAAAACTTTATCTCTAAAATTGCTAATTAGGTCAACTGATTCAATTTGATTCATTTGAATCAAATTGATCAAACCAACCCCAATCATGTTGAATTCATATAAAATTTGGATCAATTAATCTCAAAATCATTCCATAGATAACCACCATGATTATGAACATGAATATAAACAAGTTGAATGCAATTGAGTTGGTTTAAGTCACTCCAACCCAACCTAATTGGGATCCAAATGAACTTAATCTAAATCTTCAAATTCAAACCCAAGATAACAGAACTTGAGTTTAACCTTAACATCCTCTTAAGCTTGATCTAACAAAACCATTACCTAGCTCAAAGAGAGGTGAATTGGTGTTATGGATGAGACGAAATCCATGGAAAGCCAAAAATTGAGCCACCTAAGCCATCACCCAAAATCCCCCCATGCTCCCTCTATTATTGCAATTAGCCACCTCAAGTTCCTTCTCTGATCTCACCACCACCTTCAAGAGCTGACCTAAGCTCCAATTTTCTTAAGATCAATCATATCACATGACCTCTAAAGGATTGAGGTTCGGCTAACTATAAATAAAGGCAGAGAGCCCTCAATTCAATTCACACCTTTATGCTCTCTACACCTTTCCTAGACTAAAACAAACTCAAATGAACCTTTTCCTCCACTCCTTGACCTCTCCAACCCACTATTTTACTGAGCTCCGACAAGCGATGATGCATGATGGTCTTTACACCAATCCAGAGAGAGACAAGTCACCAAATTTCTTCTAGAGCTACGTTCCAATCTATTAAAGGTTTTTGAAACAAGAATTCCATCGAAGATAAATCCCAATAAAGTATTCCCTAATTTCGACCATCTTTTAATTTCAATTTAGTGTTTTATGAAGTCTAGTTGATCTTTCGTGAGATCAAATTATAGGCATTAATTACAAATCCATCCTTGATTGATTTGTAATCAAAATCTCCAAGATCCACCATTTAGATTGCTGGAATTAGTCCCCATAAGGATGAATAGTTTGTGGCTCTTATCAGAAGGTCAGAGATTAAATCACCATCATCTATTCCTTTTATTTGATGTATCATATAAAAAGAAGAAAAGATTTGTCATAAGGTCTCAAATCAAAGCTTGAGCTTATAAGGGCTTTTTAGATTATATGTGTTATATTATATAATAATGAATGTATTTAATCATATTTACGTGTTTGTCAAAGTTGTGATTGAAAACATGCGAGGTCACATGTTAAATTGTAAAGGTGTTGGTTTAGCGCATAGTGTTGCCTTTCTAGTGCATTAGCACTACATTCATGATTTTAGTGTTTGGGGATTGAGAAGCTAAGGCTTTGGTGTTGGTCTATGGCACCTTGGCATTGGACTATGTCACCACAGCACAGGTTTTTGGCACCTCGACACTATAAAGCAAAGGTTCCAACTTTATTTCAGTTTTTGATAGCTTTCTCCCTAAGGGGCACATTCTTTAAAGTATTGTACTTATTTAAGAACTATTTCTAACCTAATAGAAACCTTTTGATTTGTGTGTGTGAAATTTAAGTGAAAACTTTTTTGGTTCAAGCTTGGTGGCCTACCGACTGAGGGATTTAATTTTCTCCCTAAGGGGCACATTCTTTAAAGTATTGTACTTATTTAAAAACTATTTCTAACCTAATAGGAACCTTTTGATTTGTGTGTGTGAAATTTAAGTGAAAACTTTTTTGGTTCAACCTTGGTGGCCTACTAACCGAGGGATTTAGTGATCTCTTGCTACCATTCTACTTTGGTGAGTATAACGTCTTTGCATATCTTTCACTTTGGTGAGAGGAAGATCGGTGAAGCATCTCTTTCTTCACCATCTGCTAGGATATCCTACTCTTCACAGCCCATCTCCATTAATTTTGGTATCAGAGCCTAAGATTTGGAAGTGTAGAGAAAGTGCTTGCAAATAATCCATATGAAATCTAAGCAAGTTCAGTTCTATATTTTAGATTTTGTATCATTTTCTTTATAGACTTAGTAATTTCACTTGAAAATATATGCTAAATTCATGTGGTAGGCAATTCTATGAATGTTTGTGCTATTATTAGCTAGTTGTCTGCATTTATAAAGACTACCCTTCCCTTACTTAACCTACTATAAGCCATCATACTTGAGTGATAACTTGAGTAAAAGAGAGCTCACTAAATAGTCTAACCTAGTATACAAACTTTACATAAAAATAAAAATTATATTTTTAAAAATCTTATGTTTATTTTTTTTTTAACGTTGCTTAATGTTTTATAGTATACACAAGTTACTTTGTATTTATTGAAGGCTGGTTATCTTTAAAATGTGTGCATCTCATTTGTGCTAAGTTTACTTCACTTATTGAATATTAAAAACTTTTTTTTATTGAAGGCTAATTATTTAAAAAATTTTGCATCTCATTTGTGTTAAGTTTAGTTCACTTATTGTGTATTTAAAACTTTCATTTAGTGTGTCATACTTACATTTTGTTAAACATTATTCCATCTAAATCTGTTAGTCTCAACTAGCTAGAGGACTTAACCAGGAGAGTAGTTGAGATCTCTTTAAGAAGTGAAGAGAAATTCACTAGGGTAGAAGACCTTCTCATGAACCTCATTGCACGAATTCAAATCTTGAGTATCAGGTTTCAAACCCCCACTGACTATTCCACATTAGGATGACTTAGAACTTGTAGCTGGGAACCATAAACTTCTTAGAGATGAATATCCTACGAGAAGGCCAAACCTAATTAACACCATTATACAATACCATCTTAAGGTTCATGAAACATTATATGAACCTATAAAATAAGTAAAGATAGAAACCCCAATATATGATGGTGTTCATGAATAAAATTTTAGATTGGTTAACTCAAATGGACAACTTCTTTGATTGGTATCATATGAATGGTTATCAATAAATAATATTTATTAAAATGAAACTAGTAAGTCATGCAAAAATCTATTGGAATAACGTTTTAGCTAAAAAAGAAAAACTCAATTGATATCTCATGACATAGGTAGAAATGAAAGTAATTTTAAATGCTAAGTATTATCTTAGAAATCATGATAAAAGACACCATGAACAATTGACTACTCTTAAACAAGGGATTATGTCAATAGTTGGATATATGAACACATTTGAGAATTTAATACCTAGAACACAATGCATTGATCAAGAGTGGCAATCGCTAATAAATTTGTCATTAGTTTAAGAGTGGATATTAGGAATGAAGTAGAGCTTCATGATTCCCACACCTTAGAGAATGCCTTTCACTATGCTTTACTTCTACAAAAGCATAAGAAAGCTACATCCACATCCAAGATGAAAGCTTAAATATCTTCTAAATATTAACCTACATCATAATCTCAAAAGTTTATCATTATACATAATCCTTCTACATCGAACAACCCTTCTAAAATAACCCCATTAAACTTACTTTTAAAAATGGAAAAGAGATAGTTTGCTTTAAATCTCATAAGAAAGGTCTTATGCAAAATCAATGTAGAAAAAAATGTGTTCTGAGTTGAATTAGAAGATTTAGGAGAACAAAAGGATATTAAAGAAAAACATGATGACATGCGACTATCAAATAAAAAAGTAGATCCAAATATAGATAATCCAATGTCAGTTATGAGGTGTATGATTACTTCTAAGGAAGAAGAAGACTGTAGAAGGAAGAATAATTTCTCAATTTATAACATATGTGAAGAGACGAAGTGTAAACTAGTGATAGATGGAGGTAGTACGAGGAATGTTATATCAATTCATGTTATCACTAGAGCCAATCTTATAACTGAACCTCACCCAGAACCATTCCAAGTTAGTTAGGTAAATCACACATCCTATATATTACTAATAGTTGTCTTGTTCTAATTAAAATAGGTAGCTATAATGATCAAACTTGGCGTAATGTTCTTTCTTTGAAAATAATTTATATCCTATTTGGAAGACCATGGCTTTATGAATTGAATGTAATCCATTATGGCTCTGAAAACACTTATGTACTCAAACATAATGAGAAAATAATCAAATTATTTTTCATAAAGCCTAACAAAAAGAGGTCAATTACACCCCACATAGATGTGTTCCTGCACCTCCTCACAAACCTTATTCTAAACTACAACTTAAACCTAATCAAGGAAGGAATGTGAAGCTCTAGTTGATAGTGATATTTTCATCTAGTGATAAGAAGGATACTTCTTATATACATTCTAATACATGTGAATCTTCTAAACTTCAAATTACAATAGGTAATCTTCTAAACCTTAGGGTTTAGACGCTTACCTAGAGAGTTCAATTATCTACCTTCTCTATTTATCTTGCACCTTTGAGAAATCTTCATTGATACAAAGGATCATAACATTCTTATTGTAGTCTTAAATCTATTATCTAAATTTAATGTTTTAATTCCTGATGACTTACCAAATGAATAACATCCATTAAGGGCCATACAATATGTAATAGATCTAATTCATAGTTCACAAATAGCTAACTTACCTCATTATAGGATGAATTCATATGAGCATGCAGAATTAAAATGGCAAGTAGATGAACTTCTAAAGAAGGATTTTATCTAAGAAAGTTTTAGTCCTTGTGTTGTACCTGCTCTTTTAACTTTTAAGAAAGATGAAACTTTGAGGATATGTATTGATAGTAGAGTAGTAAATAAAACAACAATCAAATATAAGTTTATTATACCTAGATTAAATGATATAGTAAATATTATTTTAGGTTAATCTTTATTCTCTAAAATTGATTTGAGAAGTAAATATCATTAGATAAATATTAGACCAAGTGATGAATGGGAAGAACTATCCATATATTTCACATTAGGTTTACCTATAATACCTTATGAACATGATAGTATGTTTATCATTAATGATTGCTTTTCTAAGATGGCACATTTCCTACCATGTTCAAAAGCAAATGATGCATCTCACATAGTAAGATTGTTCTTTAAAGAAATTATTAGGTTGTGCAGAGTCCAACCTATTATAGTTTCTAATAAAGATGTCAAATTGATATCCTATTTTTGGAAAACCTTATGGAAACTAATGGGAACACAACTAAAATTTTTCTCTACATTTCATCCATAAATTGATGGACTGATGAAAATTATCAATAGGATATTATGAAATTTACTAAGATGTTTAGTTGAAAAAAATCAAGAAATTGGGATTTAACATTACTTAAATCTAAATTTGTGTACGATAGTTACATTTCTTGAACAACATGAAAATCACCTTTCAAGATAGTTTATAGATATAACTCAAAATGCTTATTGACCTAACTAATACACCTACTCATGCATTTTTTTGATTTAGCATATATATTTTCATGTGATTTTCATAGCCTTCATGAAGATATAAATAAACATTTAGAAATATAAAATGCTATGTACATTGAACTAAATAATAAATATATAAATTTTAAAAAATATGTGATAGGTGATTATGTATTAGTTAGTATCTATCCTAAAAGATTTTCTTTCACTAAATATAAAAATTTATAAGTGAGAGCATGTAGGTTATTTAAAATTATTAAGAAACTTGGTACTAACTCTTATATTCTTGATTTACCCTCATGCATATTTATTAGCCCTATTTTTAATGTGGAAGATCTAATATCTTTTAAAGGAGTTACATAATCTTCAAATTTGTAGGATGATACTTTTATAGGAAGATATAAAAATTATTTGTAGGTACCTATCCAGCCAACATTCTTTGAGGTGGAGAACATCATCACAGTTGAGGAACCAATAGATGATAATATTAGTTAAAGATTTTTAGTTATTTAGAAAGACAAGTCAATAAACAAGGATATTTGAATGACTTTGGAAGAACTGTAGAGCTTCACCCCCAAATTTCTTGTAGACTTTCAGAATCTTAACTCTTTAGAGAAGAGTTCTTTGAGGCCTGAGGGAGTTGATGTAGCACATTAAAGGAGGAAAGGACCTGTCATAAGATCTTAAATCAAAGCTTGAACTTATGAGGACTTTATTATACTTTATGTGTTGTATTATGTAGTAATGAATGTATTTAATCATGTTTAGAAAATGTATCCGAGTTGTGATTAAAAATATGTGTATTCATGTGTTAAATTATATAAATATTGATATGGCACCTTAGCGCTGCATTCTATGGGTTTTATTATTTGGGACAATGAAGTTAACACCTTGGCGCTAGTCTATGGTGCCTTGATGCTGGATTGTGGTGCTGCAACACTAGTTTGTGTTGCCTCAGAACTACAAAGTGAATGTTTTTTTTTCTTCAATTTTTGGTAGTTTTCTCTCTAAGGGACACATCCCTTTGAGTATTGTACTTATTTAAACATAATTTCTAACTTAATAAAAAACTTTTTTCTTTTGTGTGAGAATTTTGAGTGAAAACTCTTTTGGTTAGAGCTTGGTGGCCAATCCTCTGAGGGATTCATAGATCTCTTGCAACTATTCTACTTTGGTGAGCAGAATTTCTTCATATCTCTAATACTTTGGTGAGAGAATGATCAGTGGATCATCTCTTTCTCTATCATCCGCTATGACATCCTACTCTCTACAACCTATTATTTGGAATAGACAGTTGTGATTTAGCCATAAAATCTCAATTTAATTCCCTTAAGGAACTATGGATTAGCCCCACATCGTATGATCTTTGATCGGATGGCCTTGAGTAAATAGCTTCTCCGCCGCCTGCCACGACATCATCTGCATGGATTAATGGCACTTCGCCACATGTAAAGCAGCGTCTAGTCGGGGTCGCATAGAAGTTGATTGGGTTAAATAATAAATTCAACTTTTCAAAATTGAAATTATAAAGTAACTTTAAAAATCTCAATCAAACAAATCAATTAAAGTAAATTTAAAGATTAATTAAATAAATTTAAATAATCATTAAACTAACTAAAACAACATACAAATTAAAATAACCAAATCTAATAAGTTTAATGAAAGACTAAACCCTTAAATAAAATTCAAATAAAAAGATCAAATTAAACATAAATCATTTAAATTATGGGATAATTAAATTGTATTAATAAACTTGAATATAATGAAAATGCAAAACTTCTAAATGCAAATAATAGAAAAACAAACGTAATCATCATAAACCACATAAATTAATAAAACTTAAAGAAATTTATAGAATGAAATTTAAGGAAGAGAATCAAATATTAATTGAATAATAAAAAAATGTTAAGTTAAATCAAACTAAATTCTAATAATTAATCTAAGATCAATATTAACTATTAAAATACATAAAATTAAACAACTCCAACAAACGTAATCTTTAACTAAATAAAATGATAATCAAATTAAATTCAACATAATTAAACATATAAATAAATTTGAAAAGGTTAATTAAGATACATAAGCCATTAGCTTGACTCTTATAATGTATTTTCATCTTAAGATAAAGATTCCATTCTACTAGGATTAGGATGTTGAATAGAATAAATTCTGTCTCAAAATGAATTTATTTTATTTTTCATTCTTCAAAACCTAAATGTAACTTTATTATAAAATAAAGTTAAAATTGAAATAAAATTTAAATTTAATTAAATCATTTAAATTTAAATCATACAATGATAAAATTGAATAAACTTTACATTTAAATTAAAACTTAAACCTAAAAAGTCCTAGTGTAGTCATACCACACAAAATCCTCCTTTCACACACTAGATTATTTGGTCATTGACCCTAGACTTAGGTTAGGTCAATGATTTATGTTATGATGTAATGTGATGATTTTCAATAGACTTAGTCTAGATGCTAAAGTGATTTTTTTAGACTAAGACTATTTTTTGAAAGGGGTTATACCTAAAGGGACTACTGTTATAAGATATAATTGATGTTTTTTGCTTGCAGATGCTATACCTCCCTAAGTATAGCCCAATATGATAGGTGGGCTTAGTAGCCATTAATAGCATGCATGTATGTTTGTATTATAACTACTAGTGTGTTGTATGCTTTCCTTGATGCATATTTTATAAGGATTATGATGTTCTTTTGGAATTTTAAAATATAATTTAAGCATAGAATTAAGTTAGGATCTATGGAGTCTAGGATTAGTAGGAGCTGACTGTACCTGTTGGTGGTCCCCTATGGAGTCTAAGGAGGTCCCTAAAGAAGGTGACGATCTTGAATGAAGACACTCATATATCAAAACTTTAGTTCTAGGCCAGGTTATATAAGGGCAAAGCTTGGCTGCCAATTTTTCCTTTTCATCCATAGTGTACATCAGTTCTCGACTAGAAATAACATATTTTTATAGGTTTATTTTTGTATTTTTGATGTGTTGTGCTGAAGCTTAGATATGTTAGACTCTTAGAAAAACTAATTTTTCTACCCTATTAAATTAAAATAACTCAAATATAAATAATTAACTCATAAACTCACTTCAATTAAAAGCTTTAAGCATAAATAACTAAAAGCAACTAGAAATAATTAGACTTTATGAATCATACTTATATATTCCCTCGTACTTTTTGAATTGAGACCTTTAGCCATTGCACATAAGGGGGCATCTGACCTACGAGAATGATCACCCTTCTTGAAAAAGTGTGCTTTCTTTTATTGATTTAGCCCATGACTCATTTTTAACTACATCTCATCTTAGGCATGATTTGCATACCTAAAACCTTGAGTAAAATTATGAGTAAAAAATACTTAAAAAATAAAAATTATTATATTAATTAGATGCATAACATGCTAATCATTATCTTAGGGTTATGGATTGAGTTTAAGCTCTTAGATTTCTTTCCTAAATACAATAGCTCAGTCATCTTACAAAGCATAAGATTAGAATAATAGATTTAAAATCACTTAGGAGGTGTTAGTTGATAGCCCTTCCAAGCAGAATGTAAGTCTGAGAGAGTCAAGGATAGGTTTTCATTCTCAAGTAATATGGAGACCCATAATTCTCAAGGATTATACTAAGTCAAGCTTTTGACTTATATCAAAAGCACTTTTATAATTAGGATTTGAAGCACCTATTGGAATAAGTCTTCAACTCTTAGCAGTTTCTATAGTCTTGTGTTGTTAGAATCTAAGTCCTAGAATTTTAATAAAATATCAACTCAGAATTTCAATAATTTCAATTTCAAAAATATAAAGCCCAATGACTGGATAGTATAAATGCTTGTTGGGGTTCCTATTATATAAAAGTATTTCCTACTTATGCCTGATTAGCTTACAAAAAGAACTCTTCCCCCTTGAAGCACTCCTTTTAAAGTTTTACGCTAGCTATCTTTTTAGGGTAAGCTTTGAAATCTATATAGAGGTAAAGATAAACTCTTTTAATCGAGAGTCTTCTTAAGAAAGTATCTTTTTTTAAGATGTAAGAAAGTATCCTTATAGGGAACTAAGAACCTAGCAATAAAATAAACCCTGTTCTATCTTATCATATAGTTCAGGGGAAGAATCTCTAGAACATTACAGGCACATCTATTTTAGGAGTCTTTTATTAAGTAATTATGATGAGATTTCATCATGGAGAGAAGATGTCGTAGTGGAGAGTGGACAAGAAATGTTCTAAGGATCTTCCACTCACCAAAGAATGGAAATTATTTTTAAGCATCAAGAAATGCCATTAAATTACATTTTATAAGTAGAAATGTTTGATGCATGGAGAATAGATTTTATGGGACCACTTATTTCTTCATATGGGAATGAATATATCTTAGGAGATATTGATTATATATCTAAATGGATAAAAGCAATAACTATACCAAAAAGTGATTTTAAGCTAACTATTAAATTTCTAAAGAAAAATCTTTTTATAATATTTGGAACACCTAGAATCATTATTAGTTATGAAGGTACTCATTTTTATGAAAAATATGTGAAATAATTTTTAAGAAAATATGGAGTATGACATATAAGAGATATTGCTTATCATCCCCAAACAAGTGGCCAAGCTGAAATTTCAAATAGGAAAATAAAAATGATTTTAGGAAAAAACTGTTGGGCATACTAAGATGGATTGGTCATTAAAATTAGACGATACATTATGGGTCTATAAGACTACATACAAGACCCCTATTGGAATGTCTCCATACAGATTAGTATTTGGGAAGACTTGTCACCTACCATTAGAATTAGAGTACAAAGCATTTTTTACAATTAAAAAAAATTAAATTTTAATATGAAAATAAGTGCAAAAAAAGTGACTCATACACTAGAAAGAGTTAGAAGAAATAAGATTGAGCATATATAAAATTCAAGGATTTAAAAGAAATAAATGGAAAAGTAACATGAAAGGAAGATCATAAAAAATATTTTAAGCATGGACAACAAGTATTACTATTCAATTCTAAATTAAAATTATTTCCAGGAAAACTAAGATCAAGATGATCATGTCCTTTATTAGTCATTAAAGTCTATGCACATGGTGTTGTGGATTTACAAGATTTAAAGGTGAAAGAGATTTTCAAAGTGAATAGTCAAATGACTTAAGCCATACTATGAAGGAAATTAAACTTAATTTAAAGATTCCATTAATTTAGTCGAAGACCTTAAAAACTATAGAAGTTACATCAAGTTGATGACGTTAAAATAAGTGCATGTCGGGAGGCAACCCAATAAATATATATATGTTAAAAATCTATTAGTAGTGTGTTTAGTGTTTATAGAAAAGGATTATCAGTTGAAGATCCATTAGAAGGAGATTACATTGTTAGGAGATTTAAGAATTGGATTAACTCCCTTATTTTGAGTTTCCAGAATGGTCTCATATGATCAGACCTGTAAACATTCTCTTTTTCTAAACTAAGTATATGTGTGTGTGTGTGTGTGTGTGTGTGGTGAGAAATAAGAGCTAACAGATGGAGCAACTTGACCTAGCTATTTTGGTGCCACTCCCTGGTATGCTTCCTTCCAGTTAATGTTTACTATTCCATTGATTTCATGGCTGCCTCATCTGATTCTTCCCTGGTGCTTCTCCCCCCTTGCTACCCATTGATCCCCCTTCCTATGCAAATGTGTTGGCTGGTGGCTCCCATGCTGAACCTCCCCACCCGACCCAAAACCTGCTCATGTTTCCTTAGTCTTACCATGATACTTTTGCTAAAGGCACCTCATCCTCCCTTTTGAGAAAAGTTGCTAGAAAGAATGAAAAACTATCCCTTCTACTTTTTGAATATGAGACATGGAATTTGATCGAACCTTTCAGATTCACCCTCATTGGAAAGTTCACTTATAGGAACCCAAATATGGCCTCAATTAGGAACCATTTTAATGATCTAAAATTGGATGGAAATTGGAAGTGGGTCTCCTTGTTAGGAGGTATATAATGATCAAGCTTTCTATGGAGGAAGATTATTCAAGACTTTTTTCTAAGAAGCTTTACCATATCGATAATGTTCTTGTGAAAATTTTAAAATGGACTCCCTCTTTCAACTTTAGCATAGAACCCCCCATTGGTCCTATTTGGATTAAAATACCTGGCCTAAAACTCCACATATTTAATAAGCAAATCCTCTACTCCATAACTGTAATATTTAGAAGACCCCTTAAGCTAAACACTTCTACATTCAACCTAACTAGGCCATCAGCTGCTAGAATCTTGGTGGAGATGGACATAACAACACCTCTCAATGAAGAAATCTAGATAGGAACACAATCCAATGATTATGGGCTAAGGGTGGAGATTGAACAAAAACCTTTGTATTGTAGCAAATGTAGAATGTTTGGACACTCTTTGGACAATTGCTTCATTGCACATCTAGAACTAAAAAATAGCAAATATGATAAGGGAAAATAACCAATAAAAACTATCATCCAGAAAGATTCAAACCCAACTCAAATTTAGTCTAAAGTTCCCTTAAATAGTAGCGCAAACCACACTGAACATATGAACCTAAAAATAACCTTCAGATGCTTGAAGATATTTCTGATAGAAGACAACTAGATTTTGAACATTTGCTCAACCTAATTGATACTCCTAGAGAAGAGGACCAGCATAATTTGATTCCCAATAGCAACTTAAATCTCACTGATCTACACCAGACATAAGGAAACCGCAAAAGCTTTTCTAACAAAAGAGCATGAAACTGAAACTATTCTTCAGTCTAAAAATCTAACTGACATTAGTCCCAAATTGATAACATCATTAGGAGATTGCCACCTCCTTCCCAAAGCATCACATTAGAACACCTTGACTCCTTATATGATTACACAACTACTTCCACAATTCCTCATCATACTTTGAAACAAAACTCCATCCATCTTACTGAATTTTAGAATTCTTCTGAACTCATTCCAGATTTTGGCATAACTCTTATGCTTCAATCACTTGGACATAACCCCATTAGGGGATTGATACCACTTTCCCATAACTTTACATTAGACCTCCTTGAATCTAGATATGATTCCACAAATATTTCCACAATCCCTCAACATACTTTGAAACAAACCTCCATCCAACCTATAGTTTTTTAGAATTCTACTACATGTTTTTTAGATCATGGCAGAATTCTAGCTCAACAACCCTCTGGTCAAAACTTGATACTGACCATCCACACCACAACAAACTACCATATCCTGGACAAAAATCCCAACCTAAACTCTATCCAAGCTGAAGAATAATAACATGCAGCAACAGCCTCTGCAATCCTTGGCAGAAATTGTGAACAATCTGATGGACAACTTATTATTATAGTAGGCCAACCAAATACCTGCAGAGACTCTGAACAACAACCTTCTAATCACCATATCCTGAATAAAAACCATATCATAAACTCTATCCAATCTGAAGAACATCAACAGGAAACAATAATCTCTTCATTCCTGAACCTTCTAAGGGACAACCTTTTGCTGCAGCAAATTGATGAAATCCCTGTAGTGGCTCTGAACATCAACCATTTGATCATTACAAGGAACTAGCAAATGACACCCATAACTAGCTCCTTCCTCATGATTAGATGCATTATGATGATGTCCTTAATTCAACTATGGATGACTGGCACACAATCAAGAATAAAAAAAGGTATAAAAAGGTTCTAGAGAACTAAAACATCTCCTTGCTAACAAAAATCAATATGATGGAGGCTACAATTAGTAAAAAGGAACTTCTAGGAGAACAACTAGAAGTAACTCCACTCCTAGATAAATAACCTCTTTATATGGAATATTAGAGGCATTAATAATGTCAATGCCTCTAATAGGCTTAAAAGCCTTATTATAACCCACTCTCTTGGTCTATTTTTCATACTTGAACCTCTTGTCCAAAGCCACAACCTACACAAAATCAATAGACGTTTCCCTAATTTTAACATCATTGCCAACTCCAGCAATAAAATTTGGATCTTCTTCAAACCAAGATTCTAGATCACAATACTTATTGGCTCAAGCCAATTTTTTCACTTCCACCTACATGATTCTAACTTCAATTTCCTTGCCACTATCATTTATGCTTCTTCTAATTGTCAACAGAGATTGGAACTTTGATAGGATATGAATCAAATTAGCTTGTAACCATCAAATACCACTCCACTGGGAACATTAACATCTCTCATTTGGCCTTTACTAATGACCTCCTCCTCTTCAATAATGGAAATAAAAGAGTAATCAACACACATTTGAAAATCATCAAGGACTTCATGACCCTCTCAGGTATGTCTTTAAATACTAACAAATGTCTCTTTGTCACAAAGAAGCGAATCAATAAATCTAAAATCAAATGGGTCATTGAGAGGACTAGTTTCACTCACACAAGGCTCCCCCTCCCTTAACTTGGAATCAAACTTTACAGAGGAAAAGTCACATCATTTCTCTTTTATGATCTAATTGAAAAAATTCAGCATAGAATCAACTCTTGGAAGAACTCCTTTCTCTCCTTTGGTGGAAGAATTGTCATTGTCAAAAGCATCCTCAATTCAATTCCTTTATATACTACCCAAGTCCAACACATTTTAAAAATGATCAAAAGGAAAATTGAAAGAATGGTTAATAGATTTATATGGTGTCACAACCACAAGTCTACCCATTGGACCAGCTAGAAAAAGTTTTGTAAATCGACCACTAAAGGGGATTTGGGATTCAAAACCATTGAAGATAATATCAAATCTAACATATGCAAACTATGGAAAAAACTCACGAAGAATAAATCATTATGGCCAAGTACATTTTAGGAAAGTATTGCAAAGATTCTCATCCAATGACATCTATAAAAAAAGCCATCTAATTCAGCCATTTGGAGGAGTTTGCTGCAGTACAGAGAAGAAGCCAAATACCTCATCTTTTGGGACTTGGGGGATGGATACATTGAAATTTGGAATGGCCATTGGATTGGGGAGGAACCCCTCTATTTGGAATTTGTTGATTTCAGGCCTCTTCAAACTTGCTTCATAAAGGATTTCTAGTTGAATGCTGATTGGGATTTACAAAAATGCAACCTATTTTCTCTCCCCAAATCTGTAACAAAATCTGTAGTCTACCTATCAACCTTGAAAGAAAAGACACTAATTATTAAGGATAAATCCACACATAATTCAATTCACAAGATTCTCCTCTCAATTTAGTATAAAGAAACAAATTTTGTACCATGGGGAAAATCCATTTGGAACCCAAATATCCGACCCTTAATAGCCTTCTTTTGTTGGTGACTCTTTCACCACTTTCTTCCCCTTGATGATATCCTCAAACTCAAAAGCCTTAAACTTCCTTGAAGATGCCATCTATGTAAAGAAGAAGAAGAAGAAAGTCTCCTCATACCTTTATCCATTGCAAATTTAGCAAAACACTATAGAACACTTTTTCTGAACAAACAAATTACCATAATGGAGATGGTCTCTTCAACTTGGTTGAACTCTTGGATAAATCAACTCAAGCAACATACAAGCAGCCCACCAAAACTTTAAATGCAATCCTTATCATCCTTTGGTTCATTTGGACTGCTAAGAATGACCTCAAGCATAATGCTTCCATCATCAATGTTGAATCCATTGCTCTTAAGATCAAATCCCACTTCCAACTGATGGAAAAAGAAGAGGCTCTGAACTTGAAAAACAACTATGTGAATACATCCAGTTGCAAACCTCCAACCTGCAACCTTGTTTTTTAAAAGAAACCCACCCAAGACTACATCAAAATTAATATAGATGGCAACTACAACACCAAAACTAGTAGTGTTGGAATAGGTGGCATCTTTAGGAACTACAAAGGTGATTGCATCTACTTCTACTCCATACCTTATGCTACCCTTTCAGAACTTCATGATGAAACCATAGCATTTCACGTTGCATTCCTCCTTGCTTCAAGAAGACCCCATCTCAACTATTGGATTGAATCGGATTCATCACCTCTCATCCAAATTCGACATGAAGATCGGTTCCAGCGACCCCCTTGGCTCATCATCAATCTCCTCTAGGCTATCAATAATCTAAGAATGATCCTCAAAGTCTCTTGTTCCCATATATTGAGGGAACGCAATAGACCAACTGATCTACTTGTAAAGCATGTAGCACAACATCAAATCCTCTCATCTTCCAAGCACCCTGACAAAGAACTGAGCTTACTTGTACATAGTGACAAGCTGGGCCTCTCATACATTAGAACAAAATACTTGTAACCACCCCCCTTTTTCTATCTTTTGGATTACTGTAATCAATAGTAATCGATAAAATTTTTCTCTTTATGCAATATATATATATATATATATATATATATATATATATATATATATATATATATATATATATATATATATATATATATATATATATATATATATATATATTGTAAGCCTAGAGAAAAGTGGGTCAGCTAGTTGACCAACGCCTAGGCGCTGTAAATGTAGCGTCACGGTGCTAGTAAAAAAAAGTAATTTAAAATGCCTAGCAACCGAGAAAACACATTAACACAAAATGATAAAAAGGTTGACCAGCACTGCGACACTGTCATAGTGCCTAGGTGCTCCATCATGCCTAACACACCTTTTTGTATGTTGTCGATTACATAATTAATACCATTTAAAACTATAAATGTACCTTTTTGATGTGAATAGGAACTATCTTGACCAGTTGACCGGCGCCTAGGCGCTACATGCTAAGCACACCAACGCTATACCCCACAATTCAGAATAGAGAGCCAAACTTATAGGCAATAACACACAACGTTGGATCTAGTATATAAATAGAACCTCCATGCAACTAAATTTTTCATTCAAGATCCTTGTTCTTTAGATTTTCTAGCATCCTTCCTCCTTAGCATTTCCCCAAATTTAGAAAGCTAAAATGTCAGTCAAGTATGCCAACAAGAACAAGAAGAGGGCAAGCACGAGCAACACCAATCACTTTATTAGCACTGAGATAGAAGAAAGGTACCAACACACTCTTCTTCGCAAATAACTCATCCCAGAGAAGGGATTCTTTAATTCGGGTGGGAGCGTGAAAAGGATTATCAACAAACAAGGCTAGAAAAACTTCGTCTACGATAGCAATGCTTGCATCCAGGGGCGGATCCAGAAACTATTCTTAGAGGGGGTACAAAAAAATTTAAAATATATATATATACTTTTATGTAAAATATGAACAAATTATTTATTATTGTTAGTATTTTATTAATCATAATTGAAAATAACAAAACATACTTCAAAGTCAATTTACATTTAACCTTTTTTTCTTCGAATCTTATTATATGTATAATAAGATAGAAATTGAAAATTTTTATAAAATAAATATACAAAAAATATTATAATATATCAAATATATATATATATATATATATATATATATATATAATTTCTTAAGGAGTTCAGAGTCAATTGCATACCAATGATGATTCGTGATTGGCGAGTGTGGTTTGGTGGACTGAACTTTAGATTGGGCTGTGGAAATAGCTAAGTAAGTTGGCTAACAACATGACTCAAACGAGAGAAATAGGAAATCGAGAAAACTAAGATATTGCTTGGTTGTAGGATTTAAGTGTGATTTAACTCTAGCCAAATCGTATTTTAGAATAAGTTAAGGCTCTGTTTGGTACAATATTTTTCTAATTTTTTCATTTTATAAAACATAAATAATTTTTTAGAGGTTAGTTTGGTAAACCAATTTTTTGGAAAGTGCGATCTGAAAAACTTGATTTAAATATCATTTCAAAATACTATTTTGTAATTCCATTTTGGTTGCAGTATGTATTTTATTATTACAAAATTACATAATTAACTCTCATAATCTCACTGTTATTTTTTCTACTTCCATCTCCTCCAACATTTTATTTTCTTTCTTTATCTCTGCAACTACTCACTTTTTCTTTTTTAGCTATAAATTTTAGACAAAAATATTTTGAAATATTCATTTAATTTATCTTATAATTATGAATAAATCATTTATTTATTTTTTAAAAATGATGAATGTCAAATATATAAATTTAATGAATTGTAATATATTTAGAAAATATATGTAGCATAATAGTAAGATATTAAATAATATTTTATTAAATTATTATAAATTAAGTTCACAAAAATTTTAATTTCATAACACGAAATATGTAAAATATTTCACAAATATTTTAGTCTTTTAATCTAGAATATTAATAGTAATTGTCTAAAGAAATAAAATAATCTCAATTTTAATATTATATGTATTAATTCCTTCTTCTTTTTTTCCAAACAGCACTTGTAGCTTTCTCTACATAAATTTTAAAATATTATTTTCTACAAAATTATTTTTTAAAATTGATTTTTTAAAAAAAATAAAAAATAAAAAATAGGCTTTGTGTAATCCGCTAGAGCAGATTTGGTAATAGATTTACAGATTTGGACAAGCAGAAGCACGATTAGGAGGGTGGGAGGAAAAGTCCAAATTTTAATATGATAAATTAATGGGCTGACGCGTCTTCCCCTACTTGCATCGCATCGTCCCCTAGTCGAGTTATTCACCAACGTAAAGGAATATTGGGTCATTATGATCTTCGAGATGAAAAAACGAGTAAGTTTTGATAGTATTATCATTAATACATATTACAAATTATAAAACTATATATGTGATGAATATCTTTTCATTAAAATAGTCATCCAGACTTCGATGAAATTCTTAGATTCCATATCATAAGAAATGTTAATGTATAATGGAAACAACTTAAGGAAAAGATTATCAATTTTTCTGCCCTCAACATGACTACCTAGGCTAAAGCTTAGCACTATTCCATTTTTATCAAGTTGATACCTATCAGTAATATTAGTAAGGTAAATAAGGATAGAACCATTTTGAATTATGTAATTCAAAAAGATTTTACTATAGATATAAGAAAGATAATTTTTAATTCAATTTGTAATATGATTAAGGGTAGTATTATATTAGGTTATGGTCACCTCTCCCTTATTTATACTTTATGTCATAAGGCTGGTGCGATTGGGAAGCTGGATGAAGTTCTTATCCAAAGGGCTTCCCTCACAAAAATGACAATTGAAGGATTGGGATAAAAAATGAAAGTAGGAGAAAGCTCATGCGCTCCTAAATCCAAATCTCAATCATCTAAAACTTTAAATGAGCAACTTCAATAAATTAGAGGAGAAGTCTCAGATATAAGAAAAAGAGTTAGTGAAAGCAATAGATGACAATAGGAGTTAGAACAAAAATTTATTCATCACATGGGTCAGCAATATCAACAATTTTATTTAATGGCTAAGTTCAACTAAACACTCGTTCACTTATTTGAAAACTAAAACTTTAATGTTGGCCCAACCCAAGTTTATTTTCCTATAGCGTTGTAATATCAACATTATATTAGCACCCAACTAGAGTAAGAAGAAGAAGAAGAAGAAGAAGCCGAGGAGAAAGAAGAGGAGGATTATTAGGATAGTTTTTATTTTTATATTTTTTGTGTATTTTTATGTAGTTTTTCTTTTTGTGTATTTTTATGTATTTTGTGTATTTTTTTGTAGTAGTTTTAAAATTTGTGTATTTGTACTTGTTTTAGTAAATTTAATGTTAAATGTTCATCTTTTCATATGTGTAGCATTCAAATATGATATTTGTATAAATGTAATGTTAGCAACCCCAAACTTTAATTATTATAATTCTTGAAATTGATATAATTGCAATTTAAAAGTTGAAGTTAAAAATTATTGTAAGCTAAAATAAATTAAACAAAATTTTAACTTAAAAATAACAAATTATATATAAAGTTTTATTTAATCATTGAATAAATTTCAAACTAATAATAACAAAAAATCATATAACAACTAATAATTTTTATTAAGTTAAAAAGTTTTCTTAAACACCTACATCACACATAGAAGATTCTTAATGAATTTGATGAATTAATATTAAAATAAATAGAAATACATATAATAAGAAAAAACATAATTTAAACTATTATTAATTAGAACTTATGAAAATTTGTTAAGTAAATAAGGTCATATTCAACTGAGTAAAGAATGCAACATATTTACAATGGGTTACAAAACTAATGTGGTGTACTTCTAAATAAAATAAAAATCATTAAAAAAAAGGAAGGAAAATAATTAGATGGTGTCACTTGAGGCTAAGTATCATGATTGAATTATAAAATTATTGCAATCTAAATTAATTCAATGAAATTATAAAACTATAATATTCATAATTTCAATTATGAGCATAAAAATTATGCTAATTTATATTATATGGATAACTATTTATTAAAATTCTATTCGTTCATTTTCATAAGAATCAACTATGATAATTTGTACAAGAAGATTTTAAATTAAAAAAAATATTAGTTAATAATAAGAATTTGGGCTAGTATAGTTTGGAATGATGAAATAAATAAAATAAACATTAAAAAGTAAATTCTATTTTTTGTTAAAAAATTTTATTTAGTTATTTTTGACTTCTAAAATTTCTATATTATCAACTAACTGAAAGAGGCATATGGGAAAAGATATCAAATTACTTGAAGACTAATAATAGTTTGAGTTTGAGGGTATTTGATAAGAGTTGAAATTATAAAAATTTCATGTGATTATACTACCTTCATCATGTATTTTATGTTAAAATATATTTATTTTAAGTATATTTTGTGATGTAACAGAGAAATTATCAAAAATAAATAAAAATAAAAAAAGAAATTTAGGTCCACTATCTAGGTGCTACAAAATCAGTGTCGTAGCATTGTAATTGGCCTAAAGTAGGGCATTATACAGTAAGGGAAGTGCGTAGACACTATATCAGCAACACCGCGATGTCATATCAGACTCATTTTAGGGTAATTTTACAGCAATCTCAACACGTAGGCACTGCATCAGTAGCGTCGTGATGTTGTATCAAAAGAAAATTATGATTTAGAAATAACAAGCATAGTGCTGCAGCACCAGATCAGCATAGTCCCAGTGCTGCATCACTACATCAATAGCGTCATAGCGCTAAGGCTTGATAGAATAGTTTTGTGACCATTTAATGATGGTTTCAAGCAGGTTTTAAAGCAGTTATGGCAGGAGCATCTAGACAACCGACTAGGGTTGTATCTAGGCTATAAGCAAGATATATTTCCAAGGCAAAAGATCCTTTTTTTAGATTTTTTCTCTTTTTCTTTTCTTGGCAATAGGGTTAGTTAGAGTATGTGTGTTATTGTGAAGCACTTGGAGAATGACATTCTAAGTGTTGTGAGAGTGTGTAAAAGTAGTGTGAAAGAGTAATTTCGTAAGAAAGAAGTGGAGAAGGACATCGACAACTAAGAATTTTTAGCGGGGGATACGGAATATTTCCATGCGAAAGCAGTAGAGGATTACAAGGAGTGGACTTAGAAGATCTACTCGGTGTGCTCTTTCCTTTTTTCTTTTGTTATCCTACATCTTATTATACTATGTTTAATATGATTTCCTTCTTTGTCTCTATTATGGAATACTAATCTATAAAATGCTCTGAATTTATGTGAACTTTTGAGATGTTTGTATTGTATTAAATGTTATTTGTGGATTAATATAAGAAAATTGTCTATGCTTTGAATGAAATTGTGGTTTGCATCTTTCCATGCTTCATTTACTTGTAATTTGGTCAATTATAATGTGAAAAATAAGTGTGATCTAAGGATATCAATTGATTCCTAAAAGAGCAAGTAGGAAAAAGGCAAATAAATATACTAAATAATCATTAATGTGTTAAATGGATCAGGGTAGCTAAATAGTCATTAAATATATTATTATTTTTAAGATTTACAATTGCTTAAAAGGAAATATAGGTAAAACAACTAATCAAAATTTATTTAGCACTAGGCAGTCGGTAAAAGAATTGGCTTGGTTATACTTGTCTAGAGTAAATAGTATATCACTTTTGCTCCTAGTTGATAATGCAAGTTTTAAATTAATCCACAATATAGTTTAATATAATATATAATCTAAAATATTTCATAAATTCATAGTACTTATTTAAATTTTAAAAAATACCTACATATTTTTTTATAAAAATATAAAAAATTTATCTTTTTATTAGTTTGAAAAATAATAAATAGTAATTTTAAGTAAGCACTTGAATTTTGTTAAATAAAAACTAGATTTTAAAAAATTAGTACTTAATTTAATAGAAATTAATATCTAATTTTTCTTTAATCCTCGTGGGAATGATACTCTACTCATTTTATATTACTTGACTTGACATGTATACTTGCATATAATGGGTAAAAAGTACTGATCACCTACATATTTTTTTTTCTTTTGAAAGATAATTGTAATGACTATAAATAACCCTTCTTGCTGGAATGAAAGGTAATCTTTTGACAATTACAAATTATTTGAGTTATTCTTGTAGTTTGAGAGATTGATGATCGTTTCCTTAGCAATCTTTGGTAGAAGCGCTAGTTATCCAACACATCTTTCTTTCCTCACCTCTAATACCTAATATAACTTATTTTAATCTTTCTCATACTTTTACCATCACCTTTAACTATCTATTAAGCCTTCTACTCTTCTCCATAAATCTACACTTTCCTTCTACTCAATAATATGTCTACTTTACTAATTATGACCTAGTCTTAGTCCTTACACCAAAATAATATCTTAAACTCTATAATTCACAATCAACTACTCCAGATTATAAATACATATCATAATCTAAACCTCCATAAATATTTTAAAATCAACTATATTTAAAATCACTAAAGCTCATTCTTTAATGTTATATTTAAAATCTGCTAAATTTTGTCCAAACTGGCTAGTTTAGGTATTCCCACTATCATATTATCCTACACCCTTTATTATCCCATAAAAATTCTAAAATATATTTTTAGATAACAATTTAAAGATCCGTGGTCATTTAATCCTCTCAATCTCATTAGAAAAATGACACCCATGTATCATTCTTGAGATATTTCTTTCCACCAATTTTAAAAAGTTACAAGTAAGACCATGTGGGACATTTAAAATTATTAAGAAGTTTAATACTAATGCTTAGCACTTCACATGTTATTAATCACATTTTTAATGTGGAAGATCTAATATCTTTTAAAGGAGTTACCTAACCTCCAAATTTACATGATCATACTTTCATAGAATGAGATATAAATCATTTACATGTACCTATCCAACCAATATTAAAAGTAGAGGACGTCATCAAAGCTAAAGCACCATTAAATGTTAACACTATTTAGAGGTTCCTAATAAGGTGGAAAGATAGACCACATGAAAATACTTGGGAGACTTTGGATGAGTTGTAGAGCGTTGCCTTAGAGTTTCTTGAAGACCTCTTGAATTCTAACTCTTCGGAGAATAGTTCTTTGGAGTCCAAGGGAATTAATGTAGCACATCAAGGGAGAAAATGACTCATTATAAAGTCTCAATCTAAAGATAAAGCTTATAAGACATTATGTTGTGTTACATGCCTTGTAGTATTTTATATTTACATTCCATATGTTGTATTATGTGTTAGATGATGTGTTTAATAATGTTTAAGTGTTATATATAAGTTGTGGACGAGATCAGTAAGTGATTAAGTGTTAAATATATATAGAAACTTCTAGCACTTAGGCATTGTAATTTGGCACAATGGTGTTGTAGCTTGGTGTAAAGACAGAGAAGCCGACACCTAGGAGTTGGCCCCATGGCGCACTAGGCACAATGTGACCATGGGTTTCATTTTTATGTTAGTTTTTCAATGGTTATCCCGAAAAGACACACCCTTTGGAGTCCTATAACTTAAATAAACATTTATTTCGGTGTAATAGAGATTTTAGGGGAACTATTTTGTGAAAAAAAACTTGAGTGAAAAATTTTTGGTTGGCGCTTGGTGGTTGACCTTCCTAGTAGATTTAATGATCTCTCATGATCCTTCCACTTTTATAAGTACAAGTTTCTGCACACTCCTTCCTCTCTTCGCTGTGACTTGATGCTACCACATCATGTTGTTTACTCTCATGTGCGATTGCTCTTATGTAGCGAGTTGACATGTGTAGGCAAGGTCGTTGAACTTCAGCCTTTAGGCTGTCTGGTCTTTCTTAGTCATTCACTAGGCACGGGCGAGTATGTATATATAGCCAGTTTCCATATTTCATTAATTGATTTTTTTTCTTTTACCCACCCTATGCACGACGAGTCTTTATCATTGAGTAGCTCACTTTTATAGATTCGATCCTGTTCTGTTGACGTCTTGCTATGAAAGCTAATTTGACTTGCCCATATATTTGAATATACATCTATTTCATTTGAATTTATTGGAACTTGACTTCTAATATAAAAAATTATTAATAAATAAAATATAATCAATAATAAAAACAAATAAAAATCCATAGGCGATAGCGAACAGGGGTATAAACGAGTTGAGCCGAGTCGAGTCGAGTCGAGTTTTGACTTAATCGAGCTAAGCTTGTTTAATCACTGTTGAGCTCGAGCACGAGTCGGGCTCAATAACCAGGCTCGAGCTTGACTCGATTTAAAGAAAGTCAAGCACGAGCTCGAGTAGAATGCTTGAACTCGTTTAAAAAGCTCAATAAGCTATTAAACTGATAATATGATATATAACAGTTAGTTATTAAGTAAACAAATTAGCTCGATAAACTATCAAGTCAAGTCAAATCAGACTTGAACTAGAGCTCAAAAAATTATCGAGCTCAAAAAATTATCGAGCTTGATTATGAGCTCGAGCTCTTAACTTGATAAACTTAGTCACAAGTTTATTAATGAGATAAGTTTAAGTCAGCTCATGAATTGATTTGACTCATTTATATCTCTGATGGCGGATAACTATCGTGTGGCTTGTCGGATTGTAGTTCTGGTGCCAAATTCGATTCTTTAAAACCGACTAAAGAATCAGCCGGTCGGGGCCACCATGCATTTCGGAGGGAGGCGTGCTGCGGTGGAATCCAACATCCGTGTGGCGCTGCAAACAGGGACGGCTACACAGTAGCAGGGAAGGTCTCGTGTGATTTGCGGTCCCGTTGTCTTCCTCTGTACGAGAGTCCACATTTATCAGATCACCCGCCTCCGACCACTCAAGTCAAGACCGATTCATCCAGCTTAAAACTGGTCAGTTTCCCATCTCTTTATTTTTAGCCTCTTTTTTTTATTGTCTTTGATGCTGGTAGGGTTCGATTATTTTTGTCGAAACTGCGGATTGAATACGTCCGGTGAGTTTAAAGATTCTTTCTTACTTGTTTCTTCAGATTGATAAGGTTGGAATTAATCAAAGATGTTCGCGGCCTTTTTTTTTTTTTTTTTTTTTCAGGGTATCAGATCTGGATGCATAGGGTTAGGGAGATTCCGGATCCTGTTTAATGAAGTTGAATTCTATTATAGGATGACATTTCTATTATTGCACATTGTTTGGGGATTTGGTTATATTGGATGTGTTTAAATGTGACTAGTATTGGTAAAAAAAAGTACAAAAGGGAACTAAAGAATTCTTAATTGTTGCACGTAATTTATTAAGGGCAACACCAAGGTGATCTAAAAATATTTTTAAATAGTCGTCAGTGAGTTTAATGAATGATGCCTGATATGCAATAGTGGAATTAGGGGTGGCTCTTGTCCCCTTTGATTAAGCCTAAGCCCTCTTATACCTATATGTAACATGAAAGTTGTCTTATTTTTTAGGTTTTTGTAATATGAATGCTTTGAATCCCTATGTTTTGTTCCCCTCCATAAATGGAAGTTTTGCAATTGAATTATATGCAAACTTTGATGTAGATAGTATTAAAATCCTAATCAAATGTGTGTTCTTTAGTCATACAATGTAAAATATCTATAGATCTCTAGACTCCTATTAACTTGGTTTTTACTCTCTCCTACAAACTTTTCCGAAAATACCTCATGATTTTTACATTCTTATCGGACACAATAGTTTTTGGTAATTCATGCTGTTCAACCATTTCAAAGTATAATTTAGCTATGTGAGATCCATCTGCAATTTTAAATTATGGAATGAAATGAACAATTTTGAAAGATGTTCAACCACTATCAAATAAATTCATTTTTCTTTAGTGTTTGTTTTAATCCTAAGACAAAATTTATGCTAACATCTTCCTAAACTTTGCATGGAATTGGTAATAGTGTATAATAGCCATTAGCATGTTTGTTTCATCTAATCATTTGGCACATTCTACACTATATTATTATAGATGCAACCTTGTGTTTTAAGCTAGGCCAATAATACTTATCCTCAGTTATGCCTATAATTTTATCTCAATTGAAATGTCATACAACATGACCATCATTTAAGTTTAAGACAAGAAAATCTTCTTACTTTCAAAGATGAATCAATGATGCAATATCTATTTACCCTAAAAAGGAAGGCGTTTGTAAACATGAAATCTATGGAGGCATTCATTAAAGCAGGATATATATTTGAAATCCTTATAGTTGGTGCAACCCTTTTTAACTTATATGGTTGTAAGATAACAATAATCATACTTACAAGTACAGTATCTTAGCACAAATGCATATTCTTATAAGAAGTCAATCTACTTGACATGCTTATGTCCTAATGTTTTTTTGTTGTTTAATTATTTTAATGCCTGATGATTCAAATTGAGAACATTTTCCTTGGTAAACAAGTAATATCTCCAATGTCAAAATGATTGTATTACTATCGATAATTCTTTGTCATAATTAGAGTATTTTTGTTTGATAGAGTCTTTTCTATTTTAGAACTATCCTTCCATAATTGATGCACAAGTTTTGAACTTCCCCAAAATACATCTCTTCTAAACCATACAATTATGCTCTACCTAATACTTTAAGAAGTAAGCTGAATGGATATCAAGCATTTTTGATATGCAGAAATTGCAATTTATTTACCCAAGCTACCTTGTAAAGTTATGAGTTTTGTTCAACTTCTAAAAATTAATGTGTTTGAGAGCTAACTTGACAATAGTATTCATGTACTTTCCACATTTGAATTCATATACATTTTCTCCAACATTAATATGAAGGCTTCTACTAGGTTAATTACCTGTAAAATGTCCCATTTGGTGACGCCAAAACAAGCATTTTTATATTAAATATTTCTCTAACAGCTAGCAACTTTCCTTTTAATTTGTTGATAGTAGTTTTATAGCATTTAGACATAAATGTTTTAGTTATTATTTTTTTTTTTTGGCAAATAGATGAATTCCTAATGTATGAAGAAATTTTGTTAGATGCATTTACTTGTTTAAAATCTAAGGCAAGTCCAAAAGTGCCCTTGAGTCAAGTAATGTTATGTGCCATTTCTTTTTCAAATTTAAGTTTTAGGCCAATTCTAAACTTAGAATGTATCCATTTGGATACTCCAATAGCACTTCAAATTTTATCATGAATTTAGTTATTGCCTTGGTTTCTTAGTTGAATGTGTTAAATTTATTGAGCAATCAATCTGATTAGGATAAGTTTAGGTATTTTATAACAATAGTTTCATCGCATCCCATGCAGTAGTTTATTCTGATGATGATTGTTCCTTTTGCCCCTTTATATTTATTTGATATATTATTAATTGGCAATAAGTTCTAGTTTCACAATTGTAATTCCAAAATTTCACTCAGGCACATGGTACTAGGGGAAATCCCAAACATACCCCGATCTAGTGGGACTTACCGTAGCACTGTGGGACCCACATTATGTGCCATCTTTTTGAGAAACTTTGCAGCGACCTTGGAAGTGGTCGAAGATCTCAATTCCACGTGCATCAGATTGGTCCAAACATGTGGAGCATCATTAGGCACGAAGCACCACCAAATCAAGTTCAAACAAATAGAACTGTAATCATATCTAATGATGAAGCCAGATTTGAAACTTTTTCGAGGATCGATATCTCCAATGGAAAGGTAGATATCTCTAAAGAAAGTAAAGGTGGCCACCAAACTGGAGGACCCATTGTAAATATGGAAGAAGAAATAATGAGGGGGACTTTTGGGAAAAACGGTGTTCTCTTAACTTTTGTAAAACTCTCATCAACAACACTTGAGTATCTCCATTATGTCCTAAGAACATTTCTCCATCTCAGCCCTTTCTCTTTCCTCGAGAAGATTCAGGAATTTTTGTGAGCATTGTACTGAGAAGTGAAGAGAGAATGTACTGATTTATAATCTATGTTTTGTTATAGTGAAGAATTAATACCTTCTTGCTATTGTCGATGTATATCAGGTTCCCTAATGATCGAATCACTCTGAATTCACGTGTTCTTGTGTGGGCCAACTTTTCTTTTTCTCATAGGTTCATTCGACTTTTTTTTTGTTCAGTAATTCACATGGCTTAACTTTCTCGACCTTTCGTTGATTGACTTCATGTCTCGAGAACTCACTTCAACCTCGAACAGAAGATCTAGTTAATAGTTTTTGGCATGCCGCCTATGGGAAGCATTTTATACGTTTTTGTAAGTGAAAGTAAGATATATCCTCGATCGAATCTACTCGTCCTTCTACTCAAGATGAGGATAAAATCCAGTAGCCTTCTAGGGAAACACTTAGGAATTTGCCATGTTGGAGCATGTGATCACTCAATTTGGTGAAATCCACCAATAATTAATTGTGCTTGTTGTTTACTTGAAGGAGTTATCACTTCGAAAAACCTATCGACCACGACATGGGGAGTGTTGTTTGAGATGCATTAGTGCCCTGAGGACATTGGTAATGCTCCTCATGGTGATATGGAGGGTTCCAAGATTGATCTTCTATCTCATTTTTTGTAGGAAATGCAGAGGGTGATTGCGTTGCTGAAATTTAAGGCCCCTGCAATGGAGGTCTACCAGGGAAACACCGACCTGGATGACCATGTTGATTCCTTCAAGAATCTCACCATTCTCCTCAACTTTGGCGATGCCCTGAAGTGCTGCCTGTACACGTCCACTCCGAAGGTGTAGTTAGATACTGGTTCCTCGGCCTCAAACCTGGGGTCATCTAGGGCTTCGCTGACCTCTCTCATTTATTCACCGTCCAATTCTTGGCATGCAAGAAACCCATAAAGTTGAAAAATTCTCAGTTCTACATTTGCTAATGCTTAGGGGAATCCTAGTGGAGTTATGCCATTCATTTCAATTCTGTCACTCACGAGATCCTTGAGGAAGAAAGGGGAGTGGCCAAGAATGATTTCTTTCAAGGCTTGGCCCGTGAAGAGTTTAAATTCATGCTAGCAGTCAATTTTCTAGATAGCATGGAAGAGCTGATGAGGAAGGCTCAAAGAACATTAATGTGGAGGATCTCATTCGCGAGATGGGAGCGTCCTCTAATCTTCCTCACTAAATAGGAAATCATCAAAAAAGAGCAGCCCCCTTGGCAAAAATAATAAGGAGAAAGATGAAATCAATAACCCCGACGAGATATCTAGAGGTTCCATAATCAACATTGAAGATTGTTGCTGCCTGTGATAAATCTGTCTACTTTGTCTCACCTTATTTAGAGATTCTTACTGTCATCTAGGAGAAAGCCTTCTATCGTCGCCTTACCTTGATGAAAATCAGGGCACCCCGAGATCCAAACAAGCACTGCCATAATGATGTCATTCATTACGCTGAGGATTGTCAGACACGCAAAACATTCTTTGAGAGGCTCATTGAAGGTCTTCTTAAGGAGTGCCTAGTGCAGTGTCTAGTGGAGGAAATGAACTGAGACTAGCACAATAGTACGAACCAACAAAGTGTAGTTGCCATTCTATATATGATCTCCGGGAGAGTAGGTAAGGACTCAACAAAGAGGAGAAGCTTGAAGAGTATTATTAAGGGAAAATATGTGCATTAATCTCTGCTCGGGTCCTTGGATCTTCTAGTGATGACAACCTACCAAAAAAACGAAACATATACAATGACGCCATCATTGTCACTACTATCATTAACCACTCGTCGTTGACCTTGTCAAGTTGCCGAGCAAATGGGTCTCGATCCCAGGAATTTTCGCCTAATGGCTAGGTCACTCGTCCGGTTCTTGGGCGAGAGATGTTGGCTAGAGGGGCTTATTACCCTACCGATGTCATGGGAAGAACCCTCTCTTATGGAAAGGAAAATCAACTTCCTTGTTGTTTGTGCTTCGTCTGCCTACAACTACATCTACAGGTGATCGCTAATTAATGATTTTCAAGCTATAACCTCCACTAGGCTCATGGAGCTCAAGTTCTCGTTAGGGGGTGTTGTAGTGACAATGCGAGGGGACATCATGTAAGCAAGACAATGTCATCTAAATTCCATACAAGATGAACCCCGACTAGGTCTGCCAAGACTGAGATCAACATCCCCGTGGAGATCCCAACTAATGAAGAGACATCAGTGTGAAGGTTGAAGGCACATTCAAAACTCTTCTTATTTTTGTTTTACATAACAATTTGGATGTTTTTTCTTGGATATTTCATAAATATCTTGGGTAGATCTGAATATCATTTATTACAAGCTTAATACTCTTCTCGATAAGTTCCTGATAAAACAGAAGAAGAGAATGTACTTAGAAGAGATAAACATTCTATCAAGATAGAAATAACATGACTACCGAAGGCAAGGTTCATCTAAGAAGTCCAACGCCCTTACTGCCATCGAAGGTTATCATGGTGAAGAAGGCCAGTGGCTAATGGAGGATGAGTGTTGACTTCAAAAAAGTGAATGACGCATGCCCGAAGGACTTGTATATCCTTTGAATATTGACGCAATGGTGGATGTATTTGTGGGGTACCAAAGCCTTAGCTTTATGGACGCTTTCTCTAGATACCATCAAATAAAGATGCTCCCGGTTGGTGAGGAAAAGACATCATTCATTACAAGCCAAGGAACTTTCTATTACATTGTGATATCATTTAGTCTCAAGAATGTAGGTGCGACATACGCTTGGCGGATAAAATCCTCTATTTTCAGATGAGATGACCTTCTTGACAAAGCCACAACAAAGAACAACACCTGTAGGATCTCGAGGAGACTTTCAACGCTCTGAAAGAACACAACATGAAATTAGATTCCGATAAGTGTCTGCTTGGTCCATTAAAAGTGAAATTTCTTGGGCACATAATCTCTTATGATGACATTTAGGTCAACCTAGAGAAAGTTTGCACTATCCTCAACACACGACCCCCTACCAACATTAAAGAAGTTAGAATGCTTGCAGGGAAGCTAGCAAGCTTAAGTAGATTCATCTCTAAGTATGGAGAGATGTATGCACGACTCTTAAGAGATCTAAGGATGAGATCGCACTTTACTTGGGATGAAGCTTGTCGGAGGTCTTTTCTAACTCTTAAGCAATACCTCTTAGTAGTCCTAGTCTTCAATAACCCAATGCTCGGTGAAGTATTGTTTTTATGCCTCGGAGTTGGACATAGCGTTGTCAACTCTATCCTTCTACGAGACGAAGGAATACAACATTTTATATACTACTATGGCAAAGTCCTTTTTGGAGGTGAGATGAGTACTCCAACATGAAGAAATTGGTGTTTTCCCTAGTACATACCACCTGCCGGTTGAAACCTTACTTCTAAGTGCACAAGGTATAGGTCATCAACGACTCCAACATCTGCATAACACTTTATAAGCTTGACCTCGCAAGAAGAATGATGAAATGGTCTATTCGGATATTAGGTATGATATTGAGTTCATTCCTAGGAATTTATAAAGGCCCAAGTCATTGTTGACTTCCTGGTCGATTTCTTGGATGGGACTGAGATGCAGGAGGTTGAATATAAGAGATTGCCATGGGCGATGTTCACAGATGGGCCCTCGAGGGAAGGAAATTCAGGAGTTGGGATTGTCTTTAGAAGACAACAGGGACTGGTGCTGAAGTTAACCATAAAATTACTATCTAACTCCACCAATAACCAAGCGAAGTATGAGACACTCCTCATTGGCCTCCAATCAGTGAATTAGGTTAAAGTAATGACATTGACAACCCATTGCAACTTAAAGCTGGTGGTCAATCAGGTAAAGGGATTTATGAGATCAAGGATGAAACATTCAAAAGGTATTGCATTAGAGTTCTCAACAATTTTGAAAATTTTGCAATTCACATGTCCCTTAGGAAGAAAACTAGGAAGCAGAGGCTCTCTTAATATTGAGTGATCCATTAGCGACCTGGTTCCAAGAGTTGGCAAGACCACCCATAGAAGAAGGCGAAGTGATAGCTTCCATGGAAGAGAAACCTTGTTGGTATGATCCTATCCTCAATTATTTGCTCACCGGATTTCTACCTCGTAGCAAAAAGGAAGCTCTAGCCCTGAAGCACAGGACATCTCGGTACTTTGTGCATGAGAATATCTTATATTTTAAGTCATTCCAGGATAATTCTTCGATGTTTAATGGTTTAGAAGCATGAGACATCCTCATGGATATTTATTCAGGGGAGTGCGGGAACCACTCTGCACTTGAGAACGTGATAAGAAAGATCCTGTGACAAGGGTATTATTGTTCTGCGATTCATTATGGCACCTTTAAGTAGTTCAAATGTTGTTGGGTGCATCAGATCCTTGGGCTTGATGTCAAGCTTCCCACACAACTAATGACTCCCATCTCATCGCCTTTTCTGTTTGCTCTATAGGGGATGGATTTCTTGGGACTATTCTCAATTGCGTCTAGGCAGAGATGATTTTTGCTCGCTGTTGTTGATTCACCAAGTGGATTGAGGTGATGACATTAGCAAAAATAACCTCGGAGGTAGTAATTAGCTTTCGTTCGTCAACCATATTCATAAGATTCAACCTCTTACTAGCAATCATATCTAACAATAGTCCCCAATTCACAAATATAAAGCTAAAAACATTTATGAAAAACAAGGGGGTTATTCTCAACCAGTAGAGCAATGATAGGCTGAAGCGACCAACAAAGTTATACTTAATCTATTAAAGAAAAAAAAAATTCTTTGCTAATGGGTGAGATTGGGCTTATGTGCTCTCCTCTATTCTTTTGGTTTGTCGGACCACTCCCTCCACAACTAGTGAAACCCTTATTCTTTTGCCTTCGATATGGAGGCTATGACTCATTTAGACCTACTAGTTCCATAATCCAGGATATTCCTGACTATAAATATCCCCCTCAAGAAGTACTTGAGTGAATTGGAAATAACAATTGAGATCTTCAGACATAATTAAATTTATAGGAAGAAAGGCACAATAGCGCCTTAGCTTCACTTAAAAAGCATAAAAACAAGGTTTGCTTAGTTTTTTCAAAGCATATTGGAATAAGGGACATCTTGGAAGGTGATTTTGTCCTATAAAAAATGGACGTCATTGCCAGGTTCAAGTACGCAAGCAAGCTCACTTCGAAATAGGAATGACCCTACATCATCCACAAACATATTAGATTTGGAACTTATGCTTTGAAGACTTATGAGAGCATCACCCTACCTCATACATAGATTGCTGATGATCTATGAAGGTATTATCCTTGATATCTCAATGTTGCTAACAAGATTTGTGGTTGTAAGGAACATTGAAAACATTACCACCATAAGGCTTTGAGAAGATTCCGTATGAGGAGCATCTCATACCTCTTTCTTATCGAGCCACGATGTTGGGAATCTTTTTTCTTTTATTTTCTTTTTTCATTTGGTTCTTTTTTCTAAAACTATATGCAATGAATGATGAAATCCTTTTACTCAATGTTTCGGGAAAATGATTGCGATAACTTTTCGATTATTTATGACCTCTTTTACATATGCCTATGCTTTAACATGATAGGTTCCCCGAAAACGATCAAAAATGCCCTGATTGGCCGCCTTTTCAAGCGCCCTTTTGGGCACATCTACAAAGCCCCGATTGGATGCCTCTTCAGGAAGCCTTTCGGTCACATCTACAAAGCCCAAATTGCCTTCCTCTTTAGGCACCCCTTTGGGCACATTTACAAAGCCTCGATTGGCTACCTCTTTAGGGACCTCTTCGGGCCCAGCTTAAATAACTGTTAGGCTGCCCATCCGAGGTATCTTTACAGGCATACATCACTAACCTTTAAAATACCAGTCTTCTTTAAGAGTGAAATCAAGATTTCGGTTCCACACGCATTGGATTGGTCTAGACACTAGGGACATTGTTAAGCAGGAAGCATTGTCGAATCAGCTTCAGACAAATAGATTTATAATTATGTTTGCAACAAAAAAAAAAAAAAACCTCAAAAATGAAGTATCCGACTCCAGCGCTGCGACGTCGAAATCTTTAGCACTTAGGCGCTGGTAATGTTGCCCCTAAATTTAAAGAATCCGAAAAACACTAACCACTCCTGCCAACATCCATTCTCGTCAATGACAACCGCCGAAAGGGGGTAGCGGGAGCAGTTACAGGTTGCGGTTTCCTATAAAAAAGAGAGAAGGGCTGACCCTAGTTCTTCTTCTTCTCTTTTTCTGGCCACACTTCTCTCTATTGTGGATTTCGCTACACGTTTTTTTCTTGCGTAAGGAAATATTCCAAATGAAAAGTTTCTTTTATATGATTCCTCGCTCTACAGAAAAATTTTGAAAAATTCCACCATTGATCTTAAGATCTGGTGCGAAATAATGATCCTCCCTCCATTGATCTTGGATCTGAAGCAAAGGAGAAAACCGTGATCACGTTAATTATAAAATTTTAGGCATTGCCAAGACAAAATGTTACCGAAATCAAGATTAAATTGAGTTTTAGTTTATTAAAATACAAATTTAAAACTTCAAGACCTTCGTTGTCGAACTTGTTTCCGGTGTGAGATTAAAATCCTCCTTTCGTTGGATCTTGGATTCAGACAAGGAGAATAGTGCATTTTGCACTAAAATATTTCAAAACCTAGCATTGCTAAGTCTTTATGTTACCAAAATTTCTAGCAATCGTCAAATCACATAAGAAAATCTCTTTAGAATAAAGTTTTTCAACTCGAAGCGCTGCGACGTTGAGCTCTCGAGATTTTGAATCCTGACACTCCACTTCGCAGCACCGTAGCGCTGTTGTGTGGTGCCGGGGCACTGTGAACAACGCCGTGGTGTTAAATCTTAGTGTCGCAACGCAGCTTTTTGCGTTTGAAAGTCAAAATGTCCACTTCGCAGCGCTATTGTATGGCATCAAGGCGCTATGACTAGCGCCGTAGTGCTGAATCGTGGTGTCATAGCGCTGTCTTCTCGGGTTATAAGGCCAATGTGTCCATTTGCAGTGACACAACGCTATTCTGAAAAATTCGAGATGTTGTAACATTAC
This sequence comes from Cymbidium sinense, assembly GCA_021442155.1. NCBI lineage: Eukaryota > Viridiplantae > Streptophyta > Magnoliopsida > Asparagales > Orchidaceae > Cymbidium > Cymbidium sinense. The sequence continues at coordinate 52,685,264 of CM038230.1, forward strand.
TTTAATGCTACATTGCTAGCACTTAGGCACAACCTTATCTGATTTTGAACTTAAGTCCCACTGTTTAGCATAGGGTGTTAGATTCTCAGTGTCAAGGTGCTAATATCTAGCACCAAGGTGCTGATTTTCAAACGCTAAGGTGTCGACTTTTCAGTCTAGTTTTCTTAAGTTAAAAATTTTATTCAGTTAAAATTTCAACTTATAATAAATATCTACACCACAATTAAGTTCAGAGGATAGCCAATCGATACATGAGATGACAAACAAATAATAACAAATAAAATTTTATTGCAAAAAAAAAAAAGAAATCTTATTACAGAAATGTGCCAAATAAAATTACAATAGTATAAAAAAAAAAAGAGAAATACAAATGCAAATACAAATAAAAAAGAGATAAAAGAGTATCCTAGAAGTCGTAGTAATCCTCTTTTATTTCGGCTCCGATGGGGTGCTAACATATGGGTGATAATGAGACACTGTAGGAAAGTAACTCTACTAAGGCCGTCATTAAAGTTGCAATTTTCAAATATATAAACAAGTTCTGAGTTGAACTCTTTTATGTAAGAAAATTATTGCTGTTGTTGACCCATATGATAATCTAATTTATTCTCTATTTTTTTGCTGCCGTTGGCTGCTTTTTCTCATTCTTTTTCTTAATTTCGAGACTTCTCCATTTAAAGTCTTGGAGGATTTGGATTTGGACTGAGAAGTGCGTGAACTTTCTCCTATTTTCATTCTTTATCCAAATCATTCAATTGTTCTTTTAGTCAGGAGAGCCCTTTGTATAAGGACTTCTTCATCCGAGTCCCCTGACGCACCAACCGCAACACATAAAGAATAAATATAAGAAGGGTGATCATACTCTAAGATAGTATTACTCTTAAACATATTACAAATTGAATTATAAATAATATTTTCTATATCTATAGTAAGCCCTTTTAAATGACATAATTCAACATGGTTCTATTTTTAGTTATCTCACTGATATTAGAATTGGACATTAACTTGATGGAAATAAAATAATGCTAAATTTTAGCCTTAGTTGTTAGGCTAGCGGCAAGAAAATTAATAATCTTTTCTTCTCTCTATTTTCACTAGACATTTGAATTTCTAATAATGAGAAAACTAATGATTTCATCAAAATCGGAATGGTTATTATAGTATAAAATATATTGATCGTATACAAAATTCTGCAAATTGTAATATGCATTAATAGTTGTACTATTGAAACATACCCATTTCCCTCGTACGTAAACTTTGTTTTGGTGATTCTTCGTGTTAGCGAAGAACTCCCACACCACGAGGATGACGCAAGCGGCGTTGTCATAGACGAGATTCTCTTAGCCTCTCTCATTGATGATCCTCTCCATGCTCTCACCTTGATTGTGGAGCTTCTCTTTGGAATAAGATGCCTTCTGATAAAGGCGTGCTAGTATCTCTTCTCCATGCTCACATTGATGAATCTCATGCTGCCCTCGACAACCTTGAATGCTCTTTGAGGAAAAGTTTGGAGAAAAAGTTGCAAAACTCTTAAGAAAACAAAGCTTTAGAATGAAAATTTTGATAGTTTAGGGGTTCTATTTATATGCTGGACCTAGCTCTTCAGTTTGAGACAATTTCTAAGGTACCAAAATGTCAAAAGCATATAAGAAGTTGTCATACTAGGAAAAAGAACCAAATGTAATCATCCCCAACGAGCCCAAGAAACTGAATGCTAAGGCTTTACTCAATCAGGGAAAGATTTCAACCAGTAAAAGGGATTTTAGTTTTTGATAAGACTGTCAAAAGCAACTCCAATAGCGCCTACTAAAGAGAAGATGACCATTGAGCCTAAATTGAAATCTATCATTATTGATCTACTCAACAATTTATTGGAGGAGCCCATCATTCTACAAGGTATTGCCTTTGCTCCAAACACATCTTTCTTGGGCACCAAAATGTCCAGAAGAGCTAGAAGAAAGTACAATGCTTCTCGCAGAGCTATTGGATTATATGTACAAATTGAACAATAATACAAACCATCAGTGGAAGCAAACATACCCACCAATAACAATTTCTAGCTGTGCAGATGTGTCAAAAGAAATAATCCTGAGAGAACTATAAAGAGATCCTTCTAGAATAAATACTTGTAGCTTATCTCACAAGAGCAACCAAAGAAGAAGGAAGCAATCTCCCCTAAAATTTAGGAAGTTCTGAAGGCTATCAAGAATAGAAACCTTTAAAAAAGAATTAAGAAATGGGTGAGCCAGGTCACCGACTCAGCAAAGTACTACTCTAAAAGAGGCAAAAATATCAGAGGATATTAAGCTCACCTTGAGTAGAACTCAAGACCTAGGGGTTTAATATTCGGTGAGTACCGACAACAAGCCCTTCAGTACAAGGGTACTAAGGGTCCAGGTTTTGGAAGGTTTCGACAACCTTCACAAAAATGGCAATATCAATCACCTCACTTTAATATATTCGGTGAACACTAGGGTGTGACATCTAGGATATATTCCTAGAGATCCACCACTAGGAGGTCCCGATCAATCTGGGTACCTAAAGAACCCCAAATCATCAAAGATGCAATGACTCAATATGAACAAGCTCAATTAGATAACGAAAAGGTTAAATCGCCTATTATCAATTGGAAACACCGATCTAAAAACAATCAGCCAATAGTTGATGATGCGGATATTCAACCTTTTTAGGAAGATGATGACTTTCTAATTAATGAAGAATAATAAGCTCTTGATGTCTGGTTGATACACGTTTATGAAATAGGAATGTGATACCTGAACATCTAAATGAGGAACAACATCAGGAGGGCCCAAGCAACCAAGTACCCGAAGATAAAACTCGAATGGAATTGAAGACGCTGAAGAACTAACTGATGTTGTAATAAGATTATAACGACAGATGGGTTTCCAACTCCAAAGAAGAGATCAAGAAATCAACCAACTCAACAATTGTCTCAATGAGATAAAAGAGCTAATGAAAGAGCTGTTTGGTCAGCTTAACTAAATAGTAACTGCAACACAACAAGTGCATCTGAGAAATCCTCAGGAGACGCTCAATCCAACAATTGAAATTGAAGGCATGTAGAATGCTTTACCCAATTTGCCAACAGCTTCAACGCAATGGAAATAACCTCTAGGAGAAGTTATGCTAAGCACTTACTAGGAGATTGATGTCATTACAAAATCTCAGGTAGAATATCTTATTAGTCAAAAGATCAAAATGACCATTGCCTCAGAAATTGCTAAACAATTAGATGGAAAAGGTCGACCATATCTAGTTGAATATGACCAAGTACAATATCCTAAAGGGTATATTGCGCCGAAATTCAACATCTTTTCAGGCATAGAAAATCCACGGCAACACTTAGCTCAGTTCAAAACTATTTGTAGGAACACAAGAGAAAATGATGCTTTATTTCTTCGATAATTCGTTAGTAGTTTTACCAATATAGCTTTTGAATGGTATGTTGAGTTATCCAATGACTCAATAAAAATTTTTGCTAAGTTAAAAATACTCTTTGTTAAGAGATTTGCAGTAGCAACTAAAAAGTAATAATTGCAGATTTCGTCTTAGAAAAGAGAATAAAAGATGAGTGTCATCAAATATATCATAAGATGGAGAAATATGAACATTAAATGTGACTAACAACTCACAGAAAAGTATGCAGTAGAACTCATAATGGGAAACATTGATGATCAAATAGCTCCATACTTAGCTATGCTGTAATTAATACATTCCAAGAATTGTTGTATCATGTAGCCAAGTTCGAGAGGCCGTCTAAGCAAAAGAGCCTTAATACTGGTTATCATAATAATTTCTCTGGAAAAAGAAAATAACTTAAATCATATGATTTGAAGAAATATGATGTAAATACAACATTCATGTTTATAGTTGAAGGAGCAACAATCTCATGACAAGCGGTAAAACTCATGAAGGATAAGAAAAATTGTCCCACTCTTCAAGAAAAAATGACCAGATAGTATTCATTCAAAAGAGAATATACTGTTAAATTTTTAAGCATGCCCCAAAGTTGGGATTGCAATTGTAAGAACCACGTCGAACTGACCAAGTAGACACGTCGAACTGACCAAGTAGACAGTCAATGATCCTAATTATTGTCCATTCCGTAGACTTATAAGCCACCCAATCGAAGATTATTTCGTCTTCAAAGACTAGGTAGAAAAGAGTTATCGAAATGGGGAGCTCACCCTATCTAACAACGTATTGGTGCATCCTAAAAGGGAAAAAGTGAATGTTATTACAGTACCCTCGAATCAAAATACAAAAGACAAATAAGTTGTGCTAGTCGGAATACAGAATATAAATAATAATAGAGGCAAAGCTTCAATGACAGAAGGTGGTTGGGAGATCATCTCAAGGAAGACTAAAAGAATGATCAATATCCTTCTAGCCATAAATGACATTCGATGGAAGAACTCTGTGGAATTTGAAATAGATCCAAGAATACTCTTGCCCAATAGGGGTCAATTTTTATATAATGCAAAGAAGCAGACGAAAATCAATCAGGCTTCTTCGTCAAAACCTCATAAATCAAGGAAAAGGAGAAAACCTCAAAAACCAAAGTCCGAAACACAAAAATGATTGACCCGTTGGAGGAGTATAAGCAATCTCCTCTAAGGTTAGTTAAATTGGAAGAATATATACTTCATTTACATCTTAACACGAAAAATCCTGGAGAAGAGGTTTCAAACAAAATGTGTCGAGTCATAAGCATACGTGAAAATTTTAATTGTTAAACCTAAAGAGAGACATGTTATGTGATTGCAACAAAAACTAACTCTGAGGAAGAGCTATGCTTTTCCAAAGAAAAGCTTGCCTAAAAGAAGGTTAAATCAAGCTTAAAGAAGTTGTGTCCTAAACTAGGCAGTAGTTCCGAGAGTCTTGAAAGCTCCTAAAATTCTGAAGAAGTACAAAGCTCATAAATTTTTTTTAATAAAGAATAAGTAACTCAAATCCAATTAAGGAGTGGAAAACGAATGTCTCTGCCACCATAGAGGAAAGTTAGAGACAAAGAAATTCAAATTAATGAAGACACCTTACCTCCACCATCGGCTAAACCTCGAAAGGCCACCAAAATGGGGGTGGACTAAAATGTTTTGGGCCATTTACGCAAGCTACCGGCTCTTTTAAGTATTTATGATACTCTCATGTTATCTAAGTACATACAAGAAATATTAAACGAGAAATATTAATTAAAGCCTTACAAAATCCAGAACAATATGAAGCTTTCTTTGCTGAAGAGAGGATAAAAGAAGATTTAACTTCTCAAAGGTCAGCAACCATCACATTCAGTGATGATGACTTCTCGTTAGGGTCAACTGAACATAATCGACCCATTTATGTTACAGTTGAAAGTAATTCTACCCGTATAAAAAGAATATTGATTGACCCGGGTGTTTTAGTCAATCTCTTAACAACTAAAACGTTTCGAACATTAGCTTTGGATACTCATTACTTGGATAAAAGTATTGTATTCCTACAAGGATTCAATGAACAAGGACAACAAATTCTGTGATCTTTTGTTATACTTATACGCTTTAGAAGCTATATACAGAAGCTAAATTCCATGTGATTGAAACTAGTGTTTCCTACAAAGCACTCCTTGGTAGGCCATAGATTCATGAATACGGCTTAGTGCCTTCAACCCTCTATCAATGTATGAAATATATTCAATATGGTGAGGAGTGTCGAATTGATGATGACATGAATCCATTCTTGATACATGAAATCAAGATCTATGATGATGCCAAGTAGTTTATTCCTAAGAAAGTAGGAGAAGTCAATGCCCAAAAGTAAGAAGCTCCACCTACTAAGATAATGCTAAAAGGTGATGATTCAAAAAGCAAAAATGCTAATGAATCAAAATAACCTTAAATAATTCTCTACTTTGGCAGTCTCAACCACTTAAAAGAAAAAAGGATCGAGTGGTGTTAATGTAACAAAACAATTAGAAAAAAATCATGTTTCTCTAATACGGGTACTCGAATCTCAAATCTCTAACAAGACTATGAAATTAACTATAGTGCTAAAAGCAAATTTAAATGTCTTAATAACTTCAAGAAAAGAGGAAATATAATAATTGAAAATTTTTTATGTCCCTTCTAGATGAGGCTAAAATGAACGGGGGATCCTTTTCTACAAAATAGAAGAACGAGCCGCAAATTTTGCCCAAGAACTGTTTGAAAAGGACGATTTTGAGAAAGAAGACATTTCAATAATAATTTTTCAATACTTCTTATCAGCTTTAAAGAAGTCGATTAAGGATAATGTTCAACCAATACAATCAAATATTCAAGCACGATTATTTAAGATGCTCTGGTGAGGGTATAATACTCAAAATTCCATAGGATATGAGAAGTTCGTCACATGGAGATTGAGATATATTATTTCGACACTTCCTTCAACGAGCTCATTTTATACCGTATCTAAAAAAAGGAAGTTTCTTTTAAAAATACAAATGAACAAAGTGATGTTCCACATGAAAATGAGAATACATTTGAAGATGAATTAATAATTGATCTCAAAAAGGCCTCAAAGGAGTTTGGAGAGGGCAATTAAGCTACTGTCGATGAACTTCAGGAAATTAATTTAGGCACTAAAGAAAAACCTAGGCCAACCTTTGTTAGTGCTATTCTCACATCAGAAAAATTGGAGAAAATAAAAGCACCACTCTGCGAATACAGAGACTGCTTTGCATGGAATTACAGTGAAATGCTGGGCTTATTGCTAGACATAGTTGTACATAGACTTGTCATTAAATCTGATGTACCGCCTGTAAAGCAAACATCAAGGCTAATTGATTGGAAATTAAAGAACAAGTAATTGTTGAAACCAAAAAGTTTATTGAAGTAGGATTTATTCGAGAAGAAAAATACTGTTTGGATCGCCAATATCGTCTCAGTAAAGAAGAAGAACGAGAAAATCCGTATTTGCGACTTCAGGGATTTAAACAAAGTATGCTTAAAAGATGACTTTCTTTTACCTAATGCAGAACTCATGATAGATAATACATCAAATTTTGATATGTTCTCATTCATGAATGGTTTATCAGGCTACAACCAAATTTAAATGGCTTTGGAGAATGAAAAATATACGTCCTTCCGTGCACCAATTGACATTTATTGCTACAAAATGATACCATTTGATTTGAAAATGCTGGTGCTTCATATTAAAGGGTTCTTATACATAAATATGTAGAATGTTACATTGATAATTTTGTTGTCAAAGGCAGAGCTCAAAGCGAGCTCAAAAGTGATTTAAGAGTTATATTCAATAGAATTCGAAATTTCAACTTAAAGATGAATCATTTAAAATGTGCATTTGGCGTTACTTCTGGAAAATTTTTAGGCTTTATTGTGCGTCATAGAGGAACTGAAATTGATCCCTCTAAAATCAAAGTAATAATAGAGATGCTATCGCCTAAGACTTTGAAATAACTACGTTCACTACAAGGATAATATGTTTATATCAGGAGGTTCATTTCTAATCTCTTAGGGAGATGTCAACTCTTTGCACGATTAATGAAAAAGAATGCACCGTTTATATGAGATAGTGCTTGTCAAGAAGCATTCGACAGTTTAAAACGATATCTATTACATTCTCTAATTTTGGTAGCACTAATAACGTAAAAGTTGTTGATATTATATACAATAACGCAAGAAGAATTATTTGGAGCTCTGTTAGCTCAAAACAATGAAAAGGGGAAGAAAATTGCCCTCTACTATATAAGTCGGTATTTAGTAAGAGCTGAAACAAGATATTCTTATATTAAGAAGCAATGTTTAGCGTTAATATTTGCTACTTAGAAATTATGTCATTATATGTTATCACATAAGGCATTGAACTTCAGGCGCCAAAGCGCCAACTTCGAGTGTCATGACGCTAACCTCCTAGGGCTGTGGTGCTACTTCTACAACGCCGAGGCATTGACAGTTTGGAATAAAAGAAAATCAAACATCCTTTTTGTCATGCGAACTCCAAACATCTAATGACATTCCAAATGGATGTAAGCCCAGTCATCTGTTCGCAATATGAATGCCAATCTAACGGTTTTGTAATCGATATAAGTTCAATTTTTATGTTCGCCATGCGAATATCTAAACTTATATGACATTCCAAAGAGATGTAAGTTCAATTTATATGTTTGACATGCGAACTTTTAAACCATAACTGAAATTCTAAAGGGATGTAATTCCAATCTTTTTGTTCACCATGCAGACTCCTATAATTTCGGCATTCTAATGGATGTAAGCCCTACACATATTTGCAAAGCAGACTTCATTGAATTTTTGGATAAACTTATAAACTAAATTTACCTTTAATTCACTAAATACCTACGCAACATCTCAAGTCTACTTGGGACATCTAAAACAAGGCAACCCATGGTTGCTAATCAAACTCCCTTAATATTACGGTTAATAGCTCTCTGATATTGGTAGATTGGAATAATGGCAGTCTCGGGATGACGGAATTATGGAATCTTGATCGGGACTGCCTTTCTTTTTTTTCTTAGACAGTCATTCACATCATACCTTTAGACACCAATTTAAATCAGAGAGATATACTTATTTTCAACCCTAATCAAGAGTGCTCTCTTACTATGGTAAGAGGGATAATTAACTATGAATACTTGCATTCATAGGAAGTAGAATCCCAGATCTAAATAAACCCTAACATAATGTTAGAGAAAATCTGGTTGAATATACATCAACCTATCTCATGAAGAACGAACTCCTCGAACATCCTAAAAAAATGTTGGAGAGCTTTTGAAGGTGTTTTTCCTGAGCGATCAAATCATAAATAATATGAAGCTAGATTTGAAACTTTTTTGAGGATCGGAAGGGAATGGACAATATCTTAAAAGAAAGTGAAGGTGGCCACCAAATTGGATGAACAATATAAATACAAAAGAAGAAATAATGTGGGGGACTCTTGGGACAAAGGGTGATCTCTTAACTTTCGTAAAACTCTCATCAACAACACTCAAATCTATCCTCGTCAGATTATAGGATCATTTCTTTGTTTTAACCCTTTCTCCTTCCTCGGGAAGATTTGGGAACCTTTGTGAGATTTGTGTTTGGAAGTGAGAGAGAGAATGTGCTGATTTCTTTGTTTATTAAAATGGGTGGTGGTATTAGAAGAAAAGATCCTGCTTGAAAATACCGTACTCAAGTTGAAGTGTCAGGAGAAGGTGCAAAGAAGGGATATGTTTACTTGAAGTGCAAATTTTATGACAAGTGAAGTATTAGGGGTGTTAGGAGACTTAAAAGATCACTTAGCATGTACACATGCCAATATTGGAGCATGTGAGAAAGCTCTGGATGAAGTCAAGAAGGAATGGGTATAATATTTAAAGAGATATGTGACCACAAAAGACATTGCTAGAAGAGATATAGAGGAGATGATTGTGAAGTGCTCTTATTTTTTGTTCAAGCCATGATGGTTCTAGTAGCGGAAGTCATTTTCATGTATCTGATAGAGAAACCCGTGGTCTAATGGATAGATTTGTTTTGAATGTAGATGGAAATGAGAATCTTAATCCTGAACCAATTTCTCCAGCTTCAGCAAGAGAACATAGGAATAGGGTATGCTTAGATATTGTAAGTTTTTTTTTTTTTATGAGAAAGGGATTTCATTCAACATGGCTAGGAATCCTTCATCGATTAATATGCTTCGTTTAGTTGGGAACTACGGTAGGAGTTTATAGCTTCCTGGCATGTATGAATTGCGAACATAGATGTTAGATGAAGAAGTTAGAACAATATCAATGGTTGATGAAGTGAAACAGACATTGGTTGAAATATGAGTTATAATAATGTTTGATGGTTGGTCAAACATCAGAAAAAAAGGTATTATTAATTTGTTTGTTAACAACCCTCATGGAATAATTTTTTTGAAATCTATTAATGCATCAACATTTAATAAAGATGTATAATTATTATTTAAAATGCTTGATGATGTTGTTGAGGAAGTTGGAGAGAGCTTGGTTGTTCAGTTTATTATAGATAATGCAAGTGCATATCAATTTGAAGGTAAAATGTTAATGGAGAAAAGGAAGTATTTATATTGGACTCCATGTGCTGCTCATTGTCTTGATTTAATATTTGAAAATTTAGGGAAATTGCTACAACATAGATTTGCTTTATTTAAAGTAAGTTGTCAGCAAGTTCATTTATAATTATTCCTGGGTGTTGAGTTTGATGAGGAAATTTACATATAAAGAAATTATTCGGCCTATACAAGATTTGTACCATTTATTTGACTTAGCAATGATTTAAAGAGTTACGATAAACTTTGGAGGCTATGTTTGTTTTTGAAGAATGGGATAGAAGTTCTTGGGCAAGAAAATAAGAGGAAAAACATGTAAAAAAGATTATAATGATAGATGACTCATTTTGATGTAATGTTTACTATACTTTGAAGACTACAACTCATCTAGTAAAGATTTTAAGGAGATTGATGGTGAGAAGGCTCCAGCTATGAGTTTTATTTATGAGACAATGAATAAGGCAAAAGAGAAAATTGCAAGAAATTTAGGAGGGCAAGAAGTTGTTAATAAATAATTATGGGAAAGTATTGATTAGAAATGAGATAACCAATTAAATCAACATTTGTATGCTGCTGCATATTATTTAACCCCCCAATTTTATTATGATAAATAATTTCATGTTAATATGGACTTAAAGACTACTTTTTATGCATGTATGGATAGACTTATCCCTGGGGAAGATTATCTTAAAGCTAATGATCAACTTGAAGATTCCATTTAAAGAAAGGAATGTTTGGGTTTAGAGTAGCTTAAACATGCTACAAGACACGCTCTCCTGGTAAATTTACATTCATTTATTTTTTCAAATAAAAAATTTACATTAACTTATATTTTTCAAAATTATTTATTTGTTGAGCATTGGTAGGCACAATTTAGAGATGATGTGCTTGAACTTAAAGCATTTGTAATGAAAGTTTTTAGTCTTATTTGTTCATCTTCTTTGCATGTGAGCGTAATTGGAGTACATTCAACTAAGTGCACACAAAGAGATGAAATAGGCTGCAGAATGAATGAACAAATTAGTTTATGTTATGTACTATAAAAAACTCAAAGATAGACATATCAACTTATAGAAGCAAAGAAGTAATGATGATGACAAAGATCATTTGATTATTAATGGTATATTATTTGATGATGAATGGATGACTCGTAAAGATGATGAAGGATTTTAAGTTGCAGATGAAGGAATATCTATTATTGATGATAATAATGACAATATTAACACTACTGTTGAAAGTGTTATTGAATTGAGAGCAACTTCTACTTCACTTAAAAGAAAGGAGTAAGGTGAGGCTGAAGTTTCAAAAAAATCAAAAGGTAAGTTAAGCATAAAAAATTATTTGATTATATATTAATGTGTTATTTCGTTTAAAATTATATTGAAGTCAATGTTTATTATTATAGGGAGTAAGATGAAAGATCTACTAATAGAAGAAGTTGAAGATGATAAGATACAGTCTAAGGATGATAATTCTTTTAAAGATTTTGAAAATGAGGATGCCGACACTATATATCATGATTTATTTTATTTTTAAGTGAGTGATTATTCTAAACCATCATATAAAATTTTTATTCAGAGTTTTATGATTTATATCATTATGATGATGAGTTAGTAGTAAGTAGATATTATTGTTAAAAATCTCTATTTAAAGTTTTATGATTTTTATATCTTTCTTATTTCTTATTTTGAGGCTTACGCCTTGATCGCCTCGCCTCACAAAGGCAAAATGCCTCAATTCCTGTTTTCGCCCTTTTAAACCTTTGTAGGATATAAGATGTGAATTTACAGTATTTATGGCTTTCTAAATATTAGGTACCTCATAGTTTTAATAGAAATACAAGACTTTTCTGATCCTTTACATGCTCCCCCACAGTGTTTAATTTCTTAATGAAAAATGGGATCCTATTCTAGAATCCGTAGGCATTGCAATCTGGATTGGTTAAACTATGTCGTGCTTCATAATTTGCTTGGACTATTTATTTGGTTACAAAATTTTTCAAAATGTTTAAAATAAAGGAAGAGAAATAATATTAGTGTCATGAACCAGCATGTGAGACGAACAAAGGTGGCTGTTTTTTTGTCATGTAATGGTTAGGTCTTGTGGACCAACATAATGAGGTTTCAAGTTAGTTAAAAGGAAAAGAAAGGATTGTGGGGTTGGGAGGGAAGGGATAAGGAGTGACCCTGTGAGGAAAGAAATGGGGAGGGAGATGAAAGATGCATATGGATTTTTCCTTCTAGACCTCATGCTATGCCTTTAAAGGCGAGGTTTTCAAATCACAATATTTACGATCTAGTTTTCTGCACATCTCATTCTGAGGTGCTCTACATTTTTTCTTATTAAAGGTACTTGAACTTTGTGTTTGTTAGCCAATCAACCTCATTATGGTTGAGATTAGATTACTGCAGGCAGATCAGTTTTGGAGATCATATTTTTATGCTTATGCATATTAACTAGTTGGATTTGGGTGGGTTCAATTGGGCCCCAGCTGAAAAAAATAGGTATTGCTATTATTAGTCTTTATAGTTTTGAAGTAGAGACATTCATTTTTTTACCCTTATTTTGATGAACCAAAGCATTTTGTGTGCAAAGCAACATTGATGTATACCCCTGGTAGCAGGCAGATCCATGTGATCTGATGAGTTTATTTATTAATACAAGCATACTTGCATAAAGGATATTCGATAACCATGAATAAATATACTCGATGAAAGGTGCCTGATAAGGGAAGATCAACTTGATCCAGCGTGTCAAGGACTTAGAGAATAGTAGCCCCGAGAATGAGGTATGAATCAACTCGCCGGTAGCGAGTTAATATTCAGAGGAACATAGCGGTTACTTCTCTCAGTCTAATCTTTACTCGTATACTCACGCAATGAAGGGCTACTCGCCCTTACGGCCCTACAGATCTATACTTGCTCACATGTATACATGCCATTAGCTTGAGCGAGAATTCACTTGTACTCGATTTATTTTATATGTACTTTCTATATATGAACACCCCTTGATATTATAAAAAGGGGGATTCTCTCTTATGGGAGGACCTTTTTTTCTCTCTTTCTAGGTCCTTAGTTTTTGTACTTTGATTTTGAGAATAAAGATTACTGTTTCTCGTACATTTCATTACTCTCTTGTCTTTTTGCTTGTAATATTTCTGTTTAAACCTGCTTCCTTGGTTTCCCAGAAAATTCCTCCTACATCCATAGACAGATTTGGATTTAATATGTTTTCAGGTGCAGTGATTTGGATGAGGATAAAAACCAGAAGTCAGATATAAAGCAAAGTAGGACCCCCGACATGAGATTGCTCAGCGGACATAGGGAAGAATGTCCAACAATTCGCAACACAACAAGATAGAATCACCCGCCTTGTACAGACGACCATTAGGAAAATACACCATAAGGAACTTAGAGCAAAGAAGAACGCAAGATCTACTAGATCGGTTAATGGTCGAGCTTTGCGAGAAAGATGAAACCCATATAAGGTCCTAGCTCTTATTCATCTTACTCTGATGACGACTCCTATGACACAAGTGAAGAAGAGGATGCGACAAAGAAGAAACCGTAGCCAACAAATGCTTTCCCCATGAATATTGCTGAAGCTCACCCTTCTCATAAGTTCAAGACCCCGCATCTTGAACCATACAAAGGTCAGACATATTCCATCGATTATGTAGTGTATTTCGAGTCGACCACATCACTACTAGACTTGGACGACGCGATGAAGTGCCGACTTTTCTTCACCACTTTCAAAGAGTTGGCCCTCAGGTGGTTCTCGTGCGTTCCTTTGGGAGTCATAACATCATTTGCTAACTTCAAAATGTTATTCTCTACGCAATTCGTTAGCGCATAGAAGCCATTGAAGAGTTCGTAAGCTCTTCTGCACATGAGGAAGGAACTTGATGAGTCCCTAAAGAAGTTTATTACTTATTTCCAGCGAGAGATGCTGGAAGTTAAACACTTGTAACCCATAGTCGCCTAAGCAGCACTCGCTCAAGGTTTGAAGGAGGGAGGGCTCTTTAGATATGCCTTGGGGCTTTAACAACCCAAGAAACTCATTGAGTTGTTGGAGCTAGCGAACACTCATGTAAATGCTAAAGAATACAATGAAGTGGTCAAATCATCATCGCTGGCTAGAATTAAAGACTTGCTGAAGAGGTTTTCGGAGTGATTACTTAGGGAAGGGTACTAAAGACAAATAATGGATAAGAAAAGGCGCCTATAAGTACCCGGGTAAGGTTTCAGAAATCCGACAACTCATTATCAAGGAGCCGACTGTGCGCAAACTGCCCTAGCAATTTGTCTTAGAGTGTCAATGGCTGAGCTTGTAGAGGCAATTCAGAACAAAAATTATTTCAAATGTTCACTACCTATGAAGGTTGATGGAACACGCAATCGGTCAAGATATTGTGCTCATCATCGCGATCACGACCACAATATTAGGGAGTGTTGCTATTTGAAGTGCTTAGCAAACGAGTTGATAAAGGTGGAGAAGCTTAAAGAGTTCATCAGGAGGAATATGAAGAAGTCGTTGAAGTTGGAAATTAGTCTGTACTCGCTCACACTGTTCATATTGCTGGAGTCATACCCATTATCTTTAGAGGTGATTCAGAGTCCTCCAAAAGGTGAGTATGAAGAAGTTGAGGTATGGAGAAATAAACTCGGGCGTCATGATGCGAGCACCTTTTAAAATCGTCGTGCTAGTGGGTTTTTCATAAACGGATAAATCCACTATTGGGAATTCCTACAATGACGCGGTTGTGGTGACAACCTTGATTGCCAACTACAAGGTAGAAAGCATTTTGATTGAGAGGAGCTTGGTAAATATAATTTTTAAATCGGTTTTGATCAAGTTGGGCTTAGCGAATTCTAATCTCGAGTCCACTGGAGGATCATTGTATGCTTTCTCAGGAGAGCGTAGAGAAACTGAAGGGATGATTACTCTCCTCATCACCTAAGGAGAAGCCAAGGAACAATTCATACCCATGACTGACTTCATTATAGTAGAGGCCCCTACTACTTATAATGTTATCTTTGCCCAGTCTCTACTCAACATATTTAGAGTGGTGGTGTTGATGATCATGTAGCCATCAAATTCTCCGATGGAGGACAAGAGATTATCTCATAGGAAACATGAACCAATCCCGCATTTGCTATTTTTGAGCCATTGTCGGGTCAAGCAAAGAAGATAAGGTGTTGTGAAGAATTTGAAGTCCTTAAAGAGATAGAGGAAATTTCGACCACGCAAGACAATACACGAGTATTAATAGTGTGTTTTGCACAGAGGTAGCCGTGCGGTGTGATGCCGCACCGCATCATAGTGCCATCTGTGGCACTATATCCCTAGATTTTGAAGAATCACTAAAAGTGTATTTTTTAACCTAACTTCTTCATGACGGCAAATGAAGTCGTTTGACTTATTGAAAATAAAAAAAATTTGTAGGCTCCACCGTAGCTTCATAAAAAGTAGATTTTTCTGTAGCATTTTCACCACTACTTTTTCAGACAGTTGTAGTTGTTCCAAACAGACCCTAAAAGATAGCTCAGCTTTTGTCGCGAGCATAAAGAAACTCTCATTTGAACTCTTTTGGACAATTTAGATGTATTCGCTTGGACATCAGCGGAAATGCCGAGCATTAATATCAGCATTACTTGTCATCGCTTGAACGCTCTAGCAGACGCGCAACCTGTCAAGTAGAAAATGAAGAAAATAGTAGTTATACTTGTTGAGCCTATTAAGGAGGAGGTCGTTAAGTTGCTTGAGGCTAATTTCATTAGAGAGGTTCATACTCAGAATGAGTGTCCAATGTAGTAATGGTACAAAAGTCAAGTGGCAAATGGAGAATGTGTATCAATTTCATCAATCTAAACTCAGCATGTCCAAAGGACGGACATCCTCTCTCGCGAATAGATGAGATTATGAAATCGGTGGCTGGATTTTTGATGAGTTTTCTTGACTCATTCTTAGGATACTATCAAATTCAAATGCTGCACTCTGAGAAAATGACTTGCATTGTTATTGAAGGATTATGCTGCTATAGACTTATGTTTATTGGGCTAAAAAACACATGGGTAATCTACTAAAGAATAATGGATTGAGTATTCAAAGTGCAGAAGTAGATAAATGTGGAGGTTTATGTGGTTGGCCTGCTAGTCAAAAACATGTCATAAATGTAGCACATCTAAGACCTCAAAGATATATTCACCATACTTAAAAGAGCCTAAAGGAGGGAGAAGTCATATTACTGTACTTAGGAGTGGGAGAAGACTCGATTAGTTCAATCATGATCAGGAAGAAGGTAGGAAAGAATGACCCATCTATGATGTCAGTAAATCTCTACGAGGTGCTGAGTTGAACTGCCCACATGGAGAAGCTCGCACTCGCACTAATCACTTTAGCCAGGTGATTATGACCATATTTCTAGGCACAATCCATATATGTTATTGATAATCGGCTCAAATCTGTACTCGCTAAGTCTGATCACTCGTGAAGATTACTGAAATGGTCTGTAGAGTTGGGCGAGTTTGACATATCCCACATTGGGAAGAATTTGTACTTTGCAACATATCCATAGTGGAACATTTTATCGCCGTGGTTTTTTTTTCCTCTTCGAGGTTTTCCACGTAAAATTCTCAAGCTCCCCTACGCCTTTAAATATCTCAGGTGTGTGCTCGATTTATACGACAAGGCTAAGACATAAACTCTTATCAGCATCACGATTTCTAAGACGCCCAGGAGATGTGAGTAACTTCGATGCGGTAATTTCTGCGGGTATGGTCGCTTCTTTTCTTCCTTGCTTGGTTTCTTTCTTTCTTCTTTACTTGTTCAGCCTCTTCTTCTTCACTTTTTCTTCCCCTTCATGGAGGGATAGTTCTATTTATAGATGGGGAGGGGCGTTCAATTTATGCAAAGTCCGTACACTCCTCTCGATCGGACGGCTTAGAATGGTTCCTTCGATCGATGTATTTTGAGCATTTGGATGCCCAAATGAAGTCGAATTATGAGATCTTAGGCTCGTTAGATCCTCGTCGAGACGCGATTGACTATAAACACTCTATATTTAAGAGCTATTTTGGGATGTAATTGATATCCCAAAGATTCCAAGGATATTTCAAGTGCTTAATCTCGACGGCTTGACTAAATCGTCGCTTTTGATATTAAGATTCTGACTTTGATTAGCGATTTTGAGCACCATAAAAGACGGCTCTATGCATAAAAAATAAAATAAAAAAAAAAAAAAAAAGGGAGAGGGAAAGGTAGAGACACTATTCCTCCCCAATAGAGTATGAGAACTACCTCCTAAACTTTCTCGACTCATGCAAGTGACGCCCTCGATTATTGTTTCTCCGCCATCTGACAATCGGCCATGGAATCATGCATCGAAGCACCTACACGTCTTGATCGCCTCCAACCCTGGCCGGTCCGACTAGTTAGTTTATACCCCTTCTGGGAGAAATCGAGCTCAGTGATGACTACGGGTCTTGATCGCTTCCAACCCCTTCCGGTCCGACTAGGTTAGTTTTACACCCTTTCGGGAGAAATCTGAGTCAGATGACTACTTGATCGCTTCCAATCCCTGGTCCGACTAGTTATTTTTACACCTTCTGGGAGAAACTGAGCCTCGTCAGATGACACTGGGTCTTGATCGCCCAACCCCTGGCCGGTCCGACTAGTTAGTTTACACTTTCTGGGAGAAACCTGAGCCTGTCAGATGACTACGGGTCTTGATCGCCTCCAATCCCTGGCCCGACGTTAGTTTACACCCCTTCTGGGAGAACTGAGCCTTGCAGATGACTACTGTCTGATCGCCTAATCCCTGCCTGGTCCGACTGTTAGTTTACACCCTTCGTGGAGAAACCTGAGCCTTGTCAGATGACCCAGGTCTGACGCCTCCTCGATCGCCACCAAAGGACTTTCACTCAAGAAGAAAGGGAGAGGGGAAAGGTGTGCCTTTCTCCCTCACCTTAGGGGGGTATTTATAGCCCCTCACAAGGGTAAAAGGGTAAAAAACCCTCAAAAACGCATTAAATTCCTTAAAACTCCTTGGTCAAGCGCTGGCCACGTTCACATGGGCCAGACGCATGCGCTACATGGCTGGCAGAGCAAGATACGGCAGAAGGCAGGGCGGGCTACGGGCGCTACAGAAAGACGCTCATGGCCCATCCGCCCGGGGGCCCATCCGCTATGCTGACTGAACCGTCAGAAGAACCCGAACTGTCAACTGCTACGGGCGACGAACTGTCTGAATTAACTGTCGCGCTGCTGAATTCGCTGTCACAAGGCTGACGAACTGTCACACTGAACTGTCACAAGGCTAATTGAACTTGCTGCTGACGACCGTCGTGACGACCGACCCGCAACGCGTTCGCCGACGCTGACTACCGCTGCATGGCGCGCGCTCGACCGCAGCGCTCATGGACACGGCCGCTGCTCAGCTGTCGACCGCAGAGGCCGCCACTGCTCACACCGGCCAGCGGTTCGATGACTCGATGGGCTCCATCGGCTGCTTTGTAAACTCCAGCCGTTTGCTCCTGTGCCGTCACAAAAGCCAACGACTCCCAAAAAATGCTCAAAACTTCCGCGAGCATCCAAATAAATTCATAACCTCGTAATCTCATGCCAAAGACCGTAGATTTGCTTCCATAATCGTAATCTTGGATTTATATGAATATTTGAAATATATTGTCATGTTGACGATATATTTTGGATGATTAAGACAATCTCATCCAAAAATAGAATCGATATGCTCAAAATACCGCTAATCAAAGTCCCAATCTTAATATCAAAAGCGACCGATTTCGAGTCAAGACCGTCGAGATTAAGACTGAAATATCTGAATCTTTGGGATATCAATTACATCCCAAAATAGCTCTTAAATATAGAGTGTTTATAGTCAAATCGAAGCCTCGAATGCCTGGATCTAACGAGCCTAAGATCTCATAATTGACTTCATTTGGGCATCCAAATGCTCAAAATACATCAAATGATCAAGGAACCATTCTAAGCCGTCCATCAAGAGGAGTGGCACCACTTTGCATAAATTAAACGCCTCCTCCCATCTATAAATAGAACTCTATCCCTCACATGAAGGGGAAGAAAAAGTGAAGAAGGACAAACAAGTAAAAAAGAAAGAAGAGAAGAAGAAAAGAGCGCCATCACCACCCCGCACTGTAAATTACCCGCATCGTTACGATCTCCATCACCAAAGAATCGTTACAACCTAATCATTGTTACATAGTTATTGTTCCTACCTCATACACCATCTTGTAATCCCACATTGGGAAGAATTTGTACTTTGCAACATATCCATGAACATTTTATCCCAGCCCCGTGGTTTTTCCTCTTCGAGGTTTTCCACGTAAAGCTCCCTACTCGCTTTTTTAAATATCTGTGTGCTCGATTTACACGACAAGACATAAACTCTTACTCTACCGCATCACGATTTCTAGCACGCAACAATTATACTCTTGAATCGCAATTAAGTCTTAGACACTCGCAGATTTCCTTGTAGACTTTAGTGACTCTCAAGATATTCTCGTTAACCTGGAACCATTGTGGTAACTATATGTTCATGGTTCTTCTGACGATCCAACTATGGACGCAAACATAGTGTTGAAAGCTTTGCGCTCTCCATCGCGAGATTTCGGTGCAAAACCGATAGTGTCTTTTCCAAAAGACTCGGTACATGGTATGGACCTTGTTTCAGAAGCTTGGCAGGAATGCAGTCTCTAGAAAGCTACGATTCAAACAAAATGAAAAAAGTACTTTGAGATATATGCCACTGTCAAAAATAGACCATGGCTTGTCAGCTTTGAGGTCCGCTCTCTAGTCTGCTAGGTCAGTAGTCCCTTGTCAGCTAGCAGGTTTTGATGTATTGAAATGATATGAATTTCTTGATCCCTGTTCCTTTCTAATGTTGATTCAGAAGTGTATAAATTAGAGAGGCTTATGCTCGAGTTTTAGCAAAAGCTGCTCTACGAGGTCGTATTGATTGGTTGAAAGGCGAAGGTAGCACCAAAGAGCATCTGACATAGATAGTGATTCCTATTGAGGACGGTTGGGTTGGGAAGAGAATAATATACAAAGATAAAGTAGAGGTAGTATATGGATTGTTCACATGTGTCCTAAAAGGTGCCCCATCTGGTTGGTAATACATTAAACAAATTTGACTTCAAGGTGATGAATAATCAAGTCGAATATGAAACTTTATTTGTTGGATTAAGATTCACTAGGGGGCTTGGAGCTGCACATGTACCAGCTTATTTATACTCACAACTTGTAATGAGACAAGTAATTGGAGAATATGAAGTTCGAAATGAGTCTTTGATAAAGTACTTGATCAAAATAAAAGCAAAGATTGGGCAATTAGAATATTTTCAAGTTCAAGCAAATTTCTAAGAAGAAAATCAACTTGCTGATTTCTTATCCCATGGTAATGGACTCGGGGAGCACGTGATCATTCAACTCGCCCAGCAGAGTACAAAATAAGAAGAGCTAATGCAAGTTGATCATGAATACTCGGAAGTTGGGTCGACCCCATCAAAAATTACTTATAGACCGGCGAAATTAAAGAAATGATAAAGGATTTGAAGAGATTCAAGTTCAAATCAGTCCAATATTTGTTGATAGGAGGAGAGTTATTTTGAAGGTCGGAGTCCTCGCTTAACCTTATATGTGTGTGAGAGTCAGAACAAAAGAAAGTTCTTGAGGAAATACATTCCGACGAGTGTCGTAGCCATTCAAGGGGAAGGACGCTCGCTGGCTAGAACTAAAATACGAAGGCCGCGACAAAAGAGCTTAGTTCTAGGACCACTTTAATCTGGCCTTGATGAAAAGCCGAGGTTGCCTTCTTCAACAAAGTCATAGTCATTAGTGACGAAAATGAAATCAGGTTCTCCTTGCAAAGAGATTCCACTCGCTTGTGTCAGGAGAGCTTTTAAGTCTCAACTACTCCTAGTTAGAAAGAAAGGTGTGGGTAATACGAACGTAACATCAAGCATTAAGGAAAGAAATGATTACCTGAATCCCGCGAATATCTTAAGCGACAGGGATACAAAAAATAATTAATGCACAACAGTAGTAAGAAAATCAAATAGTATCTGTGAGCAGAGAAAATATAAAATATTTATTGTTTTAATTTATTTTTACAAAATGAGAAGAAAAATACAACGAACTCGTTACAACCTTTATATATAATTTTTTTAGCAATTTGATTACAAGGTCCAAGTGTTGGTCCTTGACGCGTTCACCTTTCGTAATATATAATCAAATAAGAAATTCACATCAGAAAGGAGAAGAGAAGTACTTTGCGATGTGATCGAGTTCTGAAGCAGTGCTATCTCAACCCTCATGGTCGCAAAGTTATGTTGGTACTCCACCTCCAAGGACTGTCGTCGTTGTGACTCTAGCTCTAATTGGGATCGCAGCTCGTCTGTTTTTCGCTGTGACGAGTCTAGGGCTTCTCTCATGAGGGCGACCTCTTCTAGTAGAGCGAGCTTGGAGGAGTAAGTGAATCCTTGCTACTCTTACTCCGCGTCTTGGCCGTCAAGTAGACTCGGCCTTTGCGGACTCGCCGCTATCTTTACGAGTGGGAGAGGGTAAACCAACCATCATTTCCCTGATGTCAACATAAGTGAAGTTGGACGCAACAATACGAGCTTCGATGGTCGCTCCTTGTTGATATGAACTCTTGGCCAAGTCCACACGCGGTGTTACCAACTTAGTCTACGACAAAGCTGGAGTCACCGCTAGTTGGCGATAAATAAACTCATTAAAAACTGAAAACAAAATTTTAGTAAGGGGATTTGTTATAGGTTCGACCCTTCAAAAGGGAAGCCACCTATCAAGCAAGTGGTATTCTCCCTTACTCGGGAAGTAGCCTAGCAAATCACTAATGAAAAGGTGAGGTTACTTGGAATGTCGGAGGAAATATCTTGAAGAGTCGACGAGTTCCCCTCATTGTCTTCTGTCGAGGCTTGAACGCTAGTCACGCTCAGCTGGGATCAAAGAAAAAAGTAAGAGACGTCGATAAAAAAGACTCGTAGTACATGATAACAAGCAAATCTCACATCAGCGAGGCATTTCTTTACAATTGCTTTCGCAATAATAGTCCAACCATTCGGCTCACCAGCACTTTCCTATGCCGAATCATGAGTACGTCTTCTTCTCTTTTCTCTTCTCTAGGAATACTTGTAGGTCATGCTTGATGGAGACTCGCCACAACAACTTATTCTTCAGCTGGGCGAGTGCTAGATTCTCCTTGCGGGTTCGAGGAAATCGAAGCTACAACTGCTACAATTGGAAGAGCTGTGCTCACCTTGGCCACAGGAATGATAGTGATCTCTTTCAACTTCTTCTCTCTTTTGGCCTTCTTTTGAAGACCTGCTCACAGAGTTGCAGGGTCAATATTACCATGAGGCCTCTTGGCATCCATAGCTGTAATGTTTCTTAAGTTTTGTAGACTTGACCATTAGAAATTGGAGAATTTATCCGAATAAGAAGTTGAAGTAATGTTGAATGCACTAAAGAAAGGATAAATGATTCATTTATAACCTTCAGAGTGTTGAAAGATTGGATTTGGTCAAAAAGTGATGTGTCCTTTCAATAATTGCATAAATTTTCTCAGATCTTTATAGCTAATCATTTTGTTTATTTTTTGTTCTTTTTGTGAGGTACCTCTACAATGAGCAAAAGAATCGGTAAGCTAAATATATACTTAAGGTAGCGGGCATACTTAAGTGACCTGATGAGTATATTTATCAAGACAAGCATACTGACATAAAGGATACTCGACAACTAAGAATAAATACACTCGCTGAAAGGTGTGTTCTATAAAGGAAGGCCATCCCAATCCAGTGAGTCAAGGACTTAGAAAATAATAACCTTTAGAATGAGGTATGAATCAACTCATCGTTAGCAGGAGAATATTCAAAAGAACATAACGGTTACTTCTCTAAATCCAATCCTTATAATCATACTCATGCGATGAAGGGCTACTCGCCCTTATTGCTTGGCAGATCTATACTCGCTCACATATAAACCTGCCATCAGCTTGAGCGATAATCCACTTGTACTGAATTTATCTTATATGTACTTTCTATGTATGGACACCCTTTGAAATTATAAAAGGGTGTCTGCTCTCTTACGGGGGGGCCTTTTTTCTCTCTCTAGGTTCTAGTCTTTGTACATTGATATTAGGAATACAGATTGTTGTTTCTCTTACATTTCATTATCTCTTGTCTTCCTACTTGCAATATTTCTAACCGTTACCTTGCTTCTCAGGTATCCCAGAAGGTTCCTCCAGTATCTATGGACAGATTTGGATTCAACAATTGACAATTCATTTTTTAAACAAACTTCACTTCCAAGTAATTTTCTTAAGAGATTTTCATTTACAGGTAATAGAAACTTCATTAGTTTTGACGTTTATATTTATGTTCTTACTAGTTGTAGGTAAAATATACAACTTTTGACAAGCGTTGGTAAACAGAGTGTACACATGAGCTCATAGGTTGTCCCTGGGCTTATTTTGCATTTCAGCACACTTTATTAAGCTCAAGCGCTTTTAGCTTGGTAACATAAAAAATTGTAACCTTACTTTTAATTGTCACTGAATTGTATCATAAATACGCCAAACTCAAATTAAAGACACATTATTTAGCCCTAGTATTTTCTTGTCTTAGTTCAATCTCATAGATTGTCTACTAGTTTTTTCATGATATTCTTACAAAATTGTGGTGACACTTGAATAATCTGTTCACCTGTGACCTTATTTATTTGTGTTAGGTCTTGCGATAATTTTTTACTCTTATTTATGAAAAAAAAAATCCAGCTTACTGTTATATTAATTTCTTTAAATTAAATTTCCATTGATATTTTTTTTGTGAGCTATACATAGTCAATGAGTACGTCAAATATGTATTTTTACTTTGTAGTGTTTATACTTTGTTTATTATTTTATTTTCTTCACATGTTTGCTGTATCCATATCTAATTTTTTCATGATTTGCCATGTCACGATACAAGTTTTATGTCATGTTCATTTTATTGCTTCTTGTCCAGCAAGACAACAAAACAGTTTGGAGGCATTTACATAGCACATAATTCTTATATATTTACATATATAACATATAAACTTTCATATTTATATAAATAGTACCCAAATCTTTATATTACATCAAAAATAATATCATCATTAATTTTTTAAAATGAAATGTACCTTTTTAATGTAGAAAAAATGTTATATTTGTAAATATTAAACTTTAGGTGTTGATATGTAAATGCATAAGAATTGTGTGCTATTTATGTAAATCATGTAAATCTCTCTTAAACGTTTCATCTGCTATTTATTTCCCGTAGAACATTAAAATTTTAGTCAGAAACATATTTTGGTCTCACTACTTGGTTTTGTTTTATTTTTTCCCCGGATGCCAGGCTGCCATATAGATTTCTATGTGAGCCTTTTTACTTTGACGACATCTTGAGACGTGTTGTTCTATAATCTGACAAGGAATGGATTTTTCATAAACTTTTGGTGTTTCATGGGGTCACATCCATGTAGAAGTTCATTGATTTTTTTTGGCTTGTTGCATTAAGAACCTCTTTTATATCTATGTGATATTTGCTCACCTAGTAAACTTCGTTGACTCGTCTATTTCTTTTGTTTTGGTTCCTACATTGTTCTAGTTAAGTAAAACCCTCCAATGGAGTTAGTCATACGATTATTCAGAGCACTTCAGTATTTTAGTTGTTTAAATCTTTCTTATTGCAAATTTTTTCCTCTCAAGTAAAAATGCTTCATTATTTTCTCTTATTTTCAAAATGATATTCCTTTTCCAAAGTTAATTATATTAGGTTCATAAATAGCATAAACATCCATACCTTATTTTAAGATGAATTATTTCAGTTTTTTATGCCAACAATTCTTATAAAGAAAAATATGTTTTTATTTTGTAACTTAGTTTTTTTTTATAAAAAATTTTAGATCATTGCATGTGAGTTCAGCAAATCATGAGTTTGGGGTGCCTTGCGTGCCACAGCATAGACAGCCCCACACATTCCTTCAGAAGTTACTCAGCCTCAAGCTCAGACAATGAAGGCCGATGTGCAGCAATGGTGAGCTGCCTGACTCGCACGACCACCAATCTTTTAGGGAACTCTAAGGTGGCCCCGCTCTCAAGCATCACAAATTCCCAGAGCATGGCAGAAGCGCCACGCCTCGTGCGGAGTCGTGCTGTGACAAGAGATCTTGTGAGGGATTGGAATTTTGATGAACTTCTGGAGAGCTGATTGATTTATATGCTGAACTAGAAAACTCCTACTTCGCTTCAATACAACATTAGATTTCCAGCATCTCAGTCGTTTGTATATGACGATTTTCACTTTCCTCAATGTTTGGGACACTGCTGAGAGATTTTAAGAGGGCAAGAGAGGCTAAAAGTAGGCTTATTAGAAACTGTTTGAAAAACATCAAACGCTTTGATTTCCAATCATTGTAATGTACTGATGCTTGGCACCTAACTCTTTTTGGTGCATTTTGTCGTCAGTGCCTTCTGATGCATATCACCCACGCTTATCATTTACCATTCTAATACTTTCTGGTTTCTGTTAATTTTCGCACAGGAATTTGAAACAAATAAATAAAATAAAAAATAAAAGAAAATAAAAAAAGTCAAGGGTTAAGGTATATGATCATACCACATTTTCTATATCCATCACTCTGTTTCAGTCCAAACACAACTGTTGAGCTCCATGGTCTTGCAAGTTTCGCATGCTAATCACTTGTACAAGCAAATAGAAGTCAAAAGAGTAAGAATTCATAATGTCTAACCATGGGTTATAGCTCAAGTAACTTTTTTCCTCCGAAAAATTTCGCCAATTATTTAGTAAGTATCAATATATCAACATATTGTATTGTACATGAAATTGCTAGACTAAAGAAAACTTTCCAATCTTGGAATTCTTGAAATGAGTTGATGAAATTTTCTGCAACTGATGGGGCAGATCTGCAAGCTTTCTTCAAACAAACAGGTCCATGAGGTCGACACTTGTCTTCTTCAAGGGCAACCATCCCCACATGAAAGGGATCCTAGAGTTTCATCTTTGCCACTGGTTAGCCTGCAATGGACCAAGTTTGAAATTTTCTAGCTTGCTTACCTCTGTAGCGTCCAAGCTTACCGTCATAGTACTCTGGCCATCCATCCTTTAACCGTCGGTTCTCTGCAAGATCGTGTTTTTATTGCAATCTGCGATAGCGCTGTCTTGATACAGGCTGCAGTCATCATCCATAGAAGCACTGCATAAAAATAGCAAAAGTTGATGGGTTACCACTATGAATCAAACGACTTACATTGATGAACGAAGATATGATACTTCAATGGAAATTAGAAGAGAAAACTACATAGTTGTGGATAAGAAACCATATTTTTCAAAATTTTCCAAATTACTAAGTAACTTGTTCAATAGTTTCATTCAAGGTGAATTATTGATAATAATAATATAGGATGAAATATGCTTGGTCCAGTCCAACAGATGCAGGAGAATTGAATGCCTCATGATGTCAAAACGGGTATGAATAGCATTCCAGTTACGTTAGAAGACCTTCATATAAAAGCAAATTACTAAAACAATGTCTTTCTTGCAGATGCTCGCCAAGTTGGGCAACATTTAAAACAACTTTCTTGATGGCAAATTGATGCCATAGAAATAAAAAAAACTGCTTAATCTTTATTTATCTTTCTATTTACAATGGGATCTTTGCAGGCATTACACCGAACTAAACAAAAGGGGAGTTGATAGATTGCACTGACATTCACAAAATATTGCAGTATAGATACCAATTGTATTTTATATAATAGTAAGTTCTGGCTTAAGCAATATATATCCAAATTTCACTATGGAAATAAAGGTCAAATTTGGCTTCTGACCTTCAAAATAATATTTACTAGCACGTTGCATGGAATGTGAATTGTGGCTGACCTTAAACTTCCAATTAATAAAATATTTAAGATAAAAATTTATTCTTCTTATATTAAGTGTGATGCCATCTTAAAAGGCGTTATGGTACAGAGAAATTTATATTATGGGAGATTCAATATATCAAAATGTAGAATTCTGAATATGGAAACTGATTGGTTTCTAACCTGGCCATATTCTACTATTGTGGTACCATTTGGTATTTGTTGGAACACAACTTGTCACAGTACGCCCCTCGTGTGCTTCAATGGAAGGATTAGATATCTTCAAGGGCATCTCACCAACCAACTCCCAACGTTCTTCAATGAGATCGATAATAACAGGAGGTTGCTCAGGAGTAGCAAGAAAAAAACAAGATGACAAAGAAATTGCTTAAGGCACACCATCTAAAGTCCTTTCTAGCTGGACCAGCATATCCAATAAAACAACCACCATGAGTTGGCATGAATCAAACAAGCAATCTGAGATAGAATTAGGAATGATGTTAAACTTTTTAACTACGATGTGATAATACTCTTCTGTTTTGGAATTAAAAGAGAGGAAAGAAAAATCAAGAAAAATCCTAAGCATAGATTTATTTGCAAAGTGTAGCATTTCTTTTGCTAGAATATGTTGATCACTAGATGAACAAATATAATTTTCAATAGTATTTCTGACGGTCGACATTTTTCTACAAATATTGTCAACATTTCCTATGACATGCTTGTTGGTAAATTTTTAGTGGCATAGTCATAATTAAGTGTTAAGGGAAAAGTTTTCAATAGCTAAATTATTAGAAAATATCTCCAATTTTAGTTACTTATTTTACCGTTGATGAGCCCACTGGAAAATTGCATTGGACATAACTAAATTAGTTTTTAGCAGTGAGACCACTAAAAACATCCACTAATTACTATAATTAAGGTGCAATCCGAGACCTATCTTTCCCATTACGGCTGTAGTTGCTCATGAGCTTCTCTATTCATTTGTCCCTGCCGTCAATTTCAACCATCATTTTGGGTGAAACTTCACGAGATTTCTTTGTGATTTTTGAGGTATAACTCTTTCTTAACCTTTTTATAAGTTTATTCTTTCATCCTGGATTTTATTTATTTCATATTCTAAGCTAACTTAGGGCTTACTGCTAGTGATATAAATATAAAAAAAATGTATATCTATAGTGGCCATTTGTTAAGGCTTACTACACGTCCTTACATATGCTTTATTTTAGACAAATTATTGTTATTTGACATAAGATTAATTCTCTATGCTACAATTACTCTAATTTTTAAATTATTAATTAGTTTAATTACTTAATAACATGTTTGCTAAGAATCTATTGATGTGATTTCATCATGTTGCCAAATTATTTATATTTATTATTTTTCTTAAGATGCCAACTTATTGTAGTGGAAGGTCAATGTATTTTTATTGGGAGCTATAGTTTTGTAGAATATATATAACCATGTAATAGTTTTGATTATGATTTATTGATAGATAAAACATAATGTGGATCATGCATTAAGTTTGTCAAAGGGAATTGCATCTATAGTAATAGTTAGGTCGCATCTATTATGATATAAAATTATATTGCATAATCAAGATAAAATTTAAGGATCCAATTTATTATGAAGGGTTCCTTAAAGATGTGGTGTGGAAGGTTAGATTAGGTGGAGGTTAAATTAATGTTGTGTTGTAGGAAATAAGACTAAGAGTTTAATGAAATGTTAATCTTACATGTATATAAAGTTTGTAATGCTTTAAGCAAAAGTCATCTTATGTGGCAGCTCGTACTCACCTTAGTAGGTTCTCTTGAGCCGTGTTCGATGAGCTAACAAGTCAAGCTTAAGTTAGCCTTAACTTGGTTTGTTGCCTTAGTAAATGATATTATTGTTGACTTAATGAGCCCTACCTTATTTGAGATTGATTTTGATGATAACAAACATATGTTTAAATGTTACTAATTGGTTTAAATTCAAGTGTTGAAAGAAAATTCTTCAAATCCAGATTCTTCAGTCAATTCGAAAAGCTAAAGCTGGACTTGAATTGGTTGAAAATTTTCTAGGAATCACAATATTAAGGAAAACAAAAAACTCAATAAAATAAAATAAATAATTTATTCATTTCAAAATAATTTATTTAAAATTATTCAAATTTTTTACATATCAAAATTGTAATTATTTCTTGAATTTTCCATTTTAGATAATATGAACTAAGTGCATGAGTTAAGTTCCATTTAATGTGCTTCAAGCAAGATAAATTAAGTTCATACTTCATTAAATTATTTTCATACTCAATTATAAATTTTATCCATATATTTATTGCATGAGAATTAAATTATTCTTGAATTATCCTAATTATTCTTTTCTCTCTCCTATTATTCTATTTTCTCTCTCATATCATCATTATCATTCCAAACATTATTTTGGCCGAAATTTTTCAAAGAAGTTTTGGTAATAAATCATGTGAGATCTATTCAAATCATTTCCAAAAATAATTCCCTTATTTATCAAATTTTAAATAATTCATTTATTTGAATTTTTGAATTTACATTATTTTGAACTTAAACTGAATAATCATTGTCATATTAAAGATAGAATCCTTGATCGAGATTATGAATTCAAAATCAAATTTTTTCTTAAACTAATTTTCCTCCAACTTCATTATGCTTGGTTGTCCCATTTGCCCCTCTTTTTCTATTTAAAGTGGTTTAAACTTAGGGTTATCTTCTTCTCAGTTTTTCTCCACTCTTGATTGACCCCTTGCTACATCATTATCTTGGAGATTTTGTGATTCAAGTGTTAGTACTACTTCATCATTCTTTATTTTCCCTTGCCCAAAATTTCATTCAAGATTTCTTGAGAAACTTGAAGGATTGGTGAAAATAACCCTTGGTCGAAAGCATTAAGAAGTTTATTTATTTTTCTAAGGTGCTTAACTCTTCATCCTACCTTACTAATCTTCTTGGCTGATTCAATTGGTATGCATGAAGGAAGTTAAGTATTGATTGAAGTTTTTCCCTTAGCCGATTTATTTGAATTACTTGAATAAGGATTTGTGCTTATAGTTCTCTTCATGTCATCTTATTTTCATAAATCATCAAGTGGAAGATAGCTTGTGTTTTATTTCAAATTACATACAATATAATTCTTGTGAAAATAATCTTAAGTGAATTTGTTTGATTTAGTTTTTTTATATCAACTTGGTTGTTGTATAACATAAGATTAAATACATCATTAGCTTTAGTTTATCATTCATACATTCAAATCAATATTGTTTGGTGCTTTAATACATCATTTCAAGTTGCTTTGATGTTAAGCTTCCAAATATTTTAAAACAAATCAAGCATCTTTTCTTTTTTACATTCAACATTCTATACAAGCGTTTGAAAATACATTCAATATTAAATAAGTAAGAAACAAGCTCTTTTTTATCACTTGCTTTAATATTGTAATAGTTGGGTTGTGAGTGCAAAATATTATTAATTTGAGAGTTAAATATTTGTATCTCTTCTCTTATTTTTCTTGTACTTTGTTTGAGTTGTACTTGCCCGTATAGAAAAGTATGGTGTTGGGTTGTACTTATTCGGGTAGGAAAGTATGGTATTGGATTTGACTTGCATGTGAAGGAGAGAATAGGAGATTTGCTATAATCTCAAATTTGATTTAGTGAATTTCTAGCTTGGGTTGCTAGGCATGGATGTAGACCAGTTGGGGTTTGGTCGAATCATGTAAAAATCTCTGTATTTTCTTTTTACTTTTTCTACCACTTTACTTTTCTTTATTGTTGCTCATTATTTCTATGATTCATTAAAGCATAATCATTTAAGATTAACTTTTCTACAAACGAAAATGCAAAGAGAGGGATTAGAATATGAATATGGTTGAGCGAAGTGGCTTTCCTAATTTCCTTCCAAGCCATAACCATTTAATAAGGCAGAGTCCAGTTATCTTTCAGGATGTTGATGCCAAGTGTTCCAAACAATGGTGCTTTTCCAATAATGCAGGAATAAATGAGAGATTATTTGCATATTTTCACAATGCTGATATTTTAAAACTAATGATATCCCTTTCTTATAGATTTTATCATTGATTAAGGTTAGTTTTTGAAATTGACACCAATAGAAAAAGATATTGATGGTCTAAGCATCTATCCCTAATAAGTTTGCCTCAACTGTACTAGATAATAGTTCTTCTAATGTTATAAAACACTTTATGGTGAGATTTTGATCTTGTGGGAGCACAATAATTACTTGCCTATCCAGATAGTTGTAATCACTGGGCACTTTAAGTATAATGGCTACTACGTTTTTAGGCAAAAGTTCATTAATTTCTATTTTGTTGTTTGTTGCATTTCCATGTTGATGTAGGAAGATATGCTGGACTTGAAGCTATCCTTGGTCATTATGTTTGTAGTTATAGAGAACATGTGTCTCATTATTAAGCTAAATGTCATATTAAATACTTATGTTATCTTCGCCTACTTGACAACTAATGGTAGTTTTAGCTTCCTTAAACCTTAGGATTTGTTTCCAATAAGTGGAGGCACCATGCTTGACATAAATTTGAGTGGGATGAGCAATCTTGCAATATTTTTCTTTAAGAAAAGAGTACAAAGTGATTTTTGTTGTCCAAACTTTACCCAAAACTTTATGGAATTACACTTAATTCTTTCTTGAAGGGATTTGAATCCTAAGCCCCCCATCCTCCTTTGGTTTACAAAGTTTTCTCCATGATATCCAATGATAACTCTCTTGTTGCCATTCTAAAGAAATCTATTAAATAAGGAACTAATCTTCCTTTGAGAGTTGATTGGTATGATAACAACCTTTTGGGAGTGCATGGGTATAAAGTATAGAATGCTTTTGATTAATGTAAGTCTGCCCCCATAGGGTAACAACATATTATTCTATGTCATGATCCTTTTTTGTACATTGGTGATGATATCTTCAAAATATACTCTTTTTTCTCTACCAATGAATAATGTGTTGTCAAGATATTTAATAGGAAGCTTTGCAATCTTAATTGTAGTGAACCTTTGGATCTATCTTGAGTAAGTTGAGGTGATTCAGTTGCATAGGAAAAAAAAACCTAATTTAAATTTCATACCTGGTGTTTGATGTAGCACATGTTGATAACCTTGAGAAATTTCATATATGCTGCTTGATGTAGCACATCAAGGGATAAAATGACTCGTTATAAGGTCTCAATCCAAAAGACAAAACCTTCAAAACTTATGTTATATTTTATGTATTGTGATATTTTATAATGGTGATCCATGTGTTATATTATATAGTAAAATATGTATTTATTCATGTTTAAGTGTTGTATGGGAGTTGTAGTCTAAATCATTAAATGTTT
The DNA here is from genome assembly GCA_021442155.1 of Cymbidium sinense. Taxonomy (NCBI): domain Eukaryota; kingdom Viridiplantae; phylum Streptophyta; class Magnoliopsida; order Asparagales; family Orchidaceae; genus Cymbidium; species Cymbidium sinense. The sequence goes on from CM038230.1 coordinate 52,717,647, forward strand.
AAGTGTTAAAATTATATTAGTGCTCTAGTGCCAAGGCACTGGGTTTCTAGTGCCATAGTGCTACAGCTGATACCTATATAGTAAAAAATAAAAAAAGAAAAGAAAAAAAATAATAGAAAAGCCGATGCCTAGGCTCTAGCCTATGCCTCCTAGACATCGTGAGATGACAAGATCCAAATTTAGGTTAGTTTTTTAGTAGTTATCTTGGAGGGACACAACCTTTAGAGTTTTATAACCTATTAAATATTTCTTTTAGTATAATGAAGCACTTTTTGGACTATTATGCGAGAAATTGAGTAAAAACTCTAGGGTTAGAGCTTAGTATCCGACCAGTGACTGGATTTGGTTATTTTTTGCCTCCGTTTTACTTTGATGAGTAGAACTTCTTGCATCTTTCCATGAGTGGAAGATCTAGAGAACTCCTTCTTTCTCCCTCCACTACGATTAGCCCTGATCCTACCACATTTGGTATTAGAACCCAATGTTTGAAGGAATGAAGAAAGTGCTTGTTAAGTGTTCTATATCAAATTTAGATTTCGTGTAAATTTTTTTATAGATTTTAGTGATTTCACTTGGTAAACTCATACTAGACTCATGTGATAGACAATTCTATGAGTATTTATTTTACTCCAACTAGTTGTCTTCACTTAAAAAGCCTAGCCTTTCTATACTTAAAACCTATTTGTAAACCATGATACTTGAGTGACCACTTGAGTAAGAGAGAGTTCACAAAAATTAGTCAAACCTAGGATACAAATCTTGCATTAAAAAATTGAATTCATATTCTTAAAGACTTTGAGATTATTTCTTTGCCATGTTTACTTAATATTTTGTAGTATCTAAGAGTTTATTTATGTTTATTGAAGGCTAATAATATTAAAATTTAGGCATCTCTTTGCGTCAAACTTAATTCACATAACTCACACTTAAAATTTCATTTAAAGTGAAATAAGTGTATTTTCTTTACTTAAATCATGCCACCCAAAATATATTAGCATGTATCAATTAAAAGACTTAACTAAAATGAAATTTCTATGCGAAGTGAGGAGAAGCCTACTAGGGTAGATGACCTTATTATGAACTTGGCCATGCAAGTTCAAACCATGAGTACTAGTCTTTAAACTCAACCAACTATCCCTTATTAGGATGACCTAGAACCCATAGGAGAGGGAAACATTAAAATCCCTAGAGAAGACTACTTTGTTAGAGGCCAAACTTGAGAAAAATATAGAGACATGATCATCTTAGGCTCTAGGAAACCTTACATGAATCAAAAAAATATGTAAAGAAAGAAGCCCCAAAGTATGATGGTGTTCATGATCTTAATAAGTTTCTAGATTGGCTTACCCAAATGCACAAATTTTTTAATTGGTATTGTATGAATGACTATCATAGAACCACATTTGTAAAAATAAAATTGGCTTTGCAAAAATTTATAGGAATAATATTTTGGGCAGAGAAGAAAGGTTTGGTATAAATCTCTTGACATGGGTAGAAATGAATGAGATGATAAGAGTAAAGTATTGTCCTAGAAATGATAATAAGAAGCTCCATGAATAATTAACTATTTTAAAACAAGAAAACATGCAAGTAGTAGAATATATGAATACATTTGAGGACTTAATAGCTTGGACACATTGCACTGATCAGGAATGGAAAATAGCTAATAAGTTTGCCATTGGTCTATGAGGAGATATCAGGAATGAAGTAGAGCTTCATAATTCCCAAACTTTAGAAGATTCCTTTCATTATGCTTTACTCTTAAAAAAGCATAAGAAAGTCACATCCACATCCAAAATGAAGGCTCAAATGTCATCTAAATATCCATCCACATATAAACCTGAAACGTTTACTATGAAGTCTAACCCTTTCACTACTAACAACCAATCCCATATGACCTCCAATGAAACCATTTCTAAATACAAAAGACAGATTGTCTGCTTTAAATGTCATAAAAAAGTCATATGCAGAATCAATGTAAGGCCAAAATATTATTATTAGATGACTTGAAAAATTTAGAAGAGGGGGAGGATATATGTTCACAACAAAAAATTAAGTAAAATAATTTTTACCATAGCATCGTGGTGTTGTGATCTTTGGCCCCGAGGTGCAAATTCTTCTAGAAAGATAATTGCTGGTCCAATTTGTAAGTCAATGGTATGGCACTGCTGTACTGCCATGATAGTGTCGATGAGCTCCAACGATGATCTACAATTTAAAGAAGTAAGAAAAATTGTTGTCCCCACCCCAACAACAACAATCACCCTAGGGAGTGTGGGGGAACAATTATGGGGCATAAAGAATTGCCCCACTAGTGGAAAAATCCTATAAAAAGGGATAGTCCCCTTAGGGTGATCATTCTTCTTCCTTCTACTCTTGATTACTCACTGCTCTCTTACTAAAACTATAAGAAGACTTCTAATAGTGGATGACTAGTTATTGTTTGAGGATGCTTTTCTACTACACAAGATCGAAGCCAAGTCCATCACTACAAACTCTAGGGGTCCTGACACAATAACAATTTTCTAAGTCCATTTTCCAAAGATGCTTCATGGGTTAATATATAAAAAATGAATTTAAATCACCCATATGTGTCCCGACACATGCATAAAAATCCAAATTAAATGTCTAAGGATGCTGCGTAGGTTACAATTCCTAGTTAGGCCTCATGACTGACTCTGGGTTAGCAAAACCTAATCATTTCCTGATGATGGTTGTGTTGATTAAATATTCATCTAGGGGGATATTATAAAATTACATGAAGTCTATCATTTGAAATAACCTAAAGAAAATAATCATTCATCCATTCATCTTCAATTGTCAAGGATGAGAAGCTAAGAAAATCTTTACTAGTGAAAGAGCCAATGTCATATTAAATATATCACTATATTCACACTCAAATAATCTCATGCTGGTAAGGATGTGGCCTGTGTCCTCTATCTTCTTGGTTTTATTGCCAAATGATACCACATAAAATGCAAATACAACCAGATCCCCCTAACTACATGGCTTGACATTAATATAGCTCCACTATATTTCAGTCACCGTAACAACCCTATGTTCCCTAATGGCTTTGTTTCTTGAGCCATGTATTATGAAATATATTTAATAGGAAAAATCCTTCTATTAGTTAAGGTTGACTTAAATTTGTCACCTTAGACAAATGTCACCCCAGGTTTACAAGAACAACTTAGATGATGTAACCCATGGCTACTGACAAGGATTCTTCGATCAAGTTGGGTCAACTATTTCCCCTTGATTAAGCTATACTAGGGATCACGATTGCCCAAAATGAAGGAGCTATGGGATCTTGATCGGATGAGTCATCATTCCCTATAACATATGCTTTAAGTTAAAATAGAATTATAACTCTATCCTTTTTATCGATCAAAGAGGTGTAAGTCCAATCTCTTTGTTCACTATGCAAATTCTATCCCGACAGTCATCTACGCCATACTACATCGATAAACACCATTATATATTAGAAATATATGTTTCTTTTTATATCAAAAAGATATGTTCATTTTCAACCATAATCGAGAGTTCTCTTTTACTATGGTAAGAGGGTTAATTAACTATGAAGGCTTGCATCCATTGGAAGTAAAATCAAGATCTAAATAAACCCTAACATAAATGTTATGAGTGATCTTGTTGAATATATATACCTATCCGCCTCTTGAAAAACATGCTCCTACATATCCCAAAGTAGGATGGCTTAGAGGTTCCAAGAAGTTTATTTTTCTTGATCGATCAGATTTCTGGTTAATCTGTTTGGGATTACTTCTCTCTCCATCTCTGACTGAAAATTTTAAAATATTTGGTGTCATCGTAGACTGTAATATTAGAGTATATTCTTTTATAAAAAGTTGAGGTTCCTAAAGCCTAGTAGAACCTAACTTTAGATCTATGACCAGGTGTGTTAAATGGCAAGCATCAAGAATATGATGATTATTAAGCTTGATGAGGGATCCATGATAAGGTTCCCTAAGCCATAATCTACCCTGATTTGGCTAGGGCTACTCTTTAGTTTAGAACAATTTCAGAGGTTGTCTAGTTTCTACTAGTTGGACCTATTACTAAACCCATAATCAAGGGAATTGGAATGCCAAATGCATTCAACAAGGAAAAGAGGTTGAACATGATAATTTTGAATGAGCCCAACCTTAAAGCCCTAAACTCAAAAAAAGGTTCCGTCTTTGATAAACTTTCAAAGGCAATGCCAGCTACTTCTGTCGAGGATAAGATGACAGCCATGCCTAAGTTGAAGTCCATTATCATCAAACCACTCAATAGTGCATCAAGGGAACATACTACCTCACATAATGCTATCCTTACCTTAGGATAGCACACCACACCACGAAGCTTCTTCGTCATGCATCAAAATGACTAGGAGGGTTTGTAGAAAATATAATGATGGTTGTAGAGCTCTCAGATTGCTCGTTCATGTTGAAAAATAACATGACCCACTGGTGGAAGCAAATATACCCACCATCAACAACTTTGATCTACTTCGATGGGTCAAAAGAAATAGCTTAAGATAAGCTATATGGAAATCATTCTAAGATAGACATACACATCCCAATCCACAGAATCAATCACAGAAGAAGGAGACCATAGTCTCCATAATCTATAAAATTTTGAAGACAGTTAAAAAAAGAAACCTTTAGAGAAGAATCAAGAAGTTGGTGAGCCAAGTCACCAACCCAAAAAATTCCTACCCTGTGGGAATATTAAAAAAATATCATGCCCGTTTACAACAAGACTCAAAGTCTATAGGCACTATAGTTGGTGAGCACCAAAAATGAATCCTTAGACACCAATATACTGAGTGGTCAGTTGTTAGAAGG